>CM055754.1:5405603-5939414 GCA_029465975.1 Dallia pectoralis
ATCCCCATATATATATATATCCATCCATATCCCCATATATATATATCCATATCCCCATCTATTTATCTATCCATATATATATATATTCATTTATCCATATCTATCCATCTATATATATATCCATATCCCCATCTATATATGTAATATATCCATATCCCCATCTATATATATATCCCCATATATATATATCCCCCCATATATATATATATATCCATATCCCCATCTATTATATATATCCATATCCCCATATATATATATATATATCCATATCCCCATCTATATATCTATCTATCCATCTATATATATATATATCCATATCCCCATATATATATATATATATCCATATCCCCATCTATATATATATATATATATCCATATCCCCATATATCTATCTATATATATATATATATCCATATCCCCATCTATATATATAATATATATATCCCCATATATCTATCTATCCATCTATATATATATCCATATCCCCATATATATATATATATATCCATATCCCCATATATATATCTATATATCCATATCCCCATCCATCTATATATATATCCATATCCCCATATATATAATATATCCATATCCCCATATATCTATCTATCCATCTATATATATATCCATATCCCCATCTATTTATCTATCCATCTATATATATATCATTTATCCATCTATCTATCCATCTATATATATATCCATATCCCCATCTATATATATAATATATCCATATCCCCATCTATATATCTATCCATCTATATATATATCCATATCCCCTATATCCATATATCCATATCCCCATATATCTATCTATCCATCTATATATATATCCATATCCCCATATATATATATAATATATCCATATCCCCATATATATATCTATATATCCATATCCCCATCCATCTATATATATATCCATATCCCCATATATATATATAATATATCCATATCCCCATATATCTATCTATCCATCTATATATATATCCATATCCCCATCTATTTATCTATCCATCTATATATATATTCATTTATCCATCTATCTATCCATCTATATATATATCCATATCCCCATCTATATATATGTAATATATCCATATCCCCATCTATATATCTATCCATCTATATATATATCCATATCCCCATATATATATATAATATATCCATATCCCCATCTATTTATCTATCCATCTATATATATATTCATTTATCCATCTATCTATCCATCTATATATATATCCATATCCCCATATATATATATGTAATATATCTATATCCCCATCTATTTATCTATCCATCTATATATATATTCATTTATCCATCTATCTATCCATCTATATATATATCCATATCCCCATATATATATGTAATATAACCATATCCCCATCTATATGTCTATCCATCTATATATATATTCATATCCCCATATATATATATATAATATATCCATATCCCCATCTATTTATCTATCCATCTATATATATATTCATTTATCCATCTATCTACCCATCTATATATATATCCATATCCCCATATATATATGTAATATATCCATATCCCCATCTATATATCTATCCATCTATATATATATTCATTTATCCATCTATCTATCCATCTATATATATATCCATATCCCCATATATATATGTAATATATCCATATCCCCATCTATATATATATATATCCATATCCCCATATATATATGTAATATATCCATATCCCCATATATATATATATATATCCATATCCCCATATATATATATATAATATATCCATATCCCCATCTATTTATCTATCCATCTATATATATATTCATTTATCCATCTATCTACCCATCTATATATATATCCATATCCCCATATATATATGTAATATATCCATATCCCCATCTATATGTCTATCCATCTATATATATATTCATATCCCCATATATATATATATATAATATATCCATATCCCCATCTATTTATCTATCCATCTATATATATATTCATTTATCCATCTATCCATCCATCTATATATATATATCCATATCCCCATATATATATGTAATATATCCATATCCCCATCTATATGTCTATCCATCTATATATATATTCATATCCCCATATATATATATATATAATATATCCATATCCCCATCTATTTATCTATCCATCTATATATATATTCATTTATCCATCTATCCATCCATCTATATATATATATCCATATCCCCATATATATATGTAATATAACCATATCCCCATCTATATGTCTATCCATCTATATATATATTCATATCCCCATATATATATATATAATATATCCATATCCCCATCTATTTATCTATCCATCTATATATATATTCATTTATCCATCTATCCATCCATCTATATATATATATCCATATCCCCATATATATATGTAATATATCCATATCCCCATCTATTTATCTATCCATATATATATATATATTCATTTATCCATCTATCTATCCATCTATATATATATCCATATCCCCATATATATATGTAATATATCCATATCCCCATCTATATATCTATCCATCTATATATATATTCATTTATCCATCTATCTACCCATCTATATATATATCCATATCCCCATATATATATGTAATATATCCATATCCCCATCTATTTATCTATCCATCTATATATATATATCCATATCCCCATATATATATGTAATATATCCATATCCCCATCTATACATCTATCCATCTATATATATATTCATTTATCCATCTATCTATCCATCTATATATATATCCATATCCCCATATATATATGTAATATATCCATATCCCCATCTATTTATCTATCCATCTATATATATATTCATTTATCCATCGATCTATCCATCTATATATATATCCATATCCCCATATATATATATGTAATATATCTATATCCCCATCTATTTATCTATCCATCTATATATATATTCATTTATCCATCTATCTATCCATCTATATATATATCCATATCCCCATATATATATGTAATATAACCATATCCCCATCTATATGTCTATCCATCTATATATATATTCATATCCCCATATATATATATATATAATATATCCATATCCCCATCTATTTATCTATCCATCTATATATATATTCATTTATCCATCTATCTACCCATCTATATATATATCCATATCCCCATATATATATGTAATATATCCATATCCCCATCTATATATCTATCCATCTATATATATATTCATTTATCCATCTATCTATCCATCTATATATATATCCATATCCCCATATATATATGTAATATATCCATATCCCCATCTATATATATATATATCCATATCCCCATATATATATGTAATATATCCATATCCCCATATATATATATATATATCCATATCCCCATATATATATATATAATATATCCATATCCCCATCTATTTATCTATCCATCTATATATATATTCATTTATCCATCTATCTACCCATCTATATATATATCCATATCCCCATATATATATGTAATATATCCATATCCCCATCTATATATCTATCCATCTATATATATATTCATTTATCCATCTATCTATCCATCTATATATATATCCATATCCCCATATATATATATATATGTAATATATCCATATCCCCATCTATATATATATATTCATTTATCCATCTATCTATCCATCTATATATATATCCATATCCCCATATATATATATATATAATATATCCATATCCCCATCTATTTATCTATCCATCTATATATATATTCATTTATCCATCTATCCATCCATCTATATATATATATCCATATCCCCATATATATATGTAATATATCCATATCCCCATCTATATGTCTATCCATCTATATATATATTCATATCCCCATATATATATATAATATATCCATATCCCCATCTATTTATCTATCCATCTATATATATATTCATTTATCCATCTATCCATCCATCTATATATATATATCCATATCCCCATATATATATATGTAATATAACCATATCCCCATCTATATGTCTATCCATCTATATATATATTCATATCCCCATATATATATATATAATATATCCATATCCCCATCTATTTATCTATCCATCTATATATATATTCATTTATCCATCTATCCATCCACCTATATATATATATCCATATCCCCATATATATATGTAATATATCCATATCCCCATCTATTTATCTATCCATATATATATATATTCATTTATCCATCTATCTATCCATCTATATATATATCCATATCCCCATATATATATGTAATATATCCATATCCCCATCTATATATCTATCCATCTATATATATATTCATTTATCCATCTATCTACCCATCTATATATATATCCATATCCCCATATATATATGTAATATATCCATATCCCCATCTATTTATCTATCCATCTATATATATATATTCATTTATCCATCTATATATCCATCTATATATATATCCATCTATCCGCTCCTTCAGACGGAGACATCGACAAGAATATCAGTTTTATACACGGTTTTGTTCTGTTCGCCGTATTTATGAGGATGAATTGCACAACATGACAATATAATTACACAACATTTGAGTTATTTTTTGGAAATAAATATTCATTTTAATTGACGTTATATGTTGTTTTATATATATATATGTTGTTTTATATACATATTGATTTGTTTTTGCAGATCGATCAAACAGGTGTTTGTGTAGGCTGTTAATTGTAAGAATGGGCTTTGTAAATTCTTCATATTATTATTGCCAGGAAATATCTCGATTGTATTTTAACCAATGGTCTACCTTTTCACACAGTTTCATGTATTTCATCCATCTGCCGACGATGTCGCCATTTCTCATTTCACCCGTTTCTGTCCGTACGCATGGGTCCCAGCTTGCGTGGAGGACCGCACATTTTCACGTCAAGTTTGATTTTGATAAATCCCAACTATTGCGTAGAGAGCGGCGTACGCATTCTTTTGTGCGTACGCACCGTTGATAAATGAGGCCCCTCGTGAGGGCTGATAATACGACTACGGACATATTCCATTTAACATCAGCCGTTTCCAGCTACAATAGAGATTTACAACAATTACAGTATTCTCACATTATTTCTGATCTATTTGATTTCAATTTGAAAAACAAAGATATCTTTGTGACCAAAAACGTTGTATATACACACACACACACACACCCCTTTTTTCTTTCAATAAAAACAGCATTTTGCTTGGCCATTGTGTGTGAATAGATAACAAGAACAACTTAATGACTTGTAAATATAAGTCACCAAAATGTGGAGACGATGACGGGGTCGTAATGTTTTCTGACATCAATCACATACAAACGCAGAGCCAGTGCACAGCAACTGACACTTAAACATCCCCGTTTGAGACTGCCAGTCTGCTTTACCATCTAATGTTTCACAGTAATAACTGGAGCAAAAATCCAATAGGGCAAAAAAACACTCTGAGGCATAAGACAATCAATTAAGACTAAAGCCACCCAAACAGGCTAATGAATGAGCAATGCAACGCCGAGTCAATGCCATCTGAGCGTTTATTGAACTAACTGACATCGAAGACGACATTCGCTCAGGGTAAAGGTGAACGTGTGCAGAGATAGATGGATCCTTCTGGATGGACAGTGAATGAAAAAAACGTCATCTATTTGGGGCAACGGGATTGCATTGTGATCTAGAGTGTTGGGTCAGTAAATAAATGGTCGCTGGATCACAAATCATAATTACACATTGTCTTTTGATAATTGTACAATATACAATACCTAGATAATACTAGCAATAACAAGATATAATAGCATCTCTAATGTGGGGCATTTGTGAACTGCGATCTTACCGCTAATGTACAATCGGGTTTAAATTAGGCATTTTTTGGGCCACTCAATTCAAGACTTATCCTTCCCTCAAACTGACCAGTCTCCCAGTCCCTGTTGTTGAGAAGCATCCCCATAGCATGATGCTCCCACCACCACATTTTACCATAAAGATGGCGTGTCAGGTGATCAACTGTACCCACTATAGAAATAAACCCAATACACATTTCTCCTTAGCTTAGTATAACAGATCAGGATCACGTCTAGGTTTAAACAGTCAGTTTAAATATATATATAATGGCCACTAAGCTCTTGAATTGGAGAGCGTTTTCATCGACCCAGGCACATTTTTAACCCCCTGTTGTTTCAACTGTCGACTAGAAGCTTACGCTTCTCTCTAAGTCACAAAAAAGATGCTTGATATGATCAAACTCAAATGCCTTAACCTTTTCAGCGCAAATCCACCAATACCTGGTTTAAAGCACAAAATAGGCACCTCCAGTGTGTGTGTGTGTTTGTATCAGGGAATGAAGCAAATAGCACAGCATGACCCGTCTCTTAAACAGAAACTCGACCAATCAGCTGTGGTCACCCATGTGTCCAGCCCCTGCCTGGGAGGTGTGTCACGTAACTATGCCGACAACCATGTCATTACATTCTCAACAGAGAAAACAAAACGATTCGCTTTTTTGCTCATTGCAGAACGATTGCTGGAGCGTTTCCTTTTGGGGACCGTGTTTGTTTTAATGGCTGGGTAGTGTCCTAGTTGACAGCGTTAGCAGGCACTGCAAGTGTCTCTTATATTTTCCCTGCTGGGAGGGTGTTGCGAGTTCAATTAGAAGAAAGCCGCGCCGCAGATGTGTCGAGTGAATCGAGGCTTATTCGGAAAACAGCCCCATTCAAAATCGCCGCCCTCAAAATAGAAAATCAGTCTGGTTCATGCACCTGTCGTAGCACGGCACATTCCAGTAAAAAAGGAATCAGCTTCATTTGTCCGCACTCTCTGTGACACAGCGCTCTCTGCGTTCCTCCCCTTCCTCCCTCCTCCCCCTCTCTCGTTCTCTACGTTTCTTCCCCCCTCCCTCCCCTCTCTCGTTCTCTGGTGCGGCCCCTCTTTAAAACAGCGCTGATTTTCTGAAGACGAGCGAAACAATGACACATCTGTGTGACTTCTGGCACACTCGCTCTCTCCGCCATTTCCTGGTACCCACAGTGCATTTCTCATCCCTGAGCGCGGTAATCAACCGCTGCTTTTCCCTCTGCCGATGTCCCGTCGTCTCCCTTCCACGCTCCTCGCTGTCAGATAAGAGTGAAATGTACCAAGAGCACTTCTTGCATTGGCGTGGAATTGAAAGGAACCGAAATCAAATAGAAATACATGGAATTGAATCACAGACACAAACCCGTTCTCTTCATATTGATTGATTTGCATAGCGGAGTAGCAGCTGACGTAGACGCCGTTAATAATGTCAATAGCGCTGCTTCAATGCCTGAAGCCCAATGCTAAGCTCCACATTGTACAGAGGGAAAACCTATGTAGTTCCTTGCTGGTGGACATCAACGGAACGAGCACAGTGGTTGAGGCTTAAATTTCACTTCCAAACCATTAGTAACTGCCGTAACTACCCAATCATCTGCACACCCCCCTACCCCCAACCCACACACACACACACAGGCGTACACAGAGGCACGCTCACACCAACACATACCCCCTTTCACTAAAGTAGCCAGTATCCTTCAAGCATTATTCTTGAGGGCTAAGTAAGCACTTAATTAAATAAGACATTTAATTAGCCAATCAGCTGCTGGCGTTGAGGGTAATGAGATGCTAATAGCAGAGGAGGCTGTATTCCCCGAGCCAGAGGCCCTCCATGTGCCTCGGAAAGAACGCTATCTCCACTGGCCAGGGTTGTCGCCTTGACGATGTGTCGACCGCCCTTCGTCTTCTTTTTGCTCTTCTAATCAGCTGAGCGTACACTGGAGACCAGGAATTGTCTGCGGTGTAACTCAGGGTTTTATATGAAGAGAGCAGAAGTGATGTGTCCTGTCGGATTGTTTGTTGAGTTTCTGATTAGCTGCGGACGCGCCGTATAAAAAGCCAACCATGTCTGGTAAGTCGTACATATATCGCATCAGTGCAGTGATCCACGAACGTTGCTGATCTTTTTCCATAACAGTCGGGGCACGGGGTCACCCGATCGAGCATTGTATCGGGATAATTAGGTTACGACATTACGTTTCATCGTTAAAATCAACATACACAATACACTTTTAATCTAAACCAATTACGGCATGCTAACAAATGCTATCTCCGCACGCGCGCGCTAACAGCTCATTATCACGACTTTTCCATTTGCCGTCATTAGAGCGAGTGTCCATCCTCCCATCCTACATGGACATCAGGCCAATCTCAACAGCGTTTGGTGGATTTTCAGCAGACTGGCAAAAACCACTTCCCACAACTCAGCACTCTACATTCACGCTGATTAATTACCACCCATTAGCTTTATCTGAGCAGAAGCTTGTTTACGCACGCACGCGCGCAGACACACACACGCACGCGCGCAGACACACACACGCAATAGTAATGTACAATAACACACACGCGTCACGCGTGCAGCCAGATAATGACGCACGCATACACACAGACGTAATAGCAGACGCACGCACAAACCAGCACGTGCCTTCACCACACTGTGTGTGTCATTGGTTCTTTCTCACGCTGAGGGAAAGCTGAGCTGAGCTGCAACATAAAGAGGAGGGCAGTGTCGTGTTCCCTCTGGGGTGGATATTCACAATTCCTATCCATTTTGAGGCTACTCACGGCCCCTGGTGTTTGTTTAATAAGGTCCAGATACACGACATCACAGGTTAATTTACTCTCTGCAGGGGGTTGGTCGTTTCCGGTTGATCCTCTCATTTACAGAGATACCGACAGGGCGCAAGCTTTCTATGCACACACAGTCACACACGCACGCACGTACGCGGGCACCGATATCTAGTCTGAATCTGTTCAGTGGTGACGGAGTAACCGTGTAACTAATAAACGAACATATGAACATACAGAACGACACTAATCCACGATGAAAACCTCGGGGGACAAGGACACACGGTTAAACGTTTCCTAACTGGCTTTCCATAACCAAAAACCCACCTCTATACCGTCCTACTTCTAAATAAGGACACATCTTCCTAAGTGCAGGTGACAAATGAGGCCTTTGGAAATGGTGCCTTGCTCGAGGTAGTGAGAATGGGGGGGGCTTTAGTACTGTATAGTCTGTCCTAGGTCTGGTTACTCTCTACCAGCCTATAGTCATCAATCACAAAACAAACAAATAGGACGGCCATCTTACCAGTTCATAGATGGAGTTATTATTTTGAGGATGCAAAATGTACTATTGCTGGCCCGGAGAAGAAGTGTCTGTGTTTTAAAGGCCATACATATAGGATACACAAGGGAAATGGCAAGTTGTAAGTATTTCTGGGTTCCTACTCAAATCAACAATGCCAGTGACCGCGCAAGGATTTCTAAGTGTGTGTATGCGTGTGTGTGTGTGTGCCTGTGTGTGTGCGTGTGTGTGTGTTTGTGCGTGTGTGTGCGTGTGTGTGTGTGTGTGGGTGTATGTGTGTGTGTGTGAATGTGTGTGTGCGCGTGTGTGTGCATGCGTGTGTGTGTGTGTGTATGATTGCGTGTGTGTGCGTGTGTGGGTGTGTGTGTGTGCCTGTGTGTGTGCGTGTGTGTGTTTGTGCGTGTGTGTGTGTGTGTGCGTGTATGTGTGTGTGTGTGAATGTGTGTGTGCGCGTGTGTGTGCATGCGTGTGTGTGTGTGTGTGTGTGTATGATTGTGTGTGTGTGTATGTGTGTGTGCGTATGTGTGTGTATGTTCATAACAAGGATCCCCGTAGCGTCTGACTTTGTTTACGGCTGAAAGCAGTAGAGCTTCACAAACGTATGTGTCTGACGGACAGGACGCTCAGCAAATCGATAGCCTGTAAAAAGGCTCCTCTGTGAGCAAGCAGCCGTGTCCAGCAGGAGACATTTTCCCCAGAGCCTGCAGTGAGGCTGATACTCCCAGACGGTCGTCATAAGTAAGTCACTGCTCGTCTCCCCGTCCTGTCAAAAAAACCAGTGTTAACATATATATCCCTCCGTGTTCCCTGACTGGGCTGATTCTAAGTGTGTGTATGCGTGTGTGTGTATGCGTGTGTGTGTGTATGCGTGTGTGTGTATGCGTGTGTGTGTCTGTGTGTGCGTGTATGCGTGTATGTGTGTGTGTGTGTATGCGTGTGTGTGTGTATGCGTGTGTATGCGTATGCGTGTGTGTGCGTGTGTGCGTGCGTGTGTGCGTGTGTGTGTGTGTCTGTGTATGCGTGTGTGTGTGTGTATGCGTGTGTGTGTGTGTATGCGTGTGTGTGTGTCTGTGTGTGTCTGTGTGTGTCTGTGTGGGTCTGTGTGGGTCTGTGTGTGTGTGTGTGTGTGTGTGTGTGTGTGTGCGCGTGTGTGTGTAGCCACAGTGACATGGCAGTAAAAACTGCTTAAGGCTTAAGACCCTCTCAGGAGTCCCAGACGAGGACTGAATTACATTATGATTTCTCGTTTTCGCTCTCTCCCGCTCTCCGAAAAAAAGTGACAAGGACAGCCATTTCCCTTGTTCATGTCGCCGACAATTGACTCGTCTGCTTCTTGGTTTCTGGTGCGGGTAGGACCATGTCCCGTGCGGAGGCGCATTAAGGCCTACGCGAAGCAGCTCAGCCCACAGCAGTTCGGCACGGCGACAGGATATTCTTTCACAAGGGGGAGCTTGAACAATACATTTGGTGGTATGGGGGGGGGGTAAGAAAACAAAAACAGAATGGCTGGATTTATTTCAAAATATATATACTAAAAAGCTTGAAGAGGCTTAACCGGGGCTATGCAGATTTATGATGTGGCATTATGATGTGATATAGCACACCCCATCTCCAGTGACGCATTGTGCCTGCTCATCTTATTACGTGAATCTCAGTCCAAGTAACCATGGATGTGTGTTGGCCTAGATATTTATAGTTTACGAGACATCAAAACATCTGCCCACTTGACAGCAACAAACTGTCCTTTATCCCTTTCCCACGTAACTGTTTCCATCCGTTTATTCATACGGTATTTAAACATTATATATTCTATATATATTACATTATAAGGTATTATATATTTATACCTTAGAGCTCATAAATAGAACACTCCCCTTGGAGCCGCAAGTCACAAACACAGCAGGAATAACGTATCCTATACATGACATCAAAGTGAACCCCCACCCCGACTATGACCACGCCCACCCATCCCAAACAAAGGCTAATAAAACATAACTAGCTCTTTCTAGTGACCCCTGTTTATCTCTTGGCTGGCCTGGCTGTGTATGGTTCTAATTGTCAGTGAACGGTCTTCAGTGCCCCTGACAACCTTTGATGAGGTCTGCTGCCAGAGAGCGTCAGAGTGGCTGGCTTGGGTAAGTGGCTGTTGACAAAACCTCTTCAACTCGAACACAGAGCAGCTGGCCCCTGTTCTACAGAGAGAGAGAGGGAGGGAGAGAGAGAGGGAGAGAGAGAGGGAGAGAGAGAGGGAGAGAGAGAGGGAGAGAGAGAGGGAGAGAGGGAGAGGGAGAGAGAGAGGGAGAGAGAGAGGGAGAGAGAGAGGGAGAGAGAGAGAGGGAGGAAGAGAGGGAGGAAGAGAGAGAGGGAGAGAGAGGGAGAGAGAGAAGGAGAGAGGGAGAGAGAGGGAGAGAGAGGGAGAGAGGAGGAAAGAGGGAGAGAGAGGGAGAGGGAGAGAGAGAGGGAGAGTGGGAGAGGGAAAGAGAGAGGGAGAGAGAGGGAGAGAGAGAGGGAGAGAGAGAGGGAGAGAGAGAGGGAGGAAGAGAGGGAGGGAGAGAGGGAGGGAGAGAGAGAGGGAGAGAGAGGGAGAGAGAGAAGGAGAGGGGGAGAGGGAGAGAGAGGGAGAGAGGGAGAGAGAGGGAGAGGGAGAGAGGGGAGAGAGAGGGGAGAGAGAGGGAGAGAGAGGGAGAGAGAGGGAGAGAGAGAGAGAGGAGGAGAGAGGGAGAGTGGGAGAGTGAGAGAGAGGAGAGAGAGAGGGAGAGTGGGAGAGTGAGAGAGAGAGGAGGAGAGAGGGAGAGAGAGGGAGAGGGAGAGAGAGAGGGAGGGAGGAAGAGAGGGAGAGAGAGGGGGAGAGAGAGAGGGAGAGTGGGAGAGAGAGAGGGAGAGAGGGAGAGAGAGAGGAGGAGAGAGGGAGAGTGGGAGAGGGAGAGAGAGAGGAGGCGAGAGGGAGAGTGGGAGGGAGAGAGAGAGAGAGGGAGCGAGGGGAGGAAAAAGATAGAGATTCTGTGTGTGTGGGGGTAAAGTGAAAGAAGGACAACTATGTGGAACCAAAGTCATTAACTAACGATTCACACAGA
This sequence comes from Dallia pectoralis, assembly GCA_029465975.1. Lineage (NCBI taxonomy): Eukaryota > Metazoa > Chordata > Actinopteri > Esociformes > Umbridae > Dallia > Dallia pectoralis. The sequence goes on from CM055754.1 coordinate 5,417,865, forward strand.
CCGGCTATTGGTGAACACACAGCACTTGGGAATCCCAACATCTGAGTCAACGACACACTAGAGCTGACAACACCTGAACACCAACACCCCACTGCACGATAACGGAACGACGCACCGTAGCAACGCAGTGTCTGGAACAGGGGACTCCGTCGGCGACACCGGCTATAAATGACACACGCTACGCAGGAACGCAGGCGCTAGTCGATCGACCTGCTTTACGGACGGAACTCACCTACGCAAACGAACGAGGCATACAAATGTGTATGCAAATAAGACCGCGAGCTAAACACGGCCGGTGGTACACAAACCGACACGCTTTATTCCAAATATTAGCTCTACCCGATAGAGAAAATTAAAAGTCTATACGTGCAAGTGTGCCAACCTACAAGGTCCCAAGCTGACCCAGCTACATGCACACAAACAGCAGAGGGCTGGGCTTCGAGGAAACACAACGTCTGCTAGCTGTTACTGTGTGATCGTCTGCGAGGATGGAGACATTTCAGGCAATCACAGGCATCAGTATTTCTACTGGAGAAACGTTGCCGTTTCCTCCTCTGCTTCTGCTATAGAGAAACGATTATAGGACAGGGTATCATAATGAAGACAAACAGTCAGAGTGTCGCAGACGCACGTAACACACACACACACACACGGCTTCATCATAATTAGGCAGCAGACCTCCTCTACGGATTAATTGTAATCAGAGTGTGTAGTCAGCCTTGACCAGAGGTCCCAAAGGGTGTGTGTGTGTATCCCTCTGTGCAGACACACAAACACACCCATCGAGGCCAAGGCAGTCGGGTTGAACCGCGCTCTTCAGGGTTCATCACATCCCTCTAGTGGCACTAACACACTCACTCGCTCGCTCTCCAATCTTTGAAGGCTTAAAAACTGTAAAACCTGCAGAGAGTGAGCGAAAAAGGGGGAGAAAATACAGACAAAAAACGTTTAGGGAAAACAGTGTCAGAGAAGAAAGAAAATAAATAAAATGGGAAGAAAAGGGTAGAGCCCATTGGAAAATGAAAAGAACTGGTGAAAAAAATAAAAAGGAGACAAGACTAGAAAACGTGCGTAAACAGAGTCAATGTGACGGGGGGAGGAACCGAGCGTGAAGGAACCGAGCGTGAGGGAACCGAGCGTGAGGGAACCGAGCGTGAGGGAACCGAGCGTGAGGGAACCGAGCGTGAGGGAACCGAGCGTGAGGGAACCGAGCGTGAGGGAACCGAGCGTGAGGGAACCGAGCGTGAGGGAACCGAGCGTGAGGGAACCGAGCGTGAAGGAACCGAGCGTGAAGGAACCGAGCGTGAAGGAACCGAGCGTGAAGGAGTGTGCAAGTTGTGTGTCATAGAGAGTGTGAGGAAAAAACAGAGTGTTGTATGGGTCATGTATCTGCAGCGGCAGAGCTGAAGTGTTTACATGGCGCCTTTCACGTGTGCCTTTTAAGCAGCAGCAGTTATCCCCGTCCCCTTCTACACTCTCACGCGCGACCTCCGCAACCACCCTCCCATCCTTTCAAAATAAAAGCCCTTTTCAAACTCGAGACACGGGTAATTCCACCCACTTGTTATGAACGGGAGTATCTCTTCAAAGGAGTTATCAGAGTCCGGGCGGCATCAAATGCAGCCTCAGAAAAAGCTTTATGTGATGTGGATTAATGAGTCAGAAACGAGGTGGAAGTCAGCGCTGCGTCGCGGGGTGGGGGCGGGGACTTGGGTTCTTTTATTGAAGCTAATTTCATTCAAACCATTTGGGTTGAACTCCGCGACAACCCTCAGACGGCACCATCTGCTCCAGAGCCCCGTCTCATGCTCTCTCACGTGCGCTCTCTCACGTGCGCTCTCTTTCCTGCACTCTTCCTCCCCTCTTAAAGGTGCGGTGCAATGAAAGTTCGAGGTGAAAGGTGCCTGGCAAAACTCTTGCCACACTAAGCCTGAACGACCGATTTTTCAGTCGTCCCTGATAATGAACGGCGCACACACCTGGTTTCTCAGGTCTAAATCAATACTTAACACAACCAGAGTTAAGTTCCAGAGGTGAAAAATAAAGCATTGTGGTGAATTCTCGCGTGCCACGGTCCATGCCGTGACCAGGCATTCACGTATCTGGACAAACGCACTATGTCAATCAAACAATCGAACAGTGAAACTAGACTAGTCAGGCATGTATCTAAGCTTCCAATAGCTGATTTGAGGTGTAGATCTGGTGGCTTTACCTGCGATTTGAGCTGCCAGTACTCTTCTGATCCATATTCCATGTTTCTCAGAGACATGTAGTCGTAGCTGATGACGGCCGTCTATAGGGAAAACAGATATTTGAGGCATATAATACTTGTGGTGGTTTACTGACCATGGATTCAGACTCACGTTTGGGTGGTTGACATTGCGTATTGACCGTAGCTGGTAACAGATTGGAGGGAAGACTGCAGTAATGTGGTTTGCTAATTGATAGACTGTTTACTGTATGTGTGGAAGTATAAATCACATTAGACAACCTCACCTGGGAAAATTTTTAAAGCTGATCATCGGTTTACTTAACTCTTGTTTGCAAGGTACTTTTCGGTCCATACCGTGCGTCCTTTTCTCAAAAAGTACTCATCCTAAATAATTTGTGTATCTCGGTGTTGAGTTGTGGACGAAGCTAACGGCTGAAAACCCTAAAAAGACGGCCCTTTCAAAAGCCAGTACATCACAGTAGGGTGTGTGTGTGTGGTTGTTTGTAGCATACTGACCGTAGCTGCAGCCCGTCCGAAGCGTACCAGGCTGAGGTCATTGAGGTCCAGATGCTGGCTATAGAGGTAGATGCCTGATGATGCCACCACTGCAGTGGCAAAAGACGACACTTTCAGTAGACGACCAGCCATTGCAGGAACTAGCATGAAAGGAAATATGGGTCAACCAAGTTGCATTTTACACCGATATAAGCTAACGAAACAAAATACAGTAGAAACACTTGGTTTCAATATAAACCATTCCAGGAAATCTAAATCTGGGCTGAAATCTGTACTGTGTTTTAAAGAGCAACATCTTCTGTACCGTTGGTTCGACAAACTAAAAGTCTACAGTACATGGAGAGTCGAGCATAAGACTTCCTAAGGCATTCAAGCGCACGTACTTAAAGGGAAAAACACCAAAGTGCGTAGAGCAACTCCTCAACACAAAAAAAACTGAATCAATAAGACACGGCGACAGAAAAGAGCCTCATCTCCCAGACCTCTGGAGTAATCATCCCAAAAAATACATGTGATGAAAATGAAACACTGAAGGAGTTAGCGAGCGGCAGTTAGCTTAGCGCTACTCGAGATACTACAGCAAGCTGGAGGATGGGGGTCATTTATCCTTATGATTAATTCCACAGCCGGCCGTAGAGGGACCTGGATCTCACTGATGGCTTGTCTCTGAAGCTAAGCAGGGATGGCCTTGTATAATAGGAGACCAGATTCTCTTGGAAGTGGCGATGGACAGTCAGTAGGGCACGGGAATTATTTTGGTCTATATCAAACAGCATTTTGTTAGACCTTAAGTAGATTGTCGAGAAAAAAAAGGGTTGTGTTTTATCAGCACAACTTTTGTCCTTCTGAAAACATCTTTCCAACCATGGTATATTCTTTGCGTTGCCATGCACTACTGGTAATGGAATCATCATGGAACAGCCCATTTATGCATGTAGTAACCATAGACTGTATAAAGATATTGACGTAGTATCCGTGACGTCACCCATAGGGTTCTGAAGACCGTTTTTGAAGCCAAAAGTGGGCATAGCCGACCGTCGCCATCTTGGCAGCGCGTCACTCCCGGATAAACGAAAATGGTCAAAGAGGCGGTACGTGGATGGAGCTGAGGAGCCTGGATGCTGTTTACTGAGTAATTATAGGCTCATTTCTTACACATATCTTTGAGCACATGTCAAAAATATACATCCAAATATAGTCAGTGTTAATAAATGTTACGCTATTTATGAAAATGCAGGCATCCGGTAATGCGGGAATCCGCTGGACACACCCTTAATTATGCAGAACTTTCAATATTAATCAACTAAACGGATGAGTTATAAAAAAAATCACCACCCTCACAGTTGTTATGAAGGGCAAAATTAGCTGTATAGACCAAATCCAAATAGAGAACCAGGCTGTAAACATGTTTTTTTTCTGCTGTAAAGTTGATCATTTTAACATGGGGGAGAGACAGATTTGACTCACTTCTGCAGCCACCCTCAAGCGGCCAGTCAATGAATTGCAGTTGAACTCACTTCCTTATTGGTTTCAGGAGAGAGACCGGAAGGTTGCCACTTGGTAGTAACACAAAGGCACAACAATTGATATCCCTATCCTAAACCCTAATCCCTGAGTGACTCCTTAGGGCATGGGTACAAAAGCATATCCTTCTCATTTGAATCAACCATACATTTTGTTTGCAGGGCAAATGTTCCTCTATGAAATGTTTTAGTACTTAAAACTCTGTAAAATAAGCACCGTCTTTTATAAAAGCTATGCTATACATACAAACATACATACATACACTTTACTGTACATAATCTCTTTCAGAAAATATTATTGCTATTATAATGCTCATGTCATGTTGCCCAACGTTCATTATAGGCAATAATACAGTCAGTGGTTGTGGTTGGACTGTCAGAATTCAGGATTTACTCAGCGCAAGACTATTATGTGCGTTAGAAAACACTAATTAGGAATAGGAAACTGCTTGTCACACACATCCGTGATGTAAAACATTACAATTAATAAGCAGCGGACAGGCGAAACCCAGTACTTTGTAAGTAGTTCAAATGGTTTTACCTTAATCACTGCCCGAGATGTGAAAACAAACACACGCTGTCATTCAGCCGGTTCTGTGCTTCGACCTCAACTCGTGTCGCATGATGATGATCTCGATCAGCTGCACGCGTGATGCATTCTGGGTGTTGTAGTCGTTAGCTCCGCACAATTACTCGATTATTATTTTGTTTAGACTTTTTTTGGTAATTTAATTAAATAAAACTCGTTTATCACGAGTAACTTGTATGTGCAAATCACTCTCCAGGTTTTTTTCTTAGACATTATTACGAAGACTTTTTGGACTACAAATCCTGTAAAATTACAAAAAAAAGCGAGCGACATTTTTATTTATTACAAAGAAGAGATGTCAAACAATCTACATAAAATTTTCAGAACATGTCTATTAATTCTCATAGGAAAGAACTAGGATTGTGTGTAATCATGAATGACAATAACGCAGTAATGGGTAAATAACTGCATGTTGGCGCCCCTGAAAGGCGATTAAAACCATCTTGACCTGTCAGCAACACAGATGAGCTTGGTGGAAATCAATAAAATATTAATAATTATTATTATGATTAATTAAGGAGAAGGAGATTTCCCCAAAATGTTGGTACGTTTTGCATAATGTGTTGTGGATGACCTTAAGGTTGTGGTTTAGTCAACTATAGTTTCAAATGCTCCTCAATGCTTTTCAATAATGAACTACCTACTTTCACCACCACCTGTTTTTGTAGGTCTTACAAGCTGTGTATGCGGTCAGTACAAGTAATATCATTCCCTCTCACACACACACACACACAATGGATACACACGGATGTATGGCCCTTAAAGGCCATATATTTAAAGCTGAGTAACAGCAATATTTCTCAGGCCCGCAACGTTATTTTATATAGACACGTTTATGTGGGCACGTTATTTTAAGTGAGCTTAAAAGGCACAAGTCTTAAAATGTATATGCTCCTTTACAGCATTTCAGTGTCTATGAAGTGTCTATCTCCCACTGTGCATGTCGATTTTGTGTGACAAGTTTGTTGGAGTAATGTGGGTTTCTGAACCTGATCAATTAAAGGTATGTATGTTATAACACCACAGAGTAATTGTGCTTAGATATATTAGAACATTTATGTAAATGCATGTACAATATCTGTGCATTTGAAAAAATATTAATTAAATGAAGAGACAAAATGTTAAACACTTGTTATTCTGTCGTAAGTCTTACGGTTACAACCTGCCCTTTGAGGGCCACTATAATGCTGATGTGGCTTGGGGTGAAAATGAGTTTGACACCCCTGTCGTAGATGAATGAATACCGAAAAATGTTCACTTGTACTTTGCCTTGAAGTTCCAATCGAATTTTTTTTAAAGCCCTTTGATGCTTTTTATCCGCATAATAAATTGTGCCTTGAGCGTGATTCCTTTTTATTCCAGCTGTTTAATGAAAATGAATATGAAATAACAAAATCACAACAGTGTTTATTTCAATTTCCTGGGGGTATGGTGTAAGGACGTGTATGACGGTTCAGCTGAGCGTAGTTTCTCGTCTCAGCCACTGCTCAGCAGGCGACGGTCTGTAGTTGAGTCGTGCTGCAGTGGATTACAAACATAAACATTCGACGATGTGTTTAACACAACCGTCACATTGCACGTCACTTCTTGCTGGCATTCTTCACCTCAGCTGAAACATGGCTTGTAGCCGGCTTTGAGTCACGTCACATTTTTATGGATGCATATGCTTAATTGTGAATTGTACTCCTGGAAGTGTAACTTCGCAGCACTTATTTATTACAGCTTACTTTTTTAACGAACACACAAGGAGTCAATCTATCAGACATGGTTTTGCTGTCCCATAATATGTGCACTTTCCTGAACTGAAAGGCGTGTTTATTTGACATTTGCCATTGAATGCGTTTTCAGTCCAGGACTGAACTTAATTAAAGTCGGAGAAACTGGCCCTGTGTTTCGGAAACAAAATCAGCTTCAATTAGTCTCATAACAATGGCTGTTTGTGGAACATAGCAGGAAGATGCAATAATCAGTGAGACATCCAGAACACAGTGCAGGTGAGTGGAGAGCCTATGGACAAGGCTGTCAGATCCTTTCATATGTTACAGATGAACACTGACACCCATCTCGGTGCTACTGATTACACACACACACACACACACACACAAATGATTCTTTCTCCCCCACTCCACACACACACACCATCATCCTTCGCCTACCAGGTGCAGACAATTGAGAAACAAGCGAGGAAGTGATGGAGAGAGAGTGTGACGGGATACGAGAGGACATGAATTAAAGAGTGGGGGTGTAGGTTCTGTAGTGACCCTCAGAACAGGTTTTCAACAACACCATAGTCACTCAACCAGGAGAGGCTAATGAAGAATTAACTGCCTGCTCATCTCCACGCAAAAACAGACAATACAGAAACCGCCTGCCTCGTCAAGTGTGGATCCTTGACTAATGTGTTTTCTTTTGGGGGGTTTTTAACAAGCATTTTTCTTTCTCAGCAACACCAAGGGATTGTGATAGTACTTGATGAGGCACTTGACACTTCGGGGTATTGGAGAACACTGAGGAAGGCTTTTAAGGTATTATTTGTTCATGAAATAAAATAATTGTCCCATTCTCAGAAGTAGTCCGGTGTGAATTCAAATCCACTCTGCTGTCAGTTTTTTTAATATTGTGCAATTTGATGAATCACCGTAGCCAGTTTAACAACATTGACATCTGCCTGCATTAGGATACGATCATAAAACTGTAAATCTAAACATCAGTGTTTCCCAATCCAGGTCATGTATATTACCAGTCATAAATGTGGACACACCTTCTCTATTAAGGGTATTTCTTTATTATTTTCTACATTGTAGAATAAATAAATACATCAATAATACAATAATGGGATTTGTCTCAACATATGAGTAAAAATGTCATGAAAAAGCACTAAGACTCATGACCGACGATTCAACAACCGTCCGGTCGTTTCTTTTTTCTTCCGGCAGTCACTGAACCCATCTATCAGACCGGTGTAAGTGTCAAAAGAAAAGGTCCAGAAATTAAATTGCTAAGTCCATTTTAATGATCATGAAAAATAAGTGACACAAGCGGTGCTGTGCCTTTCATCTTTGCTCTAACTCAATTTAACCAAATCTACATCCAAGTCTATAACTGAACGGAACGATTAAAGGGGACTTATTGACATTCGTTACACTATATACTCGACAGGGCACTATTTTAGATCCGCTCTGTTATATCAATTCACAAAAGGCAAATGCAAAGACAAACCCTTAGGTCAACGAGAGAAACATGGCATATTGAAAGGAGGCACTGTCTTATAGGTGAAGAGTAAATATTCTACCATCACTAATTAAAAAAGGCCTAGTTGCATATTACTTTGTCCTTCGTGACTAAAATAGGAGCTCCCATTGACTTTGAAAGAGGAACAATGTGCATGGTTCAGTGGTAACACTTCAAAGTACAACACACAACTAATTGGACCTGTGTTGTTTGTCTAGGCACCCAAATTATTTTACACATTAAAGGCCTGCAGGAGGTCAGGGTTCAATGCCTCTCTACCTTCACCATCTGTCTCCTCTCAGATTCCTAGTGACAATAAAATATTATTAAGTAAAGCATGGTTTGATGAAAGGCCAAGTCGCTGAGAACTGTATTTGCCTGAAATGAAAAGGGAACTGAGTGAAAGACAAAAAAGAGAGTGACTAGGACAGAGGGTTAAATGGGGCAAAGCAGGAAGAGCACACAAGAGATAAGAGTAGAAGGAGGTCATGCACGAGTAACCGCAAGTGGAAAATTAAAAAGAAGATCCTGGTGAAAAGAAGGGAAAAGGTCAGACAATGAAAGCAGACAGGCAGAGCAGACCGTTTAAAAAAACAGTGACTCAGTGAACAGATCATGGCAGTGGAATTCTTTTGGAGATATTAATTGAAGAAAATTATTTATGATAAACATTTTGAATGTACTTAAATAAAGTCAAAGATTGATTCAATAAAAAATATGGTGGCACTGAAAAGAAAAATACTTCAAGGGTATGAAAAAATTCAAAAAATACACTAGGATCTGAGAAAGAATCGCCAGCAAAGAAATTAGACTAGAACCTCCGGGAGCAGGTTAGACAAAAAGCCCTGCTTGAATCTGAGATGAAAGAGGGTAAGAAGAAAGCAAACGCAGCAAAAATACATTTGGAGAGATGCAACTGTAGGAGGTGTCAAGAGTCACCAGGAAAATGTCAGCGTTTATTGGGGAGCTCACAGACAACACTGGCCTCTAAATAAGAGGTGAGATGGGAGAACGGGTAGAAGTGGAAACTGAAAAGTGGACTATACATTAAGTAGGTGATCGCAAAGTAACCGGAGATGGTTCAACAGCATACTTGTTGTGATCCCACTGACTGATCACTTATTCCCAAAAATTTGGTACACAGAAAAAATAGCTGTAGTTTAACGTCATTATTTTGTAAATTGGCTAATAGTGACGTGTGGTGTCAGTTTTAATTGAGAAGTTTGGTTCACCATTTTTACAGAAAAAACAGACACACCTTCACCTTATCATATTTGTCAGCTTAGCTGTTGAAGTTCTTAACAGGTCAAAAAAGAAATGCACATTTTGCCAAAATGAAAAACACAGTAATTTATTCTTTAGACATTTCAATAAATATGAAAACACCATACTCTGAAGAACCAACAGACTGCTTGATGGCCTAGTTTTGTGTGTAGATTATTTTATTGATTCTCATATATATATATATACAAAAAAGACAACATTTAGCTTTCCTCCAGCACCTCTTTGTTTGTCTTCTGTCCCACAAATACTTTTCGGTTTCTTTGAACTTGAAGCTGAAAAAAACAATACAAGAGAGATACACTGTTTATTCTTAGTTTGACAACTTGGATTTGCCAAAAACCGCGCAAAAGGTTACATTGATACACATACTGTACAAAGAAGACAATAACTTATTTGATTGGACAGGGTATACCATCAAATCAAATGCAATGGAGTTTGATCTAGTCTAATGGACAATACCGTTGATCCCTCAAATGTGTGAGGGTATTTCTGAAGAGCGTTTTGCAGGCCTTCCTCGGATGTGTAACCAATCCAGCAAAAGCCTCTGTGGAAGCCTGTCTCCTTGTCCTGTCAGAATATATACATTGTGAATGAAGACAGACAGTTTTACTCTTTTGTCTTGGTTTTTATTTTGTGTATTTGCTGAGAATCAAGGACATGGACCATAATGAGAAAAGTGTGAGGCCTGCTAGGCTATGTTTGAATCCCAGGAAGAGTGGCCAATGTGTAAGCAAAAAAAGTTAAGTAAAGGCTGGTGTAGACTTACAAAGGGTAGGAGGCATTTCTTGACTTGACCGAACTGGCCAAAATACTCCTTCATCTCCTCTGAAAGGCAATAATGACAATATGTCATATACAATTGCAAGGGTTTAAGTATATTTTCTAGCTTTGATGGGTATTAAGAACTCATCTGCTAAACAACCCGTTTATTTGGTCCCAACCAAAATCATGCTCGAAATAAAAAATGGGTAGTCTACAGATAATATAAATCTAAAAAAACAAATGCACAGTTCCCATTCAAGAAAAAGCATAGAAGCTAATATTTGCTAAATCAACGTCTTACACAGTTTCCAGTTAAACCTTATGTTATACTTACTTTAATCGTAACGAAGTACATATAGTTGAGAAACTTGGCACACAATAAGGACATATCTGCCATAGCCACATGCAGTACGACTAGTAGTAGTAGTTAGCTAGCATCATTAGCAAACAATGATGTATCAAGCGGTAACACTTCATTACAATACAGAATCAGGCAAAAAATACAATGGCAACATGTTATTATTTAATTCAAAATTAAATGTCTGCTTACTGCTCGCAACGGTCCATGGTATTTTAGAAACAAACAGCTCAAAAATCTTCTTTGACGACGTTGCCATGTTGCGTCCTTGGAGAACTTGCTAGCAACCTCTGAGCATCTTTCCGGGTCACGTGATACTAGACTCGAATCATAAATATTGTTATATTTTATTCTAAAACCAACCTGAAGTCGACAAATAAACGACTGCATATTACATTTATAAAAGCGAATATTATTCATCATACGAATTTTACAATTAACTATGTTTTGGCCGTTTTTTAAAATAGAGTTGAAAGGTCATTCGCGATGGCAAAGATGGCGGCCTCCATTGGGGAACACGGGGAAGACGCATTTAGAAAGTTGTTTAAATTCTACAAACGTAGAAGTCCTGCACCCGACTTGAGCAATGTCGTTGACTTTTCAAAAAGTGTGAAACATGAGAAGGTGAGGCATTCCAGTATAATTTACATGGGAAATAATCTGTTATTAAATACAGTCAATGTATGAGGTACACTAGTATCAGACGCCCACTTTCGCGTGGGCTTGTTGCCATGGTTAGTAGTGACCGGCAGACCAGGTATTAAGACCTGTTACTCTAGTGGAAATGTATTATAAAATATTGAACGATTGTAATTACGTTTAAATTGGGGGTGGGTGTACTTTCAAAGACTGTACATCGGATTAACTTTATAACAACAATTGTTACCCAGTTAATATCAACAAACTTCATTCCAACGAACGTGCTTCGTTCAAAGCATGAAGAAATTCCTCAGAACCCTGATAGTCTTAGCTATCTGTATGTTAGTGTTGAGCCTTAAACCGTCTCAGACCATGGGATTGATCTAATTAAAATAATTGACAGGTCTCAACCACTGAACTGAACCCAGCTGCAATGAGCGATGAAGAGGCCAGGAGGACGGGCCTTCGCCCTGTTAGAGACTGGAGAGCGTTTGGATTGCAAGGTTATCCGGGTGAGTCAAGGTGATTATGGGTTTGTTGTTCTCTTAATACATCCATGGTTTGATGCACCATCCGCCTTCACGAGATGTGGACGGGAGGCTATTGCTGAGCTGTGCAATTCAGGCTTAGGAAGCATTCAACCATTTCGACATCGTCATGACTATGCAAATCACCAGCTACCATCACTGAGGATTTGTCACCCAGGTTGCTGTCAGTGGTTGTCTGGAATCTGTGGTATTGTGAAACCAACGTTAGATTTCAAATAATTCTTCACCATTTCGAGGGAATTAAATGAACACTCCCAAATCTACATGTAGCTGCCCCTTCAGAGTGGTATTAACCACAGGTTACTACTGAAGGCATTTTAACGAAGTGCATTGGACCTGTTTTGGCATTATTGGGAATACTCTTTAGTTCTATTAATCAAAGTTATTTTGCCTACATTATATTTTAGCTCAAATCTGTTGATGAGTAAAACACGCATCAACACATCCATTCCTTCATTGTTTCATTTGAATTATCTGTGTGTTTTACTGCTAAGGATTCATGTTCATCTCCAACCCGTTTCTGCCGGGCTCCCAGCAGCATTGGGTGAAGCAGTGTCTGAAGACATACCCTCAGAAACCCAACGTGTGTAACCTGGACATGCACATGGCACCCACGGACACGCAAGACATCTGGGGGAAGAGTGCAGATGTGCTCCGGTAAGTGGACGACCTTCAGAATCTGCCGCTAACTTCACAGTGAGTTAATGTTCAGAACGAAGCTCAACGGCAGGCTTTATTTAGACTAGAGAAACACATTTTTAATTGCTCTTATACATGAAAGTTCCAATAGGAAGTGAAGCAGGAAGATGGATGGAGCAGGAATATATGAAATAATCAATGATGATGAACAGGCCCGGCACCAGAACAGATCAGAGGGACAGGGGTTACTTTGTTTTGGCACCATTTAATATTGGTTATTTTTTAAGCTTCTTTTATCTTCTGCCTTATTCAACAATAGTATGACCAACTAAACATGATCGCTTAAGGCTCTACGGTTAATATATAATCCATTTTGTGTGATTTCCACCAGTAAGCCCAGTTCAAGGATCAGGGAGCCTAAGACACTGCTGGAAAAGCTTCGATGGGTAACCCTGGGTTACCACTACAACTGGGACACTAAGGTATTGTATATACTGCAACATGGTAGATTGTGCCTCTCATGGCAAACATAAGAGCATTGTCAGTGTCATTATGGCCATCTCCTTAGTGAATACGTTTTGGATGTCAAGAAAGCGTGCAATGCTTTAAAAGCAGCAGCCCACATGTCTGCATTTTGTATAGCTTATTCCTCGTGTTTGAGTTTGTGTCATTTGTGTAATCTCTGGGCGGTTGTCTGTTTTGTTCGGCGTGGGTGCTGGTCTACAAAGTTCGGCTTCCATTAGAGTCTTTGCAAAATTCCTAGTGTCTCGTACCTCAGCTGGCGGTGGTTTTACATGAGATATATGGAGGACATGTGGACTGGGTAGTACCCAAAATGAGTGTACAGGTATAGCTCGCTTTGTTAGTGCCCTGACCAGGCTGTCAGCTCACTTTAACACTTATTTGTGCTGCTGGGAATATTCATTGTCCAAAATGTGCGTACTCTCTTTGACACTTGTTCATTATGCCGTATATTCACAGCATAATGATTTTACACTGACATAGAATAGATTACTAGTCAGCACTTAAAACCAAACATCTATTTATAGCTATATGGTCTGTATGTAATATTAAACAGGGATTTGGACGCATTGCCCTTATTGGTCCGGCGTGAGCTTGTGCGCAAGTTCACAGAGGCCTTTGGCAATTGGCTCCTATTAGCATTGTTTGCTCTTTTCAAGAGAGTTCATCTGTGATTGTGCACTGCCTGTCTCGTTTATATGCTAATGGCGTCCGACGTGTTTAGTCCTCTGTCCCATTAACGGAGCCAGGAGTTGGACGCGGGATTCATTAGCTTCAATCCTGGCAATCCGACGCTGCCGAACGTCTGACAACAAACCCTGCATTTTAAGCAGGGGTCTGTGGCTGGTCTACCCTTCTCCACTGCCCATCCCTCACTCACTCCTCTATCCATCTCTGCCTTAGTGTGGCTGGAGGTGCGGTAGCTGGCACTGCAGCTAGCACGGGTGCTAGCTAGCGGCTAATTTGTGTGTTCTGAGAAAAGCAACCCAGTGATTATCCTGTGATTGTCTCGTGATTACTCATCATGTATGGATGAAGGCAGACACAAAGGAACATGCCCCGCGACGCTAACCTGAAAGAGTGACAGGCCCTCAACGCTAACCTGAAAGAGACAGGCCCTCAACACTAATTTGCATGAGACAGTGAATTAAATTGTCATTACTAACAAAACTGACAAACTGACACATTGTATGTCTTTCAAAATTTGACTTCAGGATTTCTTGTTGCAACCTAATGGTACATTCAATCTAATTAGTCTTTCACGAAGTGTTATTTGGCTTTTGCGTTAATGGTTATTTAAAAGACAAAGCAGATCTAGGATCAGTACTCCTAAGCTGAGGCACTTTTTGAATGCTGGTCTTACAACAACGTCATGCCCAACGCCAACTATTTAATTGGGAAAAAATACTATATAATGCAGACCTGTACTATATGAAATATACTATACAATGCAGACCTGTACTATAGGAAAAATACGATAAAATGCAGACCAGTACTATAGGAAATATACTATACAATGCAGTCCTGTACTATAGGAAATATACTATACAATGCAGACCAGTACTATAGGAAATATACTATACAATGCAGTCCTGTACTATAGGAAACAATACTCTACAATGCAGACCAGTACTATAGGAATAAATACTATACAATGCAGACCAGTACTATAGGAATAAATACTATACAATGCAGACCTGTACTATAGGAATAAATACTATACAATGCAGACCTGTACTATAGGAATAAATACTATACAATGCAGACCTGTACTATAGGAAATGTACTATACAATGCAGACCTGTACTATAGGAATAAATACTATACAATGCAGACCTGTACTATAGGAAATGTACTATACAATGCAGACCTGTAAAACGGCAACACGTAAATGTGCTTGAAGGAAAGGCCATTAAATGGCTACATTGCTTATGTTTTTTTTCTCCACCTTTTGTTGCAGACGTACTCAGCAGATGAATGCAGCCCATTCCCCGATGATCTTCACTTGTTATCTGGCCACGTGGCGGCTGCCTGCCAATTTCCCGGGTTCAAGGCAGAGGCTGGTATCCTCAACTACTACCGCTCTGATTCCTCCCTCGGGATCCACGTGGATGAATCGGAACTGGACCACACTCAGCCCTTGCTTTCGTTCAGGTAACGTCCAGGGCTCGGTCCACCTGCCGTTCGACCGTGTTTGTATTCACAGTTAAGTTTTGATATTGTCGGGTTTCAGCTTTTTTCAATCGATTGCTTAAACACATTTCTTGAATTATGCCTCCTTTTTTCAAAACTCAAATCGACAACTTCTCACTCAATTCCCCGAACGTCATTCGACCTAAATGACCCACTAGCAGTCAATGGTATATGTGTTAACCATGGCCTTCCTGCGTGCATTGATTTGCATATGAATGCCACCGTGGGTGATTGTTTCCTGTCGTTTCTGTGTTGCCATTGCTCAGACTGTTTATTTTTTTTGATTGTTGGCAGTTTTGGCCAATCAGCCATCTTCCTACTTGGTGGAACCCAGAGGGAAGACCCGCCCACCGCCATGTACATGCACAGCGGTGACATCATGGTGATGTCAGGGCACAGCCGCCTCCGCTACCACGCCGTGCCACGTGTCGTCCCTGCCCCAGAGGGAGACCCGTTACACCCCTCTCTTGAGGCAGAGGGCCTAGCCCCAGGCCAGGACCCGGCACAGGGGGAGGCCTCTGTGATCCAGTCCATGGAAAAGGAGGAGTGGGCCGTGTGCTTCAGGTACATCCAGACCTCCAGGGTGAACATGACCGTCAGACAGGTTCTTGGGCCCGGCCAGGCCTTCCCCCTAAAGGACAAACGGACAGAGACAGTGAAAGGATACACGGAGGGTTACCATGACAGCCAAGATGGAGAGAATGTGGGACTGAAGAGGAGGAGGAGTAGCAATTCTAGTGATCTGGTGAATGTTTTACTGTAATATTTATTGTCATAAATATGTTATTATGTTATTAGTTTAAGGAAGAGTAAAGTAATAAAGATGATGTGTCAGGAATTAATGTACTGTATATAATACTACAGTGCCTTTTGCACACAATGTCACCGTGATATTAAACCATTACTTTTTGCATGTCACATGTAAACCAACATTTTCCAATAGCTGCACATATTGTAACTGGGATTAGATTCAGGTCTTTGACTGGGCCGCTGTAGAACAGTTAGCTTTTGGTTTTTCAGCCAATGTTGTCTTTGCTTTGTGCTTGGAATCATTGTACTGAATGAAAATAGATGAATTTCCTCGGGCGCTTTAGTTTGCCTTAAAGCAGGTTCCCTCAGAGTATTTCCACGTTTTTTTTTTGCCAAATACATTACTGTGTCTTGTTTGATAAACTGACCTCACAGATTCTCAGCTGGCAGCTTTATTAAATATTACCCACAAAACACCAGTCTTAATGTCAACAGAGGCAAGTCTGGGATGTTCTCCTTTGCACAGTTACAAAGAAAAATACTTTGCTTCGACTAGCCAATGAAATAAGCAAAATAAAACTGACAGAAGAAATTTGGGCTGAACGATGATTGCATTTACGATAAAATCGCAATATGACAACTCATGTTTTGAACCGCAAAGGCGGCAATGATTTTTTTTGTAATTTTGGAAGAGGAAGTTGGGAGAATAGCCTAAAACGAAATTGCGTGGACTGGAATAAAACCCAATTAATAAGGTAATATATATTTATTTAAAGACTATCCACATGTTTTACCACCATGTTTATCTTATCTGACTTAATTAATTTTCCAAATTCGTTCAGCCCTATTACAGGTCAGCAATGCTGTAATTGCTCCGAATGTAGGATTCTTTGACAAAAGCAATGTTGGTATGACACAATTATTATTTAAAATAAAAAATAAGTTTTACTTTGTATTTCCTATGAATTTTGCTATTATTCCTATTCAAACTTCATGTATGTTTTTATGAAAGTTATTTTGACAGGAAATTAATATTCCCCCATTTTGTTCAATGTCGTTTTTATACCGAAATACTATATCGTAAAATGCAAAAAAGGGACAGTATATTCAATCAGTATGCAGACAATATATTTGTATAACTGTTTGCAGTCAGCTGTTACAGTATGCAGTACATGCTATATCTGTAAACGTTATCTTTTGTTGATAGTGAGTGGCTGCTATCAGCAGTAAATGTTAATCTAATGAAACATAAAGAGAAGTTGAACCATCAAAGAAAGAAATAATCTTCATAATCTGGTCAAGTGTCCGCCCAATCAGAGCCGCTGTTGTATTGGCTGTGACAATCAACTACTCGCACGCTCTCCGGAGGAATAAACACTTCTGACAGATGACAACTTTGCCGTGGCAATAGAATTTCTGTGGAGAAGATGCTTCGCGTTGTACTGAAAATAGTCCTGACCTAAATTTGCCCACATTTTTATTTAAGTATAAATGTGTGGCTAAAATAGTTTTTATATGAAATACCACTATCTGTAACAATGTAAAGTCTGTCTTGCTGTGGATGTTCTGGCCCATCTCTCCCTCCCCAATTATGGGCATGAGTGCAATCGCTCCCCCTAAAGTTATGTGCGTGTCTCAGGCAGTCTCGACCTATGGGGCCCCATGCAGATTAGACAGAGAAATTATACGTTAAAATGTGTACCATAACTCTGGAGAGAGGTATAGTGAAAATGGGTTCAGCACGCGCAGACATCACACATCACTATGGAAACCTATTAAACTGCTGCCTTATAAGCTGCAATTGTGTTCTCTAAGTGTTTGATGTCAGGAGACAGGGAAGCTGTGTGCAGCTCTTTATAGTGATTTGTTTTTTTTATGTTCGGCCTCTTGAGGAACACATCAACGGAGTATTCCATTGGGTTACATGTCTGCGTGTATCTTGTATTGGTCAGGCGAAGTTGCTAGAAGGATTAATGATTGGTTTCACGTGATATCTTTTCTGTGATCATGCTACTCTAAGCCAAAAGTGTAGAGTCTAGTTTAGGTTGGTGAGATGTTTTTTGAATCTCTGAAAAATAGGTGAAGAAAGAGTATCCTTACATGTTAATTAATGTTAGCCCGCAGCTAACCCGGTACTGCAGAAGCAGCTAACCCGGTACCGCAGCTAACCCGGTACCGCAGCTAACCCGGGACCACGTGAGGGAGCTGAGGGATGGACAGAAACCAGATACTGTCCCAATGTTCGGTCGCTTTGGTTTGACACAATGACACAGACTTGTCCATTTCTTTGTCATGGAGTGGGTTCAAATTAGTTTTGTACATTTATGTCACACGCAGTTCTATGTTTTTTGTTCATCCAACCTTGAGAAAAAAATATTTGTTAATTGCACTTCAAGAAACTTCCGTAAAGCCTGCTGGCTTCATCTCTCTTTGTCATGTTACATCAGAAGTCTCCACTCCCTCTAGTATACTTGGTCCATGGTAAAAGGTCACATTGATTTTCTACAGGCATGTCAAGTTTATTTGTGGGCTTTTCACACACAGGAGTCAAAGTCATCCATCGCTGAACGTTAACCGAGGCCAGAACTCAGTTCGACTGAGCCCATCCATCTGTTTCTAATTAGACGTTCATGCTCTTATCAATTAGTCTCCGATTAGTAGCTGACACCTGGGCATCGAGACAGACTCCAGAAGAAATGATTAGCTACTGATGAGTGTTGAGTAAATTGTTATTAATACACATTTTGAGTTCGTTTTTTAACTGTGCAATATTCTGGCATGAGGTGTGTAATGAGCACGCAAAGTTCTAGTTTGGAAGTAGGGAAAGGAAGTTAACTTAAGTATTTTTCTGTGGAGAGAACTGAGGGCTTGCTATGGTGAACCTAAAGGGACAGAATACCAAGGCAACAACAGCTGGTTAGCATCTCACGGTCAATCGACTTCACCGAATTGGAAAGACACACGATAAACCCTCTCAATCAGCAGATATCCTGAAAAGAACATTGACTTCGTTCGCACGCACACACGGCCCCCGTGGCTGTTATTTAATAAACCACACGTGCGATCAAATTGAGTGTGGTGAACGAGCGCGGTCTCAGATTGGCACGTCTACTACACGACAGGCTCTCCCGGCTTTATTTCCCACTCTCCGCCTCACGGTTCAATATCGGGCGTCTTTTTGGCTTTGGGCCGGTCGAAACACTCCGGCCTCCAATGGGAGTGACACTCCATCAAATTATGCATGCGGCTGTCACGGGTAATGTGCGCCGCATAAATAGCCCGACTATGTGAATTAAGATCTGAGACACCTAGTCTGACAATCAATCTCATAGGCTCATTTTCTGTTTACAATACAATTGCACACTTCTGCGGTCATAGAAATGGAATTCACAGGAAGACCTGAAATCCCGAAGCCCGGCGATTTGGTAAACTCACGGGCACACTCACAATGGCTGCATGTTCACTTAAATCGCCATCATTGATTTGAATTGCCCCTTTCTGTGGATTCTTTGTAAAGTATCTTATCTCTCAGTGTTGATTTAATTTCGCCCAGGTTAAATCAACCCTGTCCATTAGTCAGGGTCAGCCAATCGAATTCAAATTTGTATATACCATTTTTTCATAGAATCTGCCTCTAACCAAAATGTTCCCAAATTGAATACAGATCTGGCAAATGGGAATATTGGTCACTTTGTCACCAGACCGTAGTTATGTAACATATGTGAGTCACTAAGGGTGATAGTGTCTGCACGACATATACGGTACATGTAAAATGTTATCTTTTAAAACAAATTAGCCAAGTTAGCATAACTAGCTAACTGAGTTTATACAGGCACCATTTACTCTTCTCCCATTTCAGGCAAATTTCTGAGTTTATACAGGTGCCGATACTCTACTCTCACTACCAGTCTGTTTCTTGCAGCTCTCACTACCAGTCTGTTTTTAACAGCTCTCACTACCAGTCTGTTTTTAACAGCTCTCACTACCAGTCTGTTTCTTGCAGCTCTCACTACCAGTCTGTTTCTAACAGCTCTCACTACCAGTCTGTTCCTAACAGCTCTCACTACCAGTATGTTTTTAACAGCTCCCACTACCAGTCTGTTTCTAACAGCTCTCACTACCAGTCTGTTTCTAACAGCTCTCACTACCAGTCTGTTTCTAACACTCTCACTACCAGTCTGTTTCTAACAGTCTGTTTTTAACAGCTCCCACTACCAGTCTGTTTCTAACAGCTCTCACTACCAGTCTGTTTCTAACAGCTCTCACTACCAGTATGTTTTTAACAGCTCCCACTACCAGTCTGTTTCTAACAGCTCTCACTACCAGTCTGTTTCTAACAACTCTCACTGCCAGTCTACGTTTCTAATGACTCTAACCATCAAAACCTCCCACCACACACAGACACACACACACACACCTCATCCCCACGGTTGGAACTCCCCACACACACAGAAAGCGCCCTGCGTCTTCAGATCAAATGATACGCCGGCACAATGATGTATGTTGTCACATCAATTTGTATTGCTGCCACTTGCTCGGCTCTCTCTATCGGCTCTGTCTGTATTTCTGTTGCATCCCTCTCTCTTCAACTTCTTCTGCTTTCTATCTTGTGCTTCTCATTTCACTCTCACGGTTTATTTTTCCATTTCTCTTTCATTCCATCCTTCGCTCCCTATATATCTTTTTTATCTATATATGTGTCCTTTTCTCCTTAGTTCTATCTTCTATTTTTTCCCTAGATATTCATCCATGTCAACCTATTTACTTTGTCACCCTCCATACATGCCTTTTGTTTTTCTAGTTTTTCTTTTCTCTTTGCACTTCCTTCTCTGACTTTCTCTATACTTTTTTTCCGTTCCATTTAAATTTTTCAATTCACTCACTCTAGGTCGTCACACCCTCATCCATCTGTCATTATCCTTCACAGTACTGGTGAAGCATCTCCATGTCCTCACACCCTCATCCATCTGTCATTATCCTTCACAGTACTGGTGAAGCATCTCCATGTCCTCACACCCTCATCCATCTGTCATTATCCTTCACAGTACTGGTGAAGCATCTCCATGTCCTCACACCCTCATCCATCTGTTATTATCCTTCACAGTACTGGTGAAGCATCTCCATGTCCTCACACCCTCATCCATCTGTCATTATCCTTCACAGTACTGGTGAAGCATCTCCATGTCCTCACACCCTCATCCATCTGTCATTATCCTTCACAGTACTGGTGAAGCATCTCCATGTCCTCACACCCTCATCCATCTGTCATTATCATTCACAGTACTGGTGAAGCATCTCCATGTCCTCGGCTTTGTGTGTGTGTGTTGTAACTTGATTCACGTTTGATGTCAAGCCAAAATAGCACTCAGCTGGCCATACACAAAATGCCCATTATTGTGTATGGAATGTTCCGGGATGTTCTGGACTGGAAGGGGTGGTGCGGAAATATCATACATCATCAAGACACGAGGGAAATGGTTCTCTCAGGCATTGTCGATTCCCATGGCCTTCATTTTCACAGACAATGAGGGATCATTCGCTTGGCAAAGCTTGGCTGTATCATTTGAATAATTATTGTCATTGAATTATGGCCACAATGATGCTGGCTGCAGAGAGAGAGAGAGAGAGAGAGGAGAGAGAGAGAGAGAGAGAGAGAGAGAGAGGGAGAGGGAGAGAGAGTGAGAGAGAGGGGATTGGTGCACCTTCTCTTTCTGTGTAGCTGGGGGAAATGCTCCCTCCAGTGGCCAGGAACTGTAACATCATTCAACCCACCACCCAGAGTAAATTCAGTTTACCAATGAACACTGACTGCTGATCTGAGGACAGTCTTATGTTTCGCTGTGCTACGGTAAGGATTAAGACAAAGTAACTCCGATCCTGGATCTTTATATGTCAGCTTCTTCAACATTGCTCCTCCTCTTTCACGCTCTGCAACTTTCCCAATTGTGCAGTGTGTTTTGTCTCTGATAAGCCCTTAAAATACACACACTGGCAGGATTTTCTGTATGCGCACTGCGTGTGTGTGTGTAATCTCTTGGCGGGTGACTGGATTCATCTGTCCACACCGTGGGGCCATTCCCGTCCAATCCTGTTCTTTCGCCCTCTCTTCTGCACACTCTTCTTGTCTAAATGTCTCACTCCTTCATCTCCACCGCACAAACCTCTGTCACCTATTACACCCAGTTCTCCCTCCCCCAGTTAGTGGTGAGTCTCAGTGTTTGGGGGGGGTTGTCGTCTCCAAAGCCATGTGGAGCATGTCCTCGGAGATAAGGATATTAGTGGCAGGAAAGGGACGTGAGGGGAGGAGGGGGGGGGGAGAGGTGGGGGCTAGGGGAAGGGGGGAGATGGGAGGGTTAGGAGATCAAAGTGTTTTTCATTAAGACAAATCAAGTCACGATTGAAATTTCAAGATAACTTTGAAGATAGAGGTGCTTCCTAGCATCAGTAGTTCGTTTATCCACGGCAGATTTAAAATGAAATGCTGTCATTAAAAAAACTAAAAACAATTTCAACCACGTGAAGCTCAGCGAAGGTCACATTGTTAAACGATCTGTACATAAATCTTGTACTCACGTTTCAGGAAATAATAGCTGTAGGAAATGTTCACAGTGCCACTCAGAGACACTGAATTCTGAGAGCGGTCTCACGAGGGGAGACGTGTGTTGTTCTGTGGTAATGTCAAGGTAGGTACTCACTCACTCTCTCACATAAATAAATCGTTACCATGGTAAAACATAAGTTTACCACGCCAAAGCAAATAAATAATAAGAAATTATTATAAAAACTTTAACTGACCCTCTCTGAAGGTCAGTGTAGCGTCCAGACCAGCGAGGCAGGACACATGTTTTGATTTGCACACATTCAAGCCAAGCACAGACACACAAACACACACACACACACACGATGAATCACTTGTGATATAAAAACTTATATTAATTTCTGCATAAGTCATCTTAACACCGTGCTAACACAAATGGAATAGATACGTTTTCAGTAAAAAAAACAAGAAATGTGCGTTCACTGTGACAGCAAGTAGCCGATGCTTATGCCTGTGGAGCCGCGACCGGCATATAATTTCACCTGGACGACCAAGGCATTTAATTTCCCGGTGAATGGGGAAACTTCGCCAGCAGACTGGCACTGGACCCGACGCAGAAACACGGACAAGCTTGCTGAACAGCTCGAAAATTAAAAATGAAAGATAATTGTGTTCAGACGGTCCGGCCAGACGTCTGACTGGAGTCTCAAGCTTGCGGACTCTCAAGTCTCTAGTCAGGAAACACAAACGTATGCTGTGCGCAGAACTGAATCGGTGCTCACACATTTATATCTCGCCAGAAATGTATTTGCTTGTTTGACCTTCCGGCTTTTACACAACGTATTGATATTCGGGGTGATATTGATGTGGCTGGTTGAGAATTTGTCTTGATTTTAGGAGGTCTGTTGAAGGCCTTCAACATTTAGACCTGCTTTAGGTTTGAATATTGGATTCATTTGCAACCAGCGCTCTCTGAGCCAGTTGCAGTATTTCTATTAGGTTGTCTGGAGCTCTTGTCCAGCAGTACTTACGAGATACATCAGTGGAAACTCACAATCAACAAGAGATGGTGACGTGACTGAGCTCGTCGTCGATGATCAGAGATCAGTGCAACACTCAGTAACATTAAAGGGTCCTCTAAGGTCTCTGTGTCACTCTCACATCGGTTCAACCCTTCGGCTCCGATGTTCTGGTGGAGTGCACCAGACGCCGTTAGTTGTTATGGCGACGGTGGGCTCAGCGAGCGGCCGACCGTCAAGTAGCGGCGTAACGACGGGCACTATCGTTGTATCGTTTTTTAATTGGCCTGTCCTCGTTTCCATGGTCACCGAGCGGAGCTTCTCTTTTCAGACTGCCTGCGTTGGCTAATGGCTGTTCTCTTGACTGGCAGACGGGTGATCTCATGTGAAATGGGTCAAAAGTGTGATATGCACTATTAAAACTCAGAGTGGTAGTATGAGTTTATTAGGTTCCTTCTAATGGCCGTTAACAAATGACCTCTATCTTAGAGTATAGAAAAACCCCAGGATAAAAAAATATTGCGGCAAATACATCTTTTTTTACAGATGTTTCAAATATAATGACCCACTTTGTACTAGAGTCGCCCCTTTTCCCTGTTTGGTCGCTCATCGCTCTAAGAAACTGTCGTCCGTCCCGTCTCCGTGTTGCCTTATGGCCTACGGGACACATCGAGAATCAGCTGGGAGGTTATAGTTCCCGGTTCAGAACGTGACAGTTGAGGTTCCTTCCCGGGGGTTTGTCCGGGTGGAGACCCAGGAGTGAAAGAACCTTTGTACCTGTTTAACATAATCTATTTGGACAAGCGAAAGCTATAGAACGGCGGCGCTACGCTGCTCCGTCCCTATCTTCTCTTTCTCTTTTCATCTCTCTCCACCACCTCTCCCTCGCAATCTCGCGTCTTTCGGCAGCCTGTAATTTTTCTCTTTCAATCATGTCGGCTCCCGTGATAAGTATCTGCAGAGAGGCCAGAGAGGATCTGTGAAATGGCTCCGGGCTCCGCTGTAATTGGCAGCAGGTTAGACGGGGAGGAAAATGCTCCGCGCTCCGCCCGGGTGTTCCCGTGCTCTATAACGGTACAGAGAGCTTTGTACGTGAGCTGGTGTCGTTGTCTCTTTGATGTGGCTCGGCCTACCTGCATGTCCCCGCTTGGGAAACGCAGTCATTACAGCGCTTTGATTTTCAGAAACATGTCTGTCTCATGTAGCTACAAACGTGTTAATCCCCTCTATGTTAAAATAATCCAAATAGCTTGTGTAATAATTATGGTCTGCCTATGATCCATGCTAAATAAACAGTTATCATATACATATATATATATTAGAAATGAGTTCTTGTATTATACAAATTGACTAACCCTCTTAGTATTAGGGTATTGTTATTAGAAACGAGATGACATGCTATTGTTGTTATTCATTTCTATCTATACTATCTGGAATATTTATTTTTACACTATTGAAAACCAGATGGTGCATCTCAAGAGTTATTTATCCCGGCAAATGTCAAATAAATTAATATTCACCTTCATGGTGTCTGCGACATGCTGCTGTCCAACAGTGCCACCTATAGGCATGAGGCGGTGGTGCAGTGAGACACTGTAGCAGCAGGTGTTGTCATGTCAATGGCTAACTTGTAACATAAGGGCTTGCGTTTAGAAGTATATATTTAATTCAATTGAAATTATTGTTTTAACATTATTTGTCTACTTGGCCTGCAGGCAGCCAGACGTACAACAACAGTGTCTGTCTTGGTTTCCGCAGAACTGATTTACCATAGGCAGTATTGCAGAGCAGGCACAGTCACGCCCAGGTGCAGAACGGTGATACCAGTACGAACACAAAGAAATATGCGGTGTACTTGCAAGGCTGGTGAAGGAATGGAATTTGTGTGCGGACTCGATTGTGCTCGGGACTAATGCCAAAGAGAAGCGATGAGTGAGATATGGCCTATCTGGTACAAATACAACAAAAATTGGACGCATATCAAACGTTTTGCCTGACTTGTATTTTGACATTCTTCGAGTGGAGTCGTCCATTTTCTCCATTAACTCTGCGTAACCATTTAAACAGGAAGAGATGCGCGGGAATGCAAGCTGGAGAATGGAGGCTGAAGGCTCACTGGTATCAGATCCTTCTAAAGATGACGTTCCCTGTTTTGGTCCATTATGCAAGGCGTTTGAAGGCCACAGCTACAATTCCAAGTGCAGCCGGAGAGAGTTATTTAGTCATTAAGTCAATTACACGTAGTAGTTCCTGGCTATTGTCAGACAGACAGACATGTCCAAGAATCTGTCAGGAAACAGCAACAGGATATGAAGCCGGAAAGCTATGTACCAAAGGATAGTCTCACAATGTATTTTTTGAAAGGGCAGTTGGTGCTGTTGTTTTGTCAGTCAGTTAAGAATATTCTATGGAACAGCAAACCATTCCCACTGTGACAGCACGATCCCCCCCCCCCAACAAACACACACAGACACACACCTGATTGGCTGCTCGATGTGGGCACGTCCCACTCACCTTCTCTCCTGTCTGCCCTGGGCGGTGAGAGCTACTCCTTGCACTGTAATGGATTTCTCTCAGCATCGCTGCCTTGAAATGTAGGAGTCCTTTTGTGGTGTCACGTGCCGTATGCTTCGGCGAAGACGCAGGGGGCGATGAGGAAAGGTTTGGGGGCAGAGATAAGGAGATGACTGCGTGTTAGGAATGCATTTTCTCTCTCTTTCTCCACGTTTCTCTGTCTCACATCTCCCACAGTCTCGCCGCATCAAACTGTTTACCAACAGAACTAATGCAGGGCCTTTTCCTCCTTTTCCTCTTCTGTCGTCCTCTCTTCATTTGTTATCTTATTTTCTCTTCGCACATTTGTCAATAGGGAAAACGTAGGGCTTTGTTCATTCAGTGTCACTGAGGCATCACAGATTGGACGATATTAATGAAACGGTACCTTTCCGTTCGAGTCGACACAAGGAGGCGTTTACCGCGAAATGCAGTCTGTGGCAATATGAACGATGGCGCCTTTAAATTTCAGTCACATTGTAACGCCGAGCTGCCGTGATGAGGTTGGAAAAGAGGCAGCAATAAAGAAACATGTCAACCGTGGCATCTAACAATGATTACAGAAGCTACTTAGGGGTTTGGGTCAACTCTAAAGTAATGGTTAAGGCTTTCAAAGGCCAATAAATCAATATACACAAGACATACTACTCCCTTCAGCATGGGTGTTTGGATCAGGGTTCAGCAAAAAAGAACAAACCAATCTCCAATTCAATTCCAAACAATGTTAATTATAACAATAATGACTGCAATTGAAATAGAATTGACCATAATGATTGGAGTTGAAATGGATTTTCACACAAGCCTGGCTAGAATGCCCTTGGCGAATATGTAACGCATATGTAACGTTTATGTAACGCATTTGTAACGCATATGTAACGCATATGCAACGCATATGTAACGCATATGTAACGCATATGTAACGCATATGCAACGCATATGTAACGCATATGTAACGCATATGTAACGTTTATGTAACGCATATGTGACGTCTATGTAACGTTTATGCAGCCCAGTGTAGTTGCGAGGCTGGGAGGTGTGGCGTTGTGGCGAGATATATGACTTACGGGGCTATTAGAGTGCCCACAGACCACTAACTGGGGTGATGAACCTCTCAGACTGAGCACAAGGAGCTGGTGTCTGGTCACATGTGATGATGTAATGCCTTTGGTAAACTACCACAGCATTACATCGTCTCCGCTGCGAAATGTAGGACAACAAAATGGCTTCTGTGTCTGTCACTCTCAACTATTTCTTCTCGCTCTCCCTCTAAATCTTCACTTTATCTCACTCCTTGTCTCTACTTTCCATCTTTTAAATATATATATATCGCTCTCTTTTTCTGTCTATCGCAACCCCTCTGTCTATATTTCTCTCTTTCTGTTACTCTCCATCTCTGCAAGTAGCCCGCCGAAATCCAGGCAGGGGAGGGAGCTTTGGTTTCTTCCCTCCTTCCACTCTCTCCCTCTCCACAAACATGTTTTATTCCCATCAGCTCCACCTCTTATCGGCCTCTTCCAGGCACGTAGCGGGCGAGAGCCTCCATAATGAGGTGGTGAGATCTCAGACTCCGATCACACTCCCGTCTTATCGGCCCTGACACCAATCTCCTTGAATGGCATTTTGCCCAAACTGTTATATATAAACCGGCAGAGCCCTGGATCAGTATAGAGGAAAGTCAACGCCACAAAAGAGGCGAAGAAGGGAAGAAAGGAAGCGTTAGAAAAAAGCACAAAGTTCAGAGCTTCTTTTGCAATGCGCAGGACTACTTGTGTTTTATGTTATTTTTGTGTGTTTTCTCCCCAATTACTTATTTGATTGAAATCAGAGCTGCTTTGCAGTGACAAGAAAAAGGAACATAAAGGGGGATTGTTTTTTAAATACCCTGGCATAAGATCATTAGCCTGTATGCTGAGGTGTGATCATATTATTCAGTCAAATATGCTTTTCTTTAGGGCCAGTAACACCAATATCTTTGTACTGGTTTTCAACTGACCTGTGATTGGAAGCAAATATCGAGATGCATTCTGGGATATTTGGGCAGTTTTTGTATTTCAGGCTGTCTTGCAGAAACTGCAAAATTTTCTCATCTTAATTTTCCAGTGGAAAATGTGACGTTAGCAAACATGCTCATAAAGCTGGCTAGAAGGGGCCTTTTTTGCAGAGTCATGTTTGAAACGAGTCTTATAAGGCCATGTCTGATAAATGAGATGTTTTACAGCCATTTCTTTTTGATTGCTTTTCTTAATGATGTATTTTATGTCTGTGTATATCTTTTGGATTTCTGTAATACAGTAATATCCCTGTATGGAAAAAAACTAAAACAAAAACTTAATAAATATACTTTATACAGCTCATAAAGATGCAAATGTTTTATTTCAAATCCTGTTTTTTCAAACCCGAAATTACCATTTTTAGATAGCTGTAATAAACATGTTGTTTAGTTGTGCGTAGTCTGTATAATCACTATACTATCTCAGTTAGCAATTAAATTCAAGGTAAGGCGGTAGTTATGATGACATGTAGTTTATAACAGCATATAAATGACATAGTACACAATTTGTTTTATTCAAACATTAACCAATGTCTGGGCCTTTTGGAAGGGAAGGAGTCCCTTCCAAACCAAGTGTCCAAAAGACAATGGTGTGTGTGAATGCCTTTACCAGAATTAGAAAGCAAAGCTGAGTGATAAAATATAGGGGTTTCAATACGGCTACTGAAATATGCAAATAAAGAACATCACCATAATCTATCACCAAAATAAAAGTGTTTTGGAGGATTTCATTTATACACAATGCTGAAACAACAAACACATTTTAATCTTCTGCCTATTAATCACCTCAGTAACCTGTTCTAACAAAACAGATTCTCATTCGACCAAATCCCTGGATATTTGCAGGAATTACAAATCTGGTTTCTCTTAATGATCATTAAAATACAGTTAGTACCCAAAATTGGGTCAAGTTTGTTGGCCCCTGTATTTTTGTTAATGTTCATGCAACTTTCCAAGATGCATGCCTGCATGTAGAGGACGTGTATATCCTGCATTTTGATGGAGAAGGAGTTTACTCAAGTCATAAATCCAGGTGTTCACAAGATGAAATAAACCCTGATTCCCTGATTGTAAACCCGGAATTCCTCGATTGTGAGAGTTACCCGTGACAGACCTGAGGCACCTACACCTACCTTGATATGGGAAAAGGTACAATATACTGTGGCTAGCCTGCCAGTAGGCATACAGCATAGTACATAAATGCTGCCAACAGAGCTGCTGTTCTAGGGGGTAGTGGACCAGAATAGAAACCATTAAGCGCCAGAATAGGAAAGTAATAATGGCAGCAATCATTTAACACATGCAAAGTAAAACACAGGTCCTTATCTTGCCTGAACAGGAGTGTGTTGTTTTCTCTTCCTCTGCCTCAGTCCAGCAAGTGCACCGTGACAATGAGAACCATTCCATTAAAAATACAGACCCGAGGGGAGTGTGTGTGTGTGTGCGTGTATGAATGTGTGTGTGTGTGTGTAAGGGGGCTGGGGGGGGCTGGTATACATCTCAAAGGCAAAGCTATGCGTAGTACTCTATATCAATAGTTGTCAATCTGGAGTCGGCTGCCAGGGCTGTTCCAAAACACTTTATTCTTTCACCAACGACTGATTTTGGCCGAGGTAGATGGTGTAATAGACATGAAGGCACAAACAGAAATGGAAGCAGTGGAGGCGTGGCCGAGCATCAACAGGGAAGAAACGCACTATCCCTAGTCATTGCTATGGTATGCAGACTTCAGTCAATCGTCGCAATAACAGAGAAGAAGATGAAAACATGTTTTTTTAACATTGCAAAAAGGTGGACATACACATGTTGCTTCCCCGGACTTGGTAGACTCAATCATGTGCTGCTGAAGTCATGGTAACGGTCCTTCAAACAATTATCCACTCATGTTGGGTTTTGATTTTGTGAGGGTGGGGAGTTTGGCCCCAAAACATTTCAGAGCCATTTCTCCATATCACGTTAAACAACAATTAAAGGTCAGTGTGTGTGTATGTGTGTGTGTGTGTGTCTGTTTGTGTGTTTTGTTATCTTTGAATTGAATGTTCTGAAACAATACAAAAGGGATTTAAACACAAAGACAGAGAGAGGAACAAGCAGGTGTCCAGTTATATTAATTGGGTTAGAGAGACACCTTAAGGCATGCAGCACTCACTTTACATTATGGCTAGGATTGTTTAAAAACACATATATACATATTGAATTAATTGTCCCTAGTTTTGAAAATGTATATAGTCCTTATACCATAAAAAAAGACAGTACGGAAAATGCGGAGGAAACGGAATACTTGTGGGAGGTTCAACACTGCTCACACTATGTAAATGAGCTATTATCCTTTGCAATCAGTCTAGAAGGAAAAAAGTGAACAAAAACCATGGAACCTTGTATTTGACTAGACTATCTGATTTTACAATCTTGATCAAATTCAAGCAGTGGACAGTAATTTTTCTTTATCTCACACGCCAGCAGAGTCCAGAAGTAGAGGTTATTACAGTTAATTTGTACTACAGAGGACCTCTAGGTCTACACCCTGCTTTACCATTCAGGGATGGCGTTTGCAAGGCCAAGGGCTACGGGTTCGTTTCCCACCAGGGACAAGTTCAGAAATGTGTGCACTCACTACAGTAAGTCCATAAGGGCGTCAGCTGAATGCCCAAAATGTAAATACATTTTCTCGCAACGATTTATAAATATTGAAACATTATTTAAGGTCTGTGTTACTGTTTTCCAACTTACTGACTGGTGAGGTGTGGCATGATTGGATCTTTTAAATATGCGCTGTAGAAAAAAAAAATTCTCCACGAATTACACGTCGCATTTGCTCGGATACATAAAAAATCCCGTTGGTGGTATACAGTCTACTACCTTTATAATGAATTGTACTAATTGCACTGAACTGACACATGACGACTATTATTTTGAAGGCTTCGCTATTACCATACGAAAATGACGTCACTGTTCGTGCTGTTTGCGCTATAGTAGCAGATTTGCGGTGGTTCGCTTGCAGGGCGGCGCTGCACGGCAACTGACGCGAAATCAAACCATACCCGGGTTACCTGTTCTGTGCTCGCCAGCTAGCTACATGCACGTTCCCATACTTGGGGTCCGCAATAGACAAGGATGACCGAAAGCTCCGCGAACAAGCCCGCGAATGGAGAGGTTTGTCAGCGACCGAAGAACGGAGTTAAACAACCGGGCAGGAACGGTCTCGTCAAAAGCCTCCATCACTACCATCATCCCCCGCAGCCGAAGCACTGCGACCCCGAGGACCAGGTGAGGCCCTATAGCGCACGGGGGGGATGGATGCTGTCGGAGTACCGAGGCTTGTCTGCGGTCATTGCGTTAAAATTGGTATTGTTACCTAGCAACGTACCGCAACGGACGAACTAACCAACCAACCAACGTTACTTTTTAATATTTTGTTTTTTGTATTTTTTATTTATTTAACATTTTTAATTGAACATCATAAGAAACATCTCTTGTAGAATATATACATACATAGCTTCACTTAAGAACATCTTGAAAAAAAAAGAAAAAAGTGTACTCTTAAGGTAGTAAGGAAAACATTGTGTTAAAGACCATAAATCAACGAACGGTACTGTGACTGCTATACATTATAGTATGATGTGTGTTTTGCACAGATTATAGCTAAATTAGCCCGTGATCTCGTTAATAACGGTACCCGTGCCTTTACTTTCCTACTGTGTCCTTAATTGAAAGCTCACTTGTATGGACATACCACAGTTCACAGTTCCTGGCACCGACTTGAGAAGGGATTTGATTGGTTGGTTGGATCACATTTGTTTAGTGTACTCTATTTTTTAAATACCGTTATTAATTCATGACTCATGTACTACCTAGTTATTTATTGCGTTTAAGTTACTGTACATTACTTCCCTTGATTGGTGACTACGTACCCAGGACTGTTTTTTTGCACAGTGCTTTTATTATTCAGGCCATACTGTACTGAACATACTCGATACTCCCTTGCATAGATGCACAGGTTCAACAGTAACTTCATTATGGATAATCACTGTCACCAGATCTTTATCACTAGCCAGACTAAGGTCACCTAAGGTCACCTGAGTGTGACCGATGCCGATTGTGACGGATGATGTCGTTTGTTTCTCTTTCTAGAAAACGTTTTGGGTTTTGGAATAATCTCTGTGATAGCTTACACGTGCACCTGTATTCCCAGTTCCGAAGGAGAAATCACATAGGAAAAGTGCACTGTTAATTGTTTTTCCGTCCCGTGAGCCATGATTAAATTTAATTAGCACCTGTGTGTCGCAAATCCAATAACAACGTATCCTCTGAGGGTTCTCGTTGAGGATCCTTAGAGAGAATGACAACAAATGGGCATACATCATAGATGCTGTTATCTGAGGTGAAACACAGGCTAGCTAGGTCAGGACAAATCCATAAGGACTGGGCAAGACTCTTAAACAGATCTTGGTTGCAGTTAATGAATGACCGATGTAAGGTTATCTAAAGCCTGACTGGTTGTGGCACCACTAGCTCCTGTCCCGTGCATTTCATATTTGGACCTAGGGGCTGCAAGATTGGATAAATGACACAGAGGTAACTGTGGTACACATAGATGCTCGCTAATACTAGCCTCTGAGGTATGTGCGAGTGAGAAGCATGACTAGTCACATGCGAATACTTAGCAGCCTGTTGGGCTTTAAGCTTGGTGTTTAAGGGCGAGGACTCAACGGCCATTTCTGTCTTGTGTTTGTGTTCAGGACCAGACGTAGACTAGTAGGCGTGGACTCTTGTGTCTTGTATTTAGACGCGACCCGTCATCACCCTTTATTTGACTTACAAATCTGAATGGCGAAGCGCAGTGCTTTACATGTGGTCAGCGTGTACACACATATCTAGCAAGTTTCCTTAAGTTGGGCAGTTTTGAATACCTTGAACGTCCGAATTTGAACAATGTGGTACAATTTGATAACCGAGTGAGCTAATTTCCACTATAGTATGTAATAAATCACATTTCCTGTAATGTTCTGTAACAGTGTGTATGTTAACTTAGGCCTTTTCTGCACAAAACTTGAATTAAGTTGATGGGGATAGGGATCAGAGCAACGTTTCCATCTAACAACTTCCTGGCGAGCAGTTGGGGATCTGTTGAATTCTTGTATGTTCTCGTCCCCAGGCACAGCACGCATCACACAATGGCGGCGTGGGCCCGTACAACCGTCCCTTCTGCGAGTCGTTTGAGGAAACGCCCATGCTGGTGGCCGTCCTCACTTACATGGGCTACGGCATCCTGACCATCTTCGGGTACCTCCGAGACTTCCTCCGGGACTGGAAGATCGAGAGGTGTCACATTGCTCGCGAGAGGGAGGAACAGAAGGTAAGACTGGGGGATGGTATCGCCTGGCTCTCTCCCGTGTCAGTTTGAGAAGCCAAATTCAAAGTAAACGAATTCTGTCATTTTTTTCCCCGTAGTCTTCTGTGTCGAAGTGATACGTTTCAAAAAAAGAACTAAATCAAACGTAGTTGTATTTGATAGAATGACTGTTGTTAATTTGCTCGACTTTCCGTAATTCTGTAATTGTACACTTTGTAAGCATTCACAATGGCATGTGCGCCCATTTACTTTGGCTCCGAAGTCTGTTTTCTTGTAGGGTATATCCTTAAGAGAATGTCAGATCTCAGATGGAATGTTTGTGAAAAGGGAAGGGAATAATTAGTGAAACAGAACCACAGGTCAGTCCTTGTAGTACAACGGTAATTCATTGTGACAGTAGAAAACAGGAAGTAGGATTTTGAGAAGGTTGCTGTGCGAGACTGCACCAAAACAAACCTTTACCCAACCTGAAGTTAAAGAACAGTCTTCGGGACATTGTTTTTGTACCCGGGACACATTTTTAGGAGGAAACTTTATCGCCTGAAGGATATCCTTTTCTGGTTGCCCAACAGACACTCCTTTGTCGCGCGGGTTGGAAGAAAGTGAAAACACTTTCAAGGAATTTGTTAAGCAGCCTCTGCATACAGAAAGAGGTTAAACCCTTAACTTGAATAGCAAGTTTAGCTGTTCCTGTACAAGGTGCTGGGACATATGCGTAGTGTTATTTGGATACATGGGACATGGTGCCCCAAACAGGCCTGAGGGGACATTTTCATCACATTGAGTCTCTGGTAAATGATCACATTTAAAAAGGTCGTACTAATCAATAGGTGTATTTAGTATAGGAGAATTTATGTTCTCCTGATCCGCTCAGTGGTTATTCTATTTGTTTTTAGGACTTTGTCCCACTTTACCAGGACTTTGAGAACTTTTACACCAGGAACTTATACATGCGGATCCGGGACAGTTGGAACCGACCCATCTGCAGTGTTCCGGGAGCCAAGGTGGACCTGGTGGAGCGTGTGTCCTATGACTACAACTGGACCTTTGAGTGAGTGTCAAACTATCAACACTCTCTGGTGACAAGGTCCGCTACGAGTTTGTCCGGTCGGGAGTTCCGTCCTCAACTTTTC
The DNA here is from genome assembly GCA_029465975.1 of Dallia pectoralis. NCBI lineage: Eukaryota > Metazoa > Chordata > Actinopteri > Esociformes > Umbridae > Dallia > Dallia pectoralis. The sequence goes on from CM055754.1 coordinate 5,452,277, forward strand.
GCTCGCGCTTTCGCCATTGGCCTTAGGGGATTCATTTGGTGACATATGGCATATTGTCAAGGGGGTTCCTCTTTGCAATTTGCCGCTTCGAAAAAAGGATGTAAACTTTCAACACACCGTTAGCTTTGACACTGTATTCTGATTGGTGGGTGGGATTATCGTCGTCGTCATGTATGTTAAGTTCTCTCACACTGGGTTCCTCGTGTAGGTGTTCTCTCTGATCCTGTTCCTCTATCTCTCAGCTACACAGGCAGAGTGGTGGAAGGCGTAATCAACATGGGTTCTTACAACTACCTAGGCTTTGCTGAGAACACAGGCTACTGCTCGGAAACCGCCGCTTTGGTCACAGAGAAGTACGGGGTTGGAGTGGCCAGCTCGAGACAGGAAATGGGTATGTCCTGGTAAAAAACAGCAATGTATACAAGCGTGTACTCACTCCACCTGAAAACCGTCTCAATTTATCACGCTTCCCAGAACGACCGATGTTGCAGAGAGCTGTGAACCTGGCTGCCAGCAATCTATGTCAAACTCAATGTACCATCGATTTCCCTAGGGAACTTAGACCGGCATGAGGAGATGGAGGCGCTGGTTGCTAGGTTTCTCGGCGTGGAGTCAGCCATGGCTTTCGGGATGGGCTTCGCCACCAACTCCATGAACATTCCTGCTCTCAGTGGCAAGGTGTGGAAACATCCTATGTACCCGAACACAAGGTTTTTCCTTTGTTGTAGCCTCTAGTTCTTTCATTTGTTCTCTTCCGTTCTAACTCTGCGTTTCACATGTCTTTATTGGCGTGTTAGTCCCTAAACAATTTGCCAAGTGTTGAAATATAGGGTCTGGAGTGCTGAATGAAAATAACGTCAGTAAAGACGACTAACACAGGAGGCTAGCGTTCCTTTTAAAGTTTACTAGCGTCAATCTGAATAGTGTCATATTTTGACAGCTTCACAAGCAGTTGTAGTTTTAAGTCAAACTAGCATTCAAAGTATAACATGCATGTAAACAAACACGGCAAAAGTGTTAAGAAACTTTCACAGTTGTTGGGATTGTTGGCAAATGATCCTGTAGGCTACAGCAATAAGCTACAGCATTCGGCTTCTGTGTTCACAGTTCACACATGCTGTTTCATCGACTGCTACGTTTCTTTTTTTCCATATTTATGTGCTATAGATTTGTGCTTTCAGATACGTATTTGTATGATTATTGTTTAAATTAAAGTTAGTTAAATGCTTTCACAAATAGAACCCTAGTGACCACCGATCTGTGTAGCTGGTCAAATAAAGATCCTACTGGGTTTACATTTGCGGTTGTACTTCAGACCTCTCTGGCATTTGGGTCATGTCGGTTTCTCCCTTCTCGGTATCTCTGTCTCGGCTCGCTACAGACGTCTCTTTCTTCCCGGTCTTTGTTACTTCTTGTCTCTCCCCGGCACGGTGCGTTTTGTCCATATCTTCCTCTATTGAGTTGCTGTCTCCGCGTAGCCTGCACCACACCTTGATAATATCAGTGTCACCATCACAACTGACATGTTTTTAGTTCACCCTCTTTCCTTATTGACGTTCGTGGACTCAAGAGGAACAGTCTGGGTGAAAGGGGCAAATCCCTGTGCTATGCTGTGGCGTCGGACAGTAAAGAATTCATCACACCATCACAACATTCCCGGAGGTCGTGTGACTGTTTGGCACTGGCCCAGATCTGACTGTCCCACATGTGCGATGTGCAACACCGCCAGGGAAGCCCGATAACGCACTGTGTATTATCAGAAGGAAGTGGTGTTCGCAGCTACAAGCGTGCCGTCGCCCCCACTTCCTGTCAACACTCCAGGGGTCAGCTCTTGTGTTTGTTACGAGAAAGAAAGAAAACAAACTCTTTTGTCTTTGTCGCAAGATATCTGAATGTCGATGTTCAGTGGTTCCACTTTTGTCTGACACCCTCTGTCTCCATCTACGTGTAGGGCTGTCTGATTCTGAGTGACGAGCTGAACCACGCCTCACTTGTCCTTGGAGCCAGGCTATCTGGGTCCACCATCCGCGTCTTCAAACACAACAGTGAGTCCGTCCCGTATGTCTATCCACCCACAACGTTATGTACGTCCCTAATCTGTGTCCTCCCTGCATCTCTGTCCAACCCCGTCTCTGACCCCTCGTCTCGCCAGCAACTGCTTTTGTATTTTAGATACACTGTCTGCCCAAACATGTTGACAGCCCTACTGATTATTCAGGTGTTTTAGCCACACCCATGGCGGGGGACGGGTGCCTGGGGAAGCTGCTAACCTGAATGCATAGGGCTTTCTGTAATGTTTGGTGGAGTAGGGATAATGGTCTGGGGCTGTGTCTAGGCCTTTAGTTCTATTGAGGCCTGCACAGAGCCCTGAACTCAACCCCATTGAACACCTTAGGGATGAGTCGGAACGGTAAATGTGAGCCAGGCATTCTTGTCCAACATCAGTGTAAAAAGACTTCCAAGAAGACTCCATATTAATGCTCATGGTTAAGGAACGGGATGTCCGACAAGCTCATAGAGGTGTGACGCTGGGTGTTCACATCCGTTGGGACGTATCTACCATTATCTACCATTTCTTTAGAGCGCTTGCACATTTCTCTGGTTCAAAAGCACCCCCAGAGTTGATGGTCTATTGGGCAATAGCAATGTTTTGACATGCTCTCCTGTTACATTGATTGATTAGAGACTGTGGTTCCTGGTGCCAAATATGAAGTCATGTTTAGATTGGTCATTTTGTTCCTAAGGAGAAGCTTTTAAATGACTTTTTACAAAGTGAAACATGCTTGAATATTCAATATGCCAGACTTTGTGTCCGATTGGCAAACACATTCCAAGTGTTTCAGATGGACTTATGTTTCATTTTGCAAGACAAGGGAAACAATATGTGGTTCTGTTATCGGCTCCCGTCATGCGGTTCTGTTATCGTCCCCGGGTCATGTTGTTCTGTTATCGTCCCCCGTCATGCGGTTCTGTTATCCTCCCCCGTCATGTGGTTCTGTTATCGTCCCCGGGTCATGTGGTTCTGTTATCGTCCCCGTCATGTGGTTCTGTTATCGTCCCCGGGTCATGTGGTTCTGTTATCGTCCCCGTCATGTGGTTCTGTTATCGTCCCCGTCATGTGGTTCTGTTATCGTCCCCGGGTCATGTCGTTCTGTTATCGTCCCCGTCATGTCGTTCTGTTATCGTCCCCGTCATGTGGTTCTGTTATCGTCCCCGTCATGTGGTTCTGTTATCGTCCCCGTCATGTGGTTCTGTTATCGTCCCCGTCATGTGGTTCTGTTATCGTCCCCGGGTCATGTGGTTCTGTTATCGTCCCCGTCATGTGGTTCTGTTATCGTCCCCGTCATGTGGTTCTGTTATCGTCCCCGGGTCATGTGGTTCTGTTATCGTCCCCGTCATGTGGTTCTGTTATCGTCCCCGTCATGTCGTTCTGTTCTGTTATCGTCCCCGTCATGTCGTTCTGTTATCGTCCCCGTCATGTCGTTCTGTTATCGTCCCCGTCATGTCGTTCTGTTATCGTCCCCGGGTCATGTTGTTCTGTGGTCTCTGATCACTGTTCTCTGGGTGTGTCTCGACAGATATGCCGAGCCTAGAGAAGATGTTGCGAGACGCCATTGTCCACGGCCAGCCCAGAACTCACCGGCCATGGAAGAAGATCCTCATTTTGGTAGAGGGGATATACAGGTAGTCTTTTGTATGCTGTTTAAACGTTGTTTGGGGGCTGTTTGAATGTTAGCTGTGGACAGTGCGTGCCCTATTAGTCATTAGCCCTAGGGCCAGTGATGGTAAGGTTGCCAGATTATTCGCCTTGTACCCTTTTGGATTCGATCAGTTGTCCAGTTTCTGACCAAGACTGTTAAACTTCCTGTCAATTGCTGATCTCGTACGATAACACCACTCGCCAGAAGTTTTTCGGAGTATAAGCCGAAATCTTTTAAGTGTCACGTTTCAGTGTTCCCCTACTTTCTTCTCACCAGGTCGTGTCTGTGCTATATATGCTTGATATTATTCCATAATAATGACATCACACACGTCACGCTGCGTAACATCCTACAAACACGTTTTAGGTGTAGTACCTAAGCGTCTTTACTGTACACCACTCTCCCTTCCACATCACCTTTAGTTTCTTAACATTAATTGAAAACATCATTCACCAATGTTAAACGTATTTCCTCCCCCCGATTAACTGTTTTTTAAAACTGCTCATGAATTGCTTAAGTTAAATATTAGACGTTATACATGTTCTCTATATTTATTTACGTAATTTCTAACCATTTCCCAACGTGACACATATATTGTAGCTATGAGTTGTAACAGTTAGCTAGCTAGCCTCTTTAGTCTCTAAGGCGATCTGCTACCTGCTTTATATCAATTTGATAGCCTCTTACTTACAGTTCCATACAGACGTGTACAGACAGACACAGACAGATGCGTGTCTCTGACCTGACTTGCTGGCTTGATACTCCGAACGTCAGGATCGGGACGTTTTTCCTCTGATGCTTGTGCAATGTTAAACTGTGCTCAGCACGGGAATTGGGAAATATTCCGTTTTCTCTGGCGGTGCATCACATTTTATGTAGCGGTGAACCGCCACTCTGATTTCAATTAGAGGGAAACGCTGCACCTTTTGTGCTGACGATCCTTCTAGTGACCGATGAACCAAATGTTTGTGACAGTCACTGCTGTTGGAGGAATCCTGTGAGCGTTCTGCTGCTTTGAATGTTGCTAAACGTGTTTAACCACAAGGTAGCGGAAAAACCCTTTAAGGAATTCAACACGATTGTTTGCTCTTTATCGTGATTCTCTTCACGCCTGTTCATATTGTAATTTGTTCCAATGCCCCATACATCATTTTAATAGGTCATATTTGAAAGAACGTGCGCCGGCAACGCATTAGTCTGTGTGTGGCTGGTAGAAAACAGAAGCTAGGAGGATTTATCGAAAGCTTTGAGGAAGTCGAAACACTGTTTGAAACCGGTTGCTTTTACCCTCACTAAAATGGTTTCTGTCATGCGTGGTTAAATGCACGTGAGATTTTGTCCTAGAAAATATCTCCTTGAGAGCTTATTCTGTATCTCGACACACTTCTGTGGTAGAACTGTTCACCTGACCATGGAAGATCCAAACTGATGTGGAAAAAACTACCTAGACAAAATTGGTCCCAGTTATCGTCATGAAATCTCGCGAGTTAATAAGCAGAATTAGAAGCGGCTCATTGGAAATTCCCAAATGCACAGGTTTACCATCTTTCAAATTTCAGCTAGCAGTGTCCATTACTCTCGTGTTTTCTCATGCCCATCGCCTAGTCTCTGTAAATTGTGGCAAGATCAGTGTCACATCTTCAATTTTCCTGAATCCGTTGGGAGTCGTGGCAATGAGATACGACGACAATTGCCAACCGTAGTCGAATAAATAAAGATGAGATATTGCCAACTCCCCTAACTCTGAAGTTTATTCTTTGTCTTTTTTACCTGAATTTGTAGCTTTTGAGTTTGCCAATATCCGTCCAACAAACATTTCACACCTCCTCCCTCTTCTCTTGTTCCAGTATGGAAGGCAGTATAGTGCGTCTGCCTGAGGTCATAGCTCTGAAGAAGCGTTTTGGTGCCTACCTGTATCTGGACGAGGCCCACAGTATCGGGGCCCTGGGTCCAGGAGGCAGGGGGGTGGTGGACTACTTCGGTCTGGACCCCCGAGACGTGGACGTCATGATGGGGACTTTCACCAAAAGCTTTGGCGCTGCGGGGGGCTACATCGGCGGCAGCAGGGTGAGGAATTTGCTTGGTTTTGAGTAACGGTACCCCACCAGTGATACACTTCCTTTAACCTTTTCAGCAGTTGCATGGGGGACGTTAGCGAGAAACGTTCCAGGTGCGGTATAAGTATTCATATTGAAATGCTACATATTACCAGTGCCGCAATAGGAGGAGCGTGACTGGCAACACCACACACAATCTTACGCAACGCTTCTTTGATGTCATGTTTTTAATAGTTTTTGTAATTGCCAGTGTACGTACTGTATCTGTATACTTTTTGCCGTAGCTAAACGCTCTATTTTTAAATACCACCACCCCGAAAAATTAACACATGAAGGAATCGTTACTTTGCATATATTCCTTATTCATTTCATGTTTTAGAACGATTAGTAACAGTCTTTTGGGTTCTGTTCTGTTCTGCATTCCCCTTTTAGGAGTTGATTGATTATTTACGTGTCCATTCTCACAGCGCGGTGTACGCCACATCCATGTCACCGCCGGTCGTGGAGCAGATCATCACTTCTATGAAGTGCATTATGGGGGAAGACGGGACAACACTAGGTGAGATGGCCACACAGTGGCACACTTTGATGTTTCTCTTTTACGGAGATTAAATTCAATTTGATGGAGTTGTTTTCAGTTGGCCAATACCATGCTCTCCCCAAAAGGGGGCAGTAGACATTTGTCTAAGACTGCATTTACTACCAGTCTGGTCATGGTATAATGCTCTCAACGGGCAAATTGTGTCTGCTTTATTTCCAAACAGACGTTTATTAGAAAAGTGTAATTTTATAACACACATGATCAATTATTCAACTTCTATAGCGCCTTTTGTACTCGTATCATCACAAACACACAAAGCAGTAAGTGATGACAGGATCAAATAGTGTAGTCTGAAGATGTAGAGGGTCAAGTCATGGCCTCGTAGAAGGGAGGTGGTGAGACGTTGATGATGGTGGTGATTCAGTGTGTTTATGGTCTAGTAGAGGAGAAGTATGCTCCTCAAATGGTTCTGCCTTCTGTGTGGCACCCACTTGGGTGATGACTCAGACGCTGTGAGTGCCAGTAAACTCACCGCACCCTCACTACAAGTCCTCAGCTCCGGCTCTCTCCGATTCATCTCATACTTCAGGCAAGTCTTCCAAAAAACAAACCCAAAGGATCAATCGAACAAATGAATCGAAATCCAACAGGTAGTTGAATCAAATGAATCAAAATACAACAGGTAGTTGAATCAAAACACAGCTCTCCGGCTGCTTCTACTAAGTCACATGTGACAACTACAGAACTCATTGGTTTTGATTTACTGGCCGTTGATTTACTGGCCGTATTGGTGGAAACCTGCCATTCTTCTTACTTGTTCTGTCACTGAATATACAGTTGTCTGCTTATCGGCTTTTATCTCAGTGATCTGGTGACTTTTGGCAGCGTGTAAAATAAAATAAAAGTTCAACCTGACTACAGAGAATATGTGTATTTGACTTGCTCTCGTACGCACACACACACACACAGGACGCGTGCATAAGAACACAGGCAAATATCACGCAGCCGTGTTTGTGTGTCACACGACAGATGAAGGTCAGCCACATTCAATTGTGCGTCTAGCTCTCCTGAGTCAATAAACGGAGCATTCGTTTTTGTGGAGTCACTTTAAAAAATTAAATGAAAAGCTTTGACTAACTCCACACACGTTTGTTCCTCTACTTTTGAAGACACAGTGTGACAGAGTCAGCCTCTCTCCTTATTGGTGGAGCGACAGTGAGTCACACAGGGGAGTTCTGTAGTCCCGCCCTCCTCTGTGGGTCACCACCCATTAAAACATGAATGATGGCTTCCACAGATGCTTCCAGAGGCTCTTTCCAGGTACAATATCTAGCCCCGCGCCCCGAACAAAACCTCCAATATGGCAACAATTATCCAGCAGGCCACACCGATCGGCCCTTTTGGTGAGGCCCTTTCTCGACTCACACATGTACACACACTTTTTTCAACCCCGCTCAGGCCGGGTTTATACACTTATTCTGCTACGCTTACCTACACATGTACACACTGGCGGCGCTACTTAATCACGTTCGGACAGTGAGAACAAACAGTTTCTCCCGCCCGTCCGCCCTGGGTGAGGCGGCGTGCTCGTTCAGTCAAACTGCCAGTGAGCGTTTCCTGTGACTAGCGGTGCTATAACCAGGCCTCAATCGGGGTCGTCTTTAAACACGTGAAACGACACACGCGAGCCAACGCCGCTGCCAGACAAATGTTACTTCTGTCTCTGGGGGATCATGACTAGTCGTTGGGGGTAGGTTTGTTCGCCGAAAAATTAGTTGGTGACGTTTCACGGCTAAAGCGCGAGAATCTTCTGAAAGATCGTGGGAGGGGGGAATATTTTGTATTTTGTGACAAATCGACTGAAACACACTGAGGTGGAATGAGTACAGCCGTGTTCCAATATCCTCTCCCTGTCTCTTTGCTATTTGTTGTTCACTGAATAGAAATCTCTGTTCCAAATGTGTCAACCTCTCTCGTTGTTTGATTGGCAGCTTTACTCCAGGCCTGTCCCTCTGATTGGCAGCTCTCTTCCAGGCCTGTCCCTCTGATTGGCAGCTCTCTTCCAGGCCTGTCCCTCTGATTGGCAGCTCTCTTCCAGGCCTGTCCCTCTGATTGGCAGCTCTCTTCCAGACCTGTCCTTCTGATTGGCAGCTCTCTTCCAGGCCCGTCCCTCTGATTGGCAGCTCTCTTCCAGGCCCGTCCCTCTGATTGGCAGCTGTGACGACAGGTCCCGTGCAGCTCGGCTGGCAGAGCGTGATGCTTACAATGTCTGGGTTGTCTGTTTCGAAATGCACACACCCGCTACGTTAAGTGTGTGAATAAGAGTGTCTCCTAAATTAGCTCCATCTGAATGTGAAAGGAGATGAACAGACTCGGGTCTCTAATTGACGGCTGAACTATCGTTGTTGTGCGATGTCATTGGGACGTCGTCCCCACGGTGGCAGACGGTCCCTCGTGTCCAGTGCTGCGCTAATTGCATATTTAATGATCCCTGTGTGTGGGAACTGGGTCATGACTGGATAAGCGGTCGGATTGGGGGAAGGGCCAATGTGTGTCTGTTTGTTTGTGTCGTTGAGTGTGGTAAGTGATGCACAATGTAAATCTAATCAGTTTGTGGTTGTTTATTCACAGAATGATATCCTATGGGTTCCCCAGATACCCTCTAATCGCCCAATCATGGTGGTCCTCCTTGTTTGGTGGAGGATGTTTGGCCCCTCCCTCTGGGTGTCACTGAATACACACACACACACACACACACACACACACACACCAGACTTAACCTTGGTGGGACAGAGTTTCAGCAAAGTAGCCACCTCCTGGTTTGTTTCTTTGGCTACATGACGGCCACTGCACCGTGTCTCGTTTTAACCAGTAGATCAGCCAGAATCTAGCAAGTTTTGAATTGTGTAAATTGCTTACTCCTAGCCGGGTTTAACCAGCTATTAGGATATTCCTAGCCGGAGCAGTGGCCCCTGGATTGAGTGTAGTACACAGGAGCAGTGGCCCCTGGATTGAGTGTAGTACACAGGAGCAGTGGCCCCTGGATTGAGTGTAGTACACAGGAGCAGTGGCCCCTGGATTGAGTGTAGTACACAGGAGCAGTGGCCCCTGGATTGAGTGTAGTACACAGGAGCAGTGGCCCCTGGATTGAGTGTAGTACACAGGAGCAGTGGCCCCTGGATTGAGTGTAGTACACAGGAACAGTGGCCCCTGGATTGAGTGTAGTACACAGGAGCAGTGGCCCCTGGATTGAGTGTAGTACACAGGAGCAGTGGCCCCTGGATTGAGTGTAGTACACAGGAACAGTGGCCCTTGGATTGAGTGTAGTACACAGGAGCAGTGGCCCCTGGATTGAGTGTAGTACACAGGAGCAGTGGCCCCTGGATTGAGCGTAGTACACAGGAACAGTGGCGGTCCAACCCAGACTGTAGAGAGACCTGGTCCAACCCAGACTGTAGAGAGACCTGGTCCAACCCAGACTGTAGAGAGACCTGGTCCAACCCAGACTGTAGAGAGACCTGGTCCAACCCAGACTGTAGAGAGACCTGGTCCAACCCAGACTGTAGAGAGACCTGGTCCAACCCAGACTGTAGAGAGACCTGGTCCAACCCAGACTGTAGAGAGACCTGGTCCAACCCAGGTGCAGATGCTGGATCATGATCAGTATCCATCTCGGGTTTGACAGGCCCGGTTTAGGTCATTGCCCTGGAAACCCAATCCGCGGTGTGTCTTTATCACTGGGTCAGTCATGGCCTGTGAGTCTCCTGGTAATAAGGTAACTACTGAACTCTTCATCTACCACTACATCAACTAGCGGTGGCTTTGTGCTCACATGTCCATCCCTGCTCGTCTCCAGACTGACAAACTTCCGACTGAAGCTGCCGTCGGAACATACGACGTGTTCTGGGTGCGTGTGCACTCGCTCCTCTTTTTTCCCTCCTCCGCCACCCACCCCCTGTTCTCAGATGAGAAGGAAGTGAGGAGGAACTTTCATCTGTAAGAGAAACAGCCCGCACATCTGGAAGCTCTTTCCTCCCACCCCCTCTCTCCTCCGTTCCCTCTCGCCCCGACCCCCCCCTCCACCCCTCTCCTGCGTTACCTTCATCTCCTCGGCCCCCGTCTCCCTCTTCAGATCCTCTTGCCCCTGGTCTGGATGGAGTTAGATTTTAGGGTGTGGGGGCGTTTGCCTGTGTGCGTGTGTGTTGTGGAACTGGCTGTTGAATGGGTACCCCAGAAAGATTTATTTTGGAAGCCCCCCCCATACCCCCAGGGGGAGAACACTTCGAGAGCTTGAAGTCCATCGCCGCTCCACACACACACCCACACCCCCGCACCTCTCTCGCTGTAGGGCCTTATTGCTTTCAGATGGGCGGCCCTGCTCCCAGTCTTAATATATTTGTTCTCCTCCTGGTTCTCAGTCGATCACAACTCAGGAACAGGAAGTATGGCTCTCTTTTCTCCCTTCTAACTCTCTCTCTCGTCTCTCTTTAACTTATCTCCCTCTGTCTCTGTGGGCCATGTTGGTCAGTTGGCAGTGGAAACTGCTCCAATAGCACTAGGCTGGTGACCCAGAGAAGCCATCCGGTCCTAGCAGCTTGTGGCCATTTGTTTTCAACAAGCCCATTATAGATTCAGGACGGCATTAATGATTCGCTCTCCCTAAGTGTGTGTGTGTGTGTGTGTGTTTGGCATGTGTGGACTGTCAATGGAGAATATAACACACACACAGGCAAACACACACACACAGGCAAACACACACACACAGGCAAACACCCACACACACACACACACACACACACACAGTAGTAATATGTGCAGCTCGTTCTCTGTTGGCTGTTCTATACTTTCCCACAGTTTGAAAGCAGCTGTAGGAGTGTGTGTGAGAGTGTGTGAGAGAAGAAGAGGAACAGAGTCTGTCTGCTTGTCCAGGGAAGTTGTCTACGTGTGTATCTGATGAGTATATCACGTCTGTGTGTGCGTGTGTGTGTGTGTGTGCAAAACAAGGTATGTATGGTTCCACTACGGCATTTGTACTTATGCTGACCGACTCATGACTCACACGGTGCTTCTTCTCTGCCACTGGCTGACTTCCACTGACACAGAGGGGGCGGAGCTCAGTTGTTGGCCAGTCAAATCCACTTGTCAGCCAGCGCTCATCACATTGGTCCCTTGGCGCGCGCGCGATGGAGTCCAGCCAGGCCCGTCACCTTCTTCGCCTGGTCTTTCCATTTCTCTCTCTTCTCTTTCCTCACTCTCTCTAGTATTCACTTCTGTTTGTGCGGAACAGGTCGCATTCCGTCAACCGTCGTGTCTTTTGCGTGCGTGCGCGTGTGTTTTTATATACAGCGAAGGAAGAAAGTATTTGATCCCCTGCTGATTTTGTACGTTCGTCCACTGTCACAAAATAACTGTCAATCTCCCACGGTCTGGGGCTCCATGCAACATCTCACCTCGTGGAGTTTATATGACCATGAGAACGGCGAGGAATCCGCCCAGAACTACCTGGGAGGATCTTGTCAATGATCTCAAGGCATCTGGGACCATATTTATCAGGAAAACAATTGGCGTCACCACATCAAATGGACGGTGGATGGGACAGGACCTCATTCTCTGTTTTATCGTGGATGGGTGTTCCAGCATGACAATAACCCCATATTATAACACACGGCCAAGGCAACAAAGGAGTGGCTCATGAAGAAGCACATTAAGGTCCTGGAGTGGCCGAGCCAATCTATTTCTAACTTATTTGAAAGACAATATTCTGTTTTTTTTTGTTGTTATTCTGTCTCTCGCTGTTTAAATACACCTACCATTAAACTGTAGACTGATCATGTCTTTGTCAGTGGGCAAACCAGAGGTGCTTTTTAAAGTCCAACCTGCCTCTACACACTGTGTGTGTGTGCTGGTTTAAAGCCAGGACTTTGCTTACCGCAACTCCAGAACGGTTTTGGCGATCAGATCCAGCACCCTTGTTATTGCTCTGGTGTCTAATAGCTAGTTCTTAATTAGGATGTTGTGTTCAAGTCTTTGGTTCTGTGTGGTTGCCCTGGCAACGATGTGCCACAGCAAATGGGGCCGGGATTTGTGTTGACGCGTTTGCACATCAACTGGTCAGCCCACCTCACCTTCCCGTTATCTGCATTTCCAAAGTGGCTAGTGCTCTGTCACAAGCTCTACGCCCGCATGAGCCCGGCTTATAGTGGAGCGCTTGACTGGGAGGGAGGGAGGGAGGGGGGGGGAGAATGTGGGGGTTGGAACTGTTGAGGAAAGAGAGAATGAGAATAGAGGTCTGTAGAAATGCAAGCTAGCCCTCCCGAATCCCGAGTTCTGTTCCCTTAGTCAAGGAGATACTGGAAGAATTCCACCTGACCAAAGGTCATCTATCGGATAAAATATATGTTGTTTTCTCAGGAATACAACGAGAAGAGGAGCTGAGATTCTTAGTTGAGTGCCTTGGTCTCCTTTAAATGGTTGTTTCAATACTCGGTGTGGTGGAACTAGTTATGTAACAATTGACTTGTAATGCTTTCCAACGCCATGTCAGGTAACAGACCGACAGACAGGAATGCATTTTAGCTCACCGACATTTCCTGATATTACACATTTTAACAAGCATTGAGGAGTTTCTAAGGATTGAACGGTTTGTTTATCTCACGGTTCGGTTCATTCCGTGGTTCAAATCTCGTGGCACAGTTTCGTTTAAAAAGTGAATACGTTAATTGAGACAGACGAGTTTGACTGTGGATGTGTTTATTAAACAATGTGTTTATTTTACACAATCTTAGAAAACCCTAGAATTGTGGAAACATACATTATATAATATTATTATGGAGAAAACTTTCGTTGTTGTTGTCTTGGCGGATAAAACAAAGTTTTGCCACACATGTGATTTAAATATGGGTGGTGTCTTCAATTCCAATGTTGGATAACATCAAAACAAGGCTTCTATATTCACCTGGCCTGACTAAGTAGGCTTAGATATATAAGTTTGTTCCACTTTCATGAATTATGGGACTGGTCTAGGGGGTGGCAATATTTGGGACAAAGATGTCAACTACGTGTTTAGAACACCTTAAGAACACATTAAAAATGCACCAGTTCCTGCTCAAACTGAGAGTGGCGTCAATAAGATGTATATATTTATTTCACAGTGTGTGTGTGTTTTTATTTTTTTTGCTTCGCAGTGCATTTCAAGGATTTTATTTATGTATGGTATTTCACCCCATCCCAAGTTCAGTTATTCAATTGAATTATTCTCCCATATTGAAAACCAAGTGTGTGTGTGTGTGTGTGTGTGTGTGTGTGTGTGTGTGTGTGTGTGTGTGTCTGCCTTCAGGTCGTGACCGTGTCGAGCAGTTGGCAGAGAACACAGTTTATTTTAGACGAAGAATGACAGAAATGGGCTTCATCATCTATGGCAACTGTGACTCGCCTGTCGTTCCCATGATGCTCTACATGCCTGCCAAGATAGGGTAGGTCAGCCCTGTTAGTAATGCTATGAGTCCCAACTGATAGGGTAGGTCAGCCCTGTTAGTAATGCTATGAGTCCCAACTGATAGGGTAGGTCAGCCCTGTTAGTAATGCTATGAGTCCCAACTGATAGGGTAGGTCAGCCCTGTTAGTAATGCTATGAGTCCCAACTGATAGGGTAGGTCAGCCCTGTTAGTAATGCTATGAGTCCCAACTGATAGGGTAGGTCAGCCCTGTTAGTAATGCTATGAGTCCCAACTGATAGGGTAGGTCAGCCCTGTTAGTAATGCTATGAGTCCCAACTGATAGGGTAGGTCAGCCCTGTTAGTAATGCTATGAGTCCCAACTGATAGGGTAGGTCAGCCCTGTTAGTAATGCTATGAGTCCCAACTGATAGGGTAGGTCAGCCCTGTTAGTAATGCTATGAGTCCCAACTGATAGGGTAGGTCAGCCCTGTTAGTAATGCTATGAGTCCCAACTGATAGGGTAGGTCAGCCCTGTTAGTAATGCTATGAGTCCCAACTGATAGGGTAGGTCAGCCCTGTTAGTAATGCTATGAGTCCCAACTGATAGGGTAGGTCAGCCCTGTTAGTAATGCTATGAGTCCCAACTGATAGGGTAGGTCAGCCCTGTTAGTAATGCTATGAGTCCCAACTGATAGGGTAGGTCAGCCCTGTTAGTAATGCTATGAGTCCCAACTGATAGGGTAGGTCAGCCCTGTTAGTAATGCTATGAGTCCCAACTGATAGGGTAGGTCAGCCCTGTTAGTAATGCTATGAGTCCCAACTGATAGGGTAGGTCAGCCCTGTTAGTAATGCTATGAGTCCCAACTGATAGGGTAGGTCAGCCCTGTTAGTAATGCTATGAGTCCCAACTGATAGGGTAGGTCAGCCCTGTTATTAATGCTATGAGTCCCAACTGATAGGGTAGGTCAGCCCTGTTATTAATGCTATGCATATGAGTCCTCCCTCCTTTTCTCTCTCCTTTTCCCCTCTGAACCTCCCTTCTATTACCTTATGCTTCTCTGTCTGTCAGTTTCACTTTAATAGGCTTTATTGGCAAGAGAAACATTTGCTTACATTGCCAAAGCAAGTGGTAAAGAACACTGTTATAGTAAATAAATAAATAACAGTAACATTTTTTAAAATATTAAACATTCCAGTCAATGTCTCCCCTCTCTCCCACCCTCTTTCCTCTCTCTTTCCCCTCTTTCCCCTCTCTCCCCCTCTCTCCCCCTCTCTCCCCCTCTCTCTCAGAGCTTTTGGTAGAGAAATGCTGAAGAGGAACATTGGGGTGGTGGTGGTGGGCTTTCCTGCTACCACCATCATAGAGTCCAGAGCCCGGTTCTGTATATCTGCGGCTCACACCAAAGACATGCTCGACACGGTAAATCCACCAGACCCACCGGGCACAACATGGCTGCCGTAGCACTGAACACACGAAACGTCTGCTCCGTCTGTGTGTTTGCATTCTCCCATATGCATTTTAATACGTTAGTCATCCAGTGGACTCATTTATGCCACCCACGGCCCTGGCATTGCAAGTGCCAAGCTCTACACGCTGAGCCACATTGTTCAGACAATTTAAACCCATGCCTAATGTGAGGGGGGGGTGGCGGGCGGGTTAGGAAATTCTTCCTAAACCTTGGCGTCCCCGTCCCCCTAGTGGTGTATTTGTGTAAGTGCTACTCACCCTCCCTGATGGCACCAGATCAAACATCCTCTCTTAATCTCTCCCCATTCCCAAGGACTTGCCATTTAGGTCTGCCAGAAAGCCCACTGCACATTGCTTTTTTCTCTCCCTTTCTTTCTGCTCTTTCAACTAGGTCTCGATTTCACAAAGGCATGTGTCCCGTCCGCTCCCCCTACATGCCAAAGCGCCCTTTGATGTGACATTATCCGTTTTCGCATCGAGTCGTGCATTTCTCCTCGTGTTCTCGAACGCCGCCTGTATTTCATCATAGTCGGAAATAGATCGCTCTTTGAGGAATGCTTAGTCAGGGGTTTTGGGAGAGATTCCAGGTGATCTTGGCTTTTGACATTGTGGTACCAGGGTTCAAATCCCGCTGAGGCCATGGTTTGAATTCTGATTATCCTGCAATTGGCCCGCACGGGAATCACAACGCGTCGGAGAAGTGACATTTAGTTGTCTCTCTTTCTCTTGTTTTGATTAAGCGGAAAGCAGTAATTGACAGCGAGTGACATGCTTGGGAAGTTGCCTTAAGGGAAACTAAAGTCCCAAATAGTTTTCCTATTTAAAAAAAAAACGTCATAAAAGCTTTTATTGAAAAACATACAAAACGATGATATAACTCATAGACTACAAGAGAAAATGGTGCCCGATTAATGCCATCTAGTCATCCCATAACGCATGGAAATAAAGCCTACTTATTATTCAACTATTAGTGTCAGGTCTGTTTTCAAGAAGAATCAGGGCCATGTATTTTTTTAGATGTACTTTTTTACCATTCTTCCTGCCAGTTGGCCCCTGTATACACACCGCACATGCGCCCATTTTAAGGGTTCGAATTAGACAATTACAACATCTGTCAACAATGTATGGACAACAAGTGGTCGTGACCCTGTGTATATCCAGGAATCTGCCGTCATGCACGTACAAACAACAAATCCTCCACAGAACGAGCCGTTACTTCACAAGTCCTGGTAGGCACTTTAATATATTTGTTTACTTCCTGTATGTGGTAAATTGCCCCTAAACCAGGAGGCGGGCGTGACGGAGTTCGGGGTTTACAGAGCTACGCTTGTAATATGACAGCCTGCCTGGCTTCTCCATTTTGTATTTTACCGAACAATACCGCCTGTTACGTTCCTATTGCCTTGTTATGACGCCCTCCCGGGTCACTCAATCTCTATTCCCTTCTGCTTTCATCCTGCGCACTAACTCACTCCTTCACTGCGAAAGATATTTTCTTCTCAAGTGGCAGCTTTTGGGTTCTACGTCCTGTCTTTTATCCGACAAATTGATTTGTGTGTGGAATCTCTTCTCCCTCTGCTGCCTGGCGGCTGGTGAGATTCTGCTGTTGTGTTCCTTGAAGCGGTCGTTATGCTGTAGATCACTGACTTCTGAGTGAGATCCCCACTATCTGCGGTCTCCTGAGGCCTCCTGAGGTCTTTCCCCGACACCATAGTCTCTGCTGTTCCATGTGTAACTGTCCTTGTGGGTTTGCGGGCTGTTCCATGTGTAACTGTCCTGGAGGGCTTGCAGGCTGTTCCATGTGTAACTGTCCTGGAGGGCTTGCGGGCTGTTCCATGTGTAACTGTCCTGGAGGGCTTGCAGGCTGTTCCATGTGTAACTGCCCTGGAGGGCTTGCAGGCTGTTCCATGTGTAACTGTCCTGGAGGGCTTGCAGGCTGTTCCATGTGTAACTGTCCTGGTGGGCTTGGGGCTGTTCCATGTGTAACTGTCCTGAAGGGCTTGCAGGCTGTTCCATGTGTAACTGTCCTGGAGGGCTTGCAGGCTGTTCCATGTGTAACTGTCCTGGAGGGCTTGCAGGCTGTTCCATGTGTAACTGTCCTGGTGGGCTTGCAGGCTGTGTTATGTTTTTATTGTTCTGGAAAACTTGCAGGCTGTGTTATGTTTTTATTGTTCTGGAGGGCTTGTGTCGCTCTCTACTTTATCCACATTTTATTGGTGGCTTTAAACTGCGTACGCCTGTGCTTAATAGACTAGTCATGTGAGTCTGCTGTTGGTTTGTCTCCTGTTGGTGCAAGTAAAGCGCTGTGTGTGTGTGTGTGTGTGTGTGTGTGTGTGTGTGTGTGTGTGTGTGTGTGTGTGTGTGTGTGTGTGTGTGTGTGTGTGTGTGTGTGTGTGTGTGTGTGTGTGTGTGTGTGTGTGTGTGTGTGTGTGTGTGTGTGTGTGTGTGTGTGTGTGTGTGTGTGTGTGTGTGTGTGTGTGTGTGATCAGTGTTAGGTTCAACTATTTTGTGGTTATTAATGCATGTGAAGTCTTAATTCAGTCAACGTTTAGACATGGTTCCCCATTACTGGGATGCATCGATGGTACTCTTTGCCAGATCTGATTTAGAGGACAGAACTTTGAGTTAGGCAACGGTCACTTTTAAGCTATTGACTGCCTCAAAGTGAGAACTTTAGTTAAAATGAAAGTATAATCTCTTATTTGAAGTGTCAATAATTCAGTTATATGAATTATAGTTTAATTGATCAAGATATGTTGAAAGTCTGGCATGGGATTAGTGGGTACCTTGGTGGGTACATGGGTGGGTACCTTGGTGGGTACATGGGTGGGTACCTTGGTGGGTACATGGGTGGGTACCTTGGTGGGTACATGGGTGGGTACCTTGGTGGGTACATGGGTGGGTACCTTGGTGGGTACATGGGTGGGTACCTTGGTGGGTACATGGGTGGGTACCTTGGTGGGTACATGGGTGGGTACCTTGGTGGGTACCTTGGTGTTCCAAATTTGTTGAAATATATATATTTTTCACGACTCGTAGGTTGCCATGTAACGTACACACCTATGTGATTGTCTCCTTATGTTGTTTGGGTAAAATACTGTTGTTGTTGTTGTAAAGTCCCTAGGAGTTTCTTAAGAGCCTGCTATGTCTCACCAGAATTTGAAAGCATCATGTGGGACAGATCCTGTGTACGATAATGTAACGTGTATTTTGTGTGTGTGTGTGTGTGTGTGTGTTTATGGTAGGCACTGTGTGTAATCAGTGAAGTGGGAGACCTTCTGCAGGTCAAGTACTCCAGATACAGGAGATTGCCCACTTTGGACCGAGCCTTCGACGACAGCATTTACGACGAGATCCAAGACTGAAATCATCCATACTGGGTCAGACTGGACCAAACTGGATCTCGGACCCCATTTGGACTGGCACTGTTCCAGAACCAAAGCCCCGATCTGGCCTTCAACGTCACTCACCCACTTAATTCTCATAACACAGTGTTGTTACCTTCACGAGCCTTATTTAACCTGGAAACGCACTGCGTCTTGGCAAATACTCTTCTGTTAGACATGCAACACAATGATTTCTTACCTCTATTTTGTCTTAATTAGGGAAACCTTGGTTCTGCTACTTAATTTACTGGGGTATTGTGTTTTGTGTTGGACTAGCAGATGTGGGTGAAGCCAGTTTCTGTATATCATGCTATGACCATACTCCAACCTGGTAGTAGGTAGCGATGACACATTCAGCAAAACTCCCCCTGAACCTGAATCACTAAATGTACATTGTGAGGCGCTACTATAAGTATGTTTCATGGTAACTAGGTTTAATTGCCACTACATTTTATGTACATTTTATACTCCAAATCTGACTTGTAATAATATACTATATCACATTGTAAACAGCAACTGAGTAAGTCACGTTGTGCCCATAGAGATGGAAAGAGGTCTCGGTTATATTTCTGTGCCATTAAGATGGAACGAGGTCTCATCTGTGTATTGGTGCCATTATAATGTCTCTTCCAGGATGGCTGAAGCCTTTGAGGACATATCTGTTATTGCATACATGGATCCCTGCCCATGGCCCAGTTGGAGTCCTGGTCACATGACCATGTGTCATCGGAACGGATCAGCCAATGACCAGCAGTCTTCGGGAGGGATTAACCAATAATGTTGTGTAAATCCCACCCACTTTACTACATTTAAATAGCTGATGCCTACCAGTGGTGACGTACATGCTGGAGTGTTTCATGTTGTGTCGTCTATGGGGGTAATCAAGGCCTTCACTTGGAGATCAGCTGTGCTTGCACATCACTCCTCCTTGCTCATATCTACCAGGTTCTTTCAGCTGTAGCTTGGAACTACACGTTTGGATATGAATATTCAACAACACATCTTAACATTATCATTAGGGGGATAAAGTACTATTTGGAACCCAACCATTGGTTGAAGTCCACCTCTGTGTGCCCACTTGTAGATAGTGAGGTGTTCAAGTAAGGGATCTGTCAGCTGTCATTCCATCTTGACTATTTCACAAAAAGCTGTGGGGAAATTATCAGCCATGAAATGGCAGATGCACGTTTGTTTTATTGGTTTAGATGGATCCCAGTGCAATCTAATTGATTCGTCTCATAAGCTTGCTCTTTCCCTATACGGCCCTTGTTGTCTTTTTTCAACACTGTTTTATTTCATTCACACCAACGAGGCGAGCTTATTGTGGAACGTGCGTCGATTGTATCAAACGTCAGGACTTTGTTTCAACCAACATGCGTGTCCGTGCTGCTCGCGTGACAGTTTTTATTTATTTACGTGACCACGTGTCTCTCAATTTGACGGAGGAGAATCGAACCTCAGTGGCAGCTCGGAAACCAGGCCCTGCACGCACGCAGTCCGTTTACTTCTCTGTGACCAACCACAAGCCCTCAGTGCATCCATTACTGACAAGTATTGTATTCGAAGCATGTACAGTATCCAGTAGTCAGTCCTCAGCGCTGAAAGTACAAGAGAATAGAAGATGCGGATATGAACACGTATATGCTACATCTCTGCTTATGTGGGTTTGTCTGCGAAGTACAACCTGTGCTCATTACAAAACTTGCGATTCGATTAATGACTTCTCTTTGAAGACCTGGGCATTTTCTGTGTAAATATGTTTTTTTTCTTTCAGTTTTATTACTTTGAGAGAGAATTAAAATAAGTGACTTGTGTGGAAGACCATAAGATACTTATATGACTAAATATAGACATTTAAGAAAGGCGTTTTTGTTTATCTGATGTTCAATTTGTTGATGATTAAACTCAATTAACCCGTTAGTAACAGGCAATATCTGCACTGGGTTTCTGAGATTAATTATCTTTCGTATGTTTCTATTTTGTTTGCACACAGATAAAACCAATATGATACAAATGAGGTTTCAGAGTCTTAATGTCTAAAGATGTCAGATTTTAACACTGCCCCTGTAGCCTACCTCATGTGTGGATGACGCGTCTATTGTGAGAGAGCGATTCAACCCATTTAAAAATACTTATAGTGTTTTATTTGTGACAGATGGTATACATAAGTAGCCGTACATTATTTGGGGTCAAGGAAAAATGAAATGTTGGGTTGGCGGCATATCAGTGAATCACTTGTGTAACTTCACTCATGTTACAGACATCAAATGTCATTAAAACAATGTAACCTAATGTTGTGTTTGACAAACAGTGAATTCTTTTTTAACCAGCCTCGCCTATGTGGTGCTTTGTGACACTATGAGACCACGAGGACTTATTGCTCCAAACTTTCCTGCTGTTTTTGCCATGCAATTAAAACTTGGGTGATGGGAATGTGAATGGGAAGTGTGAGTGCACTTGTCGCTCCATCCAGGGACCCAGGGTCGGAAATAGGAATCTTTCTACACTTTATAATTCCCCCCCCCGCAGTTTACAAGGTCAAACCCCTTCTCAGCTTCACTTCACATCTATTTATTGAGTCTGTGAGCAAAGCCAGCACAAGGAAGGAAGGAAAACAATGGAAACGTTGAATTCCCTTGATAGTTAGACACATCAGAAGTGTAGGGAAAGTCATGTCAGCCCTTCTACTCAGAAATAAATCAATCTTTATATTAATTTGCATCAGTAAGCCTTTCCAACGGGTATAGCCTATAATGTTAGAAAGACCTTGTCATAAGGCTATAATGTAGAAAGACCTTATCATATTTATAATCATTAGTATTCTGCCAATATTCCAACTTCCCATTCACATTAGTTTTATGTTTTCTTTGCCTTTGATGTCATCTTTTATTGTGTGTTCTCATGTAAGACCCTCCCCCCATGACGTCACTCATGCAGTGAAAGACGCGTCTCCGGACCTCAGCAGTCCGTGATGCCACTGTACAGTGAGTGGGCCGGGACCGGACAGATGGTGGGGACAGAGAGAAGCGACGGGTCTAAGCCAGGAGCCCAGTATAGTGCATTATGGTTTATTCTCATGTAGCGAGAGAGGGACAGGGGGCTCGGTAGAACTGCAAAGATAGTGGGACAAATGTGCGTGTGATGTGCGGGAATTATAGTCAGACATAGGTAGGAGAACTACAAGGACACCCAGGATCAGGACACAGAAAAGTATTGGCAATCGGAACAGTGCAACTGCACAGCAGGGAAGGAGTGTGCGCGGAGGAGCATAGGAAGACACAAAGGGTCCTGGGACAGTGTAAAGGCGCAGGGCAAATAGCAGAGATACATCTAAGTGTTTAACCTTCGTGCACCGGGTGGATTTACTGCTCCTTTTCAGAAACGTGCATTTTATTCATATTGATTAGACTTTGCAAATCGTGTCGTGGCCGCCGAGGTGTTCAACCCAAGGAGAGCTTTTCAAACCGACCATATAGGATCCAGCAGCTGCAGTGGTCCCGACCGGGAGGAGACATGCAGATGATGCGCGGTACAGTGCCGCTGCTCTGGGTGGTTGTCTTGACAATGGACCAGGTGTCAGTCGAGAGCTTCCCGAGCATCGGGCAGAAGAGCCCGGTCGTCCGGGGCAGAAGCATCGGGAGCACAGAGGTAATATAACGTATTCAAGTGTATTCTCTTACTATACTGAGAGTAGCTCTTCATTCGTGTGTGCGCGTGCGTGCGTGCGAGAAATGACCAGCATGTTAAAATGTATATGTAATTGCATATCAAATATAGAAATTTGTATGTGTTTATGTCACTTGCCAAATAGACCAGACACTGTGTGCAACAATGTTAGTTTTGCACCAATTCATGATGATTATCGCTACTTTTTACACGTGTGCATAAACCTTTTTTAAACGCATGCAATTATGAACAACGGTGTGTATGTTCTCCGGTGATCTGGAGCCAGGTCAGAGACAGAGACCTCTTTAGTTGATTAAGAGGATGCTGCCAGGGTCTGGTCTGGATCACACCCCGGGTGGTGGGGACATGCATAGTTTATGCTTGACCCCCAAAACATCCCATAGGACATCAGTCTTAATGTCTGTTAGGTGAATGTTCTCCACACATCCACTCACCTGCCACATGACCTGCATGTATATAACGTCTGATCGAACAGCCTGTGACCTCCGTTCACTTCAAAGTGCAACTTGTTGGTGAGTCTCGACGTTCTTCTGACTGCTCTCACTTATAGCCCACAAAACCGCCGCTTACTGGATGTTTTTTGTTTTCTGCCCCATTCTCTGTAAACTCGGGAAACCTTAGAGCCCGAACATCTCAGGGATTTGGTTTAGGTCACCCATCTTAAATGTTTGCTGGAACAACAATTGAACCTCTTGATCATCTCTGCATGCTTTATTAAGTTGCAGCCACAATATTGTTGTTTGGCTGGTTAACGAGCAGGTATAGCTAATGAAATTGCCGGCCAGTTTCCACTAATTACCATACTAGGCTGTCATTCTTTCAAAATGAAGATTGAGGTAATCTGAAGAGATTGAAAGAGATTTCAGCCCATGCTTTCTAGAGCACCTCCAACACGTTGGATTGACTAGATGTGCACTTATTTTGTACCATGTGACTGGCAACTCTATTGTAGCAGAATAGAAACTGACTCCCTCTTCCCTAAAATAGTTCTTGCATTGTTTGGAGTTTGCATCCTAGTCCTTTTGTAGGAGGAATGAAGTGCCACCCACAAGAGTACAAACGAGCTTTCCTTCTTCAAGTTCCCTTTCACCCTGTATAAATCTCCCAATTCACCACCACTAAAGCACTCCCACACCATCACATTGCCTCCACCATGCTTGACAGATGGCGTCAAGCACTCTTCCAGCATCTTTTCAATTGGTCTGCATTTGACTTTTTTCCAATCTTCCTCTGCCCATTGCATGTGTTCTTTTGCCCATCTTAATCTATGGTTCTTATGTGTTATTCTGTAATATGTATTTTACTTTAAATCCCTCCATTGAAGGCCAGAACTATTTATGGAAGCTGCTAGAGGACCTGTGAGGTACTCATTTGTCATAGTAGACATTCAAATGGTTTTGTCCTCTTGCTTAGTTGTGCACTGTTCTGGTTAGAGCCAGTTTGCAATGTTCTGTAAAGAGAGTAGTACGCAACCTTTAATGACATGTTCAGTTTCTTGAACATTTCTTGTAGAATTGCCTTAATTTCTCAGAACAAGAAAATTGTGATGAGTTTCAGAAGAAGGTTATTTGTTTTAAACCATTTGAAGCCTGTAACTGACTGCCAAATTGCTGTTGCTTTGGATGCTCAAAAAGTCTAAAGAAGGCCAGTGTTGTTGCTTCTTTAATCAGCTCAATCGTTTTCAGCTGTGCTAACATGAATTGCGAATACATTTTCTAATGATCAATTAGCCTTTTATAATGATTAACTTGGATAAACAAATGCAACGTGCCATTGGAAACAGGAGTGATGGTTGCTGATAATGGGGTCTGTGTCTCTATGTTGATATTCCATTAAAAATCAGCCAGTTCCAGCTCCATTTTTCATTTAAAACATTAACAATGTCTACACTGTTTTTTTCTGATTAGCGACAATTTTGATGAGACACATTTTGATGATTTACAATGAAATGTGTTTCATTTAAGTGTGTGTTTTCTTATCCTTTCACAGTGTATTCACTGAAACAGGGCAGCAGTTATAAAACCAAAAAAGATGTACAAAAAGTTAAGGATTATCATCAAGAGACATTATCGCCACCTTGTGGCCAACCTGAATGTATCTTAAAATCTTAAATCTTGATTGTGTCAGGGAAATTTACATGAATTGATAATATGATACTGTTATTGCTGTCTGATTTAAATGTAGTCATATGAGAGAGAACACATGAAATGGACTGTACATTTCAAACTTTTGCCCGTTTTCAATGTGCAGGCATCGTCGCAGGCAGTGTGGCCGGGCGGAAGACAGTTGCTGGATTAAGGCTCCCGTGTCTATGGAGGCGTGGGCTCTAATCCCACCACTGTCTCGATTTGTCTTGATATGCATTTTGGCAACCAAGTATGACTCCGGACTGTATGCATTCGGCCCGCGGACCGTGAGTTTGGCACATTTGATCTATCTGGTTAATAAGAATTGCTTGGACAAGTCACTTGATGTAACCAGGACAACCACTATGTGCCAGTAGTTTGATTAAGCAATTTTCTTTGTCATTAATTGCTATGAAACATTAATCCATTCCACAGCGGGCTCAACTCTCCCAATGAAACATTAACAACCAACACTGCTGTAATTATGTCTGAAACACCTCCAATCACTCATACGTAATTATTTATGGTGACTGACAAAATACACTGAAGTGTCTAATGGTGGATTTTCCCCGTAATACGTGTCGAGAGAGCCCATGGAAGTAATTACAGCTGTGGAGTCAGTTGGGGGATGTTAGCACCGAGTTAGCACACTTAGATTTGGCAATATTGGGTACTTGTTAAGAAAACGTTCAGGTTCGGTTAAGTTCCACAGGGAGTGTTAATTAAAAGCAATCTTTCTGTCTCAGTCTATGTCTGTTGCTCCACTGGGCTGTGCGTCTGTATGTGTTTCTTTGTCTTACCATCTGTCGGTCTGTCTGTATGGCTGAGCTACGGTACCCTGTTTGAAAGGTTCTCTATTGAGGTAAAGGTTTTCTATTGAGGTAAAGGTTCTCTATTGAGGTAAAGGTTCTCTATTGAGGTAAAGGTTCTCTATTGAGGTAAAGGTTCTCTATTGAGGTAAAGGTTCTCTATTGAGGTAAAGATTCTCTAGGTAAAGGTTCTCTATTGAGGTATGGGTACCACAGCATTCTGGGACACTATCTCAGTTCGTGTCTGTCTATCTTCAAAAAACACGTTGCTCTCTAGTTTAAGGTGAAAACATAGTTTGAGGAATTGTACGATTTGTGCAATATTGTGCAAGAAGTAACACATGCTTGTTCTATCTTATACACAACTTTTTTTCATCTAATGTCATTTTACTTCTCTTCCGCTTTCTTTTCATCAACAACTTTTTTCCCTCACTTCATTTCTCACCCAATCTCTACCTATCGGTTGTAAAGTGCTTTTATTAAAACCAGAGAGCAGTCGATGTGGCTCAGAGGAGCTGACAAGGCTGAATCAAGGAGTGTCGCATAACCTGCTTGTTTTATATACTCATAACCACTTATTGAAACACTAGCCTGAAACATGCACGGTAATATTAAACACACACAGATACACACAGATACACATGCAGACACACACATAAACACGTTGACCCATGGACACACATTCCAACACTGATGAGAATCATGCGAAGTCTTTTCGACAGCGTCTCACTGAATTTGACTACAGTTGAAAAAAGTCCTCACTGTGATAGGAATTTTGGTTTGCTTTGTGTTTGTGTGTATTTACGGCGAGCAAAGTGACGCATGCATGTGGAAAGGCTGCAGTAATTGTTAAACGAAAAAATCCTGCAGCGATCGCCGCGGTCCACCTCTTAGATGGGAACCGGAGCCCGCGGCACAATTTGCGGAGGGTGCAATATTTGCCTCAGCCGCGTTCAGAAGTTCAAGTCGTTCGTCAGTTTTGGTGGCAGAGGAGGTCCGTGCAGGGCTGGAAAGCTCTCAAATATCCGGTGGCCTAATTGAGGTTCGACTGAAACTATAGACTATAATCTAGGTATAAAGAAATAGCCTGCTTGCATGCGCCAGCGCTTTCAAACACTGCAATCTCAGCTCGATGTTTTTTTATGAAGAGCAAACATAAGCTAACGTTTCAGCCGGAAGACACTTTGTTGTGTGCTTAAGAACACGCGCACGCGCAGAGACGCCGCTGTATATGCGCGTATTCATAACTTTTATAGGTTTATATAACGCCTGTGCGTTTTTTAAAGCCTTATGGTCTACTGTATTTTGTCAGGGCGCCGGCGTTCCTACAGCCGTGGAACTCCAATTAGTCACGACAAGTCGCTTGGAATTTCTCCTCAGATAGTCAGAGCAGTTACCGAGATGGAAATGTGTCCACTTGAGCTCTTCCCTACCATCTGAGCTGTGACACGCACGCACATAAACGCACACAAACACCCGCCTGTGCCACGAAACACACAAACACACGCGCACGCACACACGCTGCTAATATTCCTCGTGACAGCCTTTCCTTGGGTTTCACTCCCCGTCCGTCAAAGGAGTTTAATGGTGTAACTGCCGGTCCAGGAATATGGAGAGTTGGCAGAGTTATTAATACACACTCACGCAATAACACACACTCAATCTCTATTTCACTCTCATCACAAGCAGACACACACACACACACACACCAGAAAATGTGTTGTGCTTCTCTCAGGGAACAGTCATATCATTTATTGAGACTGTTTTCTCACCTCTGTAATGTGTTCCATTTGTCCTTTCTTTCACCACCCAGGGAGGTCATGGCCCTCAGTTGTCAAGAGCATTTTGGCCCAGTGTGTCAGTGTGTGTGTGTGTGTGTGTGTGTGTGTGTGTGTGTGTGTGCCTGTTCCTCGCTACTTCTTCATATGACACTGCTAGCTCTGCAAAGCACCAGTGGTGGTTTGTTAGACACACCTCCGCTCTACGACGGCACGGTTGAGAAATTCAAGGTGTTGTTGTTGGAATAAGGCTGTTTGCAATCTTTCCAGAGTTCCCCAGAGGCACAACGAGGGAATGTGACGGGAAGACGCGGAGAGACCGCTTTATTGACGAGATAGAGTGCGTCGATGTGATACCGTCAGGAAATGTCAACCCGATCAGATAGTTACATACAGACGGAGAGAGGGGGAGAAGAAAGAAGATTGGCGATGCAAATGCAACGTTTATGCCAGTTTCTGGGCAGGAATCCAACCACACACACACACACACACACACACATGCATGGCCACACGAACACACACACGCATACACACCCACATTTACTGGCCTCACACTTCTGTGTGTTCTGATGGTTTGCTTTGTGGGTTTTAGGGTATGTTTGACTTGGTCACCTCTACCTGCCTTTTGTGGATCTCCAAGACTTCTCTGGTCGATCTTACACTGTGTCCTCATTTTGCTATACTTGTGGGGACAAAAATAAGTCCCAGCAAGTAGAGTAAAACAAGGAAAATGCCACCTTGTGGGACTAAAGATAAAAGCTAATGTATTAAGTCATTTATTGGATACTCTATTCCAGTATAGGTAAATACTAAGGGCATACAATGTGTTACTAGATCAAACCCAGAACCCCAGCATTAAAAGCACGTTTCCAAAAGCAATGTGGGACCTATTTATATTTTAGGGTCACTGGTTAGGATTAGAGTAAGACTTACATTTAGGGTAGAGGTTTAGGGTCAGGGTTTAGAGTAAGTTTCTTCCTAATGTGAGCCTGTGTTCCTGAATATTTCCCAGACATATTCGCCGCACCATCGTATGTCTGCCCACGCAGTGCTGACAATGGCAAATTTAGTCTGCAGATTACATCTAATGCTACATTTGCAAGATATTCTCCTGTGGTCTCAGGCACTGAATACATCCCAATGAATTCCTCATGAGGATTTAAGTCATGATCCACATAACGAAGACATACAGATTCTTGTTCCTGACCTGATGTGTCTTGTGTCCCATCAACAATCAAGGCAAACTGTGTGACTGGGAGGCATCGAATAGTGTCAGCTATTCCTCTTATAATGTCATTGCTCATTATGCCTAGTATTTCATTTTGAATGAGAGGACTTGTGTAATCCTGCTTGTGTGTCCCTAACCACTTCTGAAAAGCAGGGTCATCTTCTGCCTTTTCTTTTAGATGTTGGGATAGATTACCCTTCTCTTCCACATGACCTCGTAGAGCTAAACCTTGCCTAGCTAAGTATTTGATGGAGCCTACAATCTTCATCAATCCATACCTTGCTTCCTCCTGTTGTCTGGCAACAGCTGAAGAAAGCTGTGAAGCCACAGTGTTACCTTTTTGTGCACAGATGTTCATGGCATGGATATGCAACTGAGTTTTTGAATGTTCTGAGAACTTCTGGATAGCCTTTTTCCAATTTCTAAAGCCTACACTTACAAAGGCAGGGTCACACTTGCTTGCAAATGTTGACTGATTCAAAAAAAACTTGGCACAGTGGAAACATATGACGCCTTGTAAAGTGTCACTGTAATGCAACCAAGGAAAAGTTGTGAACCATTTTTGTTGAAAAGATAACACACAGTTAGCTCGCTTCTGCACAACTATAAACTTAGGATCAGGTTGTGCAGGCTTTGTGCAGGTGATGATGTCTGAAACATCAAATCCCTCTCTGTCCCTGTTGTCGGTGTTCGACTGGTCCCTGACATGGGGCTCAATATCCTGTGTTTAAACATGATTGTTATTACTCTGAAATAACAATCCCATCAAATGAATGTATTATACATATCAATAACACTATTCACAGCTAAATTATGTTGTGTTCTCACCTGCTCATTTGCATGACTGCTGCCCTCATCATGTGACCCTCTGTGAGGAAACCACAGGAACCAAATTACTTGCTTTACACAAATACTCTCATTCAAAACAAAATACTAGGCACAATGAGCAATGTCAAGATAAGTCAAGACTTTTAAAAGGGGAATCTACAGTTGTGAATTGTTTAGACTTAAAACCCATAACAATGCCAAGAGTTCGACAACCACCCCAAGTGCTATAGTGGAAAGTGGTTTCAGTCCTAAAACTCTTATGCAATACTACAGAGTTTTATAAGATACTTGACACCACTCACACGCTGTTCACAGAACGTCAGTGTTCTGACAGTGTATGTTTGCATGCACAATTTTGTTTAAGGTCTCTTACCTGGTCATCTGTGCTTCCTGCGCTGCCTGTCTCTGTGCTCTCTCTCCCTCACTTTGGTCACCTGACCCTCTGTCACCTCCTCTTTCTCCTTCTTCAATTGCTGTACCTCCTCTGTCACCACCTTCTCTCTCCCCTTCAATTTCTGTACCTCCTCTGTCATCACTTTCTTTCTCTCCTTCTTCAATTCTTGTATCTCCTCTGTCGCTTCCTTCTCTCTCTCTCTGGTCACCTGTCTCTCTCTTATCGCCTCCTTGGCCATTTCCCTCTTCCTGATATATATAAAAAATTCAGTAAATGTTCAAATGGTGTGAGAGAGGCGGTATATCCTAATCAGTTTTGGAGAATGCATGTTCCTTCACCAAAAAGTTGGAAAGCATTTTAAACACCCTTTGCCCACTTACTAGCACATTAGGATTGCTACAAAATAATAATATTTATATAAAGGGCTGTCAATCAATAAAAATTCTCAAAGTGCAACCAGGACCAGGACCAGTCAAAACAAAATCAATCAAAGACACTTATTATTTTCCACTTCTGTAAATATATATACACATGAAAGCCTCCGGGTCAAAACGACCCACAACATCATGTTTGTATACAAACTCTACACAGACATTCCACTACACATCAGTGTGTCCATATTTTCCAGTTAGGTTCATGACCCTAAATGAGGAAAAGTCATTTAATTTCATGGTAAAAAATAGAAGTTAACTTGTATTTCAGACGTCGCAAAAGTGGAAACGGATCAAATTGACCCGTAACACAGTACAAGGGTTAAAAACAAGTTTGGCAGATGAGTGAATCAATTAGGGGCCTAACTGCCAAACCAACATTATAGACTTTAAAGTTCAACGTGTCTCTCTTTTATTATAAGTTTCCCTTTGGGTCAGTCATGACTCATTTCTGGTGTCTGGTATCAGATTTTTAGCACGCTAAATGCAAATGACTGAAGTTACTTTATTGTATGTGTGTGGCGTGCGCGTTCAAAAGGAGTTGCGTAACCTCTGAGCTAGCCCATAGCAGCTTGCTGTCAACTGATCATGACATCTCTACTCTAGTCACAAGTAAATTATGCAATGCCCCCCAAAATGTGTGACTGTATTAGAGGAAACAGCAACTTAAGTTACAATTCAGTGACATTGGTTCGGTTCTACAGTCCCTGGCACCCTCTTTACCTCATAGGACTTAACAGCTAACTGTACCTCCGTTTGGTCAGGATCTTTTCTCCTTTTAGCTGTTGTCGACCAACAATGAAATATTGTTGTTGTCTGGCTGCCTTTCTTCAGTGTCCTTTTCATCTTTCCCGATCTTTCCACATGCACGTCAGCTCATTCATCCCAGCGATGCGGCAGCGCAAAATAGTGAACTGAACAATATTGGTAGAGAAAGCGGTTGGTTGGGTAATACCAAGTCGTCGGTGCGGTGGGCGGGGGGTACATTACAGATTATTTAAAATATGATACTATCTTGCTGGCAAATGAAATTAATAAAGAAAATGAACAAAAGTATTCATTCAGAATATTTCATATTTATTTTCATCTCAATGATGTGCTGATATTGGGGGGGTTATATTAGCTGGATCTGATTTTTGAGGGGGTCATGACCCCCGTAACCCCCGTGCAAATTACGCCCATGCGTCTCGGTCTCGGCCACCTTCGGTCTTGGTCTCGTCTCGGTCTCGGCCCCCTTCGGTCTTGGTCTCGTCTCGGTCTCGGCCCCCTTCGGTCTCGGTCTCGTCTCGGTCTCGCTTTAGGTGGTCTCGAGCACAGCTCTGGTTAGGGGTTAAAGAAAGACTTACATTTAGGGTAAAGGTTTAGGGTCAGGGGTTAAAGTAAGACTTACATTTAGGGTAAAGGTTTAGGGTCAGGGTTTAGAGTAAGACTTACATTTAGGGTAAAGGTTTAGGGTCAGGGGTTAAAGTAAGACTTACATTTAGGGTAGAGGGTCAGGGTTAGGGGTTAAAGTAAGACTTACATTTAGGGTAGAGTTTTAGGGTCAGGGGTTAGGGGTTAAAGTAAGACTTACATTTAGGTTACAGTTTTAGGGTTAGGGGTTAAAGTAAGACTTACATTTAGGTTACAGTTTTAGGGTCAGGGGTTAAAGTAAGACTTACATTTAGAGTAAAGGTCAAGCCTGGCTATTGCATTTAGGTTTGAGTCTGTGGATGAAAGACGGACATTTAAAGTTTGCATGGGTGTACTTGTGTTACGGGGGTTCATTCAGAGAGCTCTATCAATCTTCATGCTCTGTGTTCTTGTGTTACGGGGGTTCACTCAGAGAGCTCTATCAATCTTCATGCTCTGTGTTCTTGTGTTACGGCGGTTCACTCAGAGAGCTCTATCAATCTTCATGCTCTGTGTTCTTGTGTTACGGCGGTTCATTCAGAGAGCTCTATCAATCTTCATGCTCTGTGTTCTTGTGTTACGGCGGTTCATTCAGAGAGCTCTATCAATCTTCATGCTCTGTGTTCTTGTGTTACGGCGGTTCATTCAGAGAGCTCTATCAATCTCCATGCTCTGTGTTCTTGTGTTACAGCGGTTCATTCAGAGAGTTCTATCAATCTTCATGCTCTGTGTTCTTGTGTTACGGCGGCTCATTCAGAGAGCTCTATCAATCTTCATGCTCTGTGTTCTTGTGTTACGGCGGCTCATTCAGAGAGCTCTATCAATCTTCATGCTCTGTGTTCTTGTGTTACGGCGGTTCATTCAGAGAGCTCTATCAATCTTCATGCTCTGTGTTCTTGTGTTACGGCGGTTCATTCAGAGAGCTCTATCAATCTTCATGCTCTGTGTTCTTGTGTTACGGCGGTTCATTCAGAGAGCTCTATCAATCTTCATGCTCTGTGTTCTTGTGTTACGGCGGTTCATTCAGAGAGCTCTATCAATCTTCATGCTCTGTGTTCTCCCAATTCCACTCCTAATTCCACACACAGTCACTCACTCACACACAGAGAAGATGAAGGATTGTCGTTTTTCATGATCTGTGAAACCTGGTGATGTTCAATCGGTGATGTTGATGTTAATGTGGAGGCGAGCCAGAAGATCCAGATGTCTCTGAACTCATGTCACGCAGAACTATTTCGTTTTGGGTTAGATCCTCTCGTCACTAATTGGCCTTTTGACCGGTTGCTGCAGATCTTTTACCTATAACCAGCATAAAACTAGCATAGCATTTGTCGACATGGCATGCTTTTACACAGGTATCGCATGCATTTTCATGTATTCTATTTTGCCATTAATCATCTAAGGCCTTTTTACAAAGAACTGATGTGATTGGTCAAACAACCAATTATTGGAACGAAGCCCAGGATAGGGCTGCCTGTGTAAACACAGCTTAAGACAGTACAGAGTAGCGTAGCCGGTTGCTATAGCATCTTCCAACTCAACTCCACTTTGTTTTTTCATCACACTCAGTGATACCAGGTGGGTGCAATAAATGATGAGGTAGACCAGAAAACCTGCGGGCTCCAGACTTCCTGGAGTATTAGGTGAATAGCCCTAGTAGAGAGGTTGGTTTGGGTACACATATTATTTTCTTTGTCTCACCTTGTTCTTCCTACTCTCGTTCTCCCCCCGTGTGTCTGTGTGTCTCTCTGTTTTTATGTGTGTCTGTGTGTGTGTCTCTCTCTCTGTCTTTCCGTGTGTGTATGTCTCTCTGTCTTTCTGTGTGTCTGTGTGTGTGTGTCTCTCTCTCTGTCTTTCCCTGTGGGTGTGTGAGTGTCTCTCTGTCTTTCTGTATGTCTGTGTGTGTGTCTCTCTCTCTGTCTTTTTCTCTGTGTGTGTGTGTGTATGTCTGTCTCTGTCTTTCTCTCTGTGTGTGTGTGTGTGTCTCTCTCTGTCTTTCTCTGTGTGTGTGTGTGTGTCTCTCTCTGTCTTTCTCTGTGTGTGTGTGTGTCTCTCTCTGTCTCTCTCTCTGTGTGTCATGTGTCTGGATGGAAGTGGTGAAGAGTGGAATAACTTTGCTTTCATTGTATCGTGCGTCTGGTGAGTCCAGGTCCACTCATCCAGGCCCACTCATCCAGGTCCACTCATCCACCACTAATAGTTATTCTTCCTGGCACACGGCGTTGCGTTCTTGGGCGCTAAATCACTCTTTGACTCAGTCTTTCACTCATTCAAAAGCGGTTCTCTGTTATGACAACAGGGATACATTTGTTTTATCACCCAACCTTCGCTAAATGTGAAGCCCCCGAAGCTAAATCCGTTCCACGGATGGCTTTTTCTGCACCAGACCTCTGGTTTTTTCGGTCACGCTGAAATCTAGCCGAGGGCTGGAGGTGGAATGTGTGTGTACGGGCTGTTTTCGGGGAGGGAACCAGGGGAGAGAACATCTGTTTCGCCTGCACCGAGGACACCTCCAGAGACGCAAGTCAAGGCAGGATACCCGTGATCAGAAGGCAACGCTGACCAAACCCCCTCCACACACACACACACACGCACGCGCGCCTCCTCCCCCTCTCCTCCCCCCTGCCTTCTATAACACCCTTTTCCAACTTCCTTCTCCTTTTTCGTTCTCTGCCTCCGACTGCGTACCCAGCAGCGTTAGCGGTTGAATACTGTACATTGTGACATCGTGGCCCCGTGTAGAAAGACAGTGACGGGGCGGACAAACACAGCGGGCGCTTTCATGTTGTTGATTTATGGGGGCCCCTCTCTTGGCCCCAGACACACGGACTACATGCTAAAGTGAACCAGATTATTGTGTGTGTGTACCTGCCTGTACCGTTCTAGTCCTCTATCCTGGGATAAGGCCTTGAATGTCGAATGCTAATGCTAAACAGCTGTGATGCAGACAGATGGACTGACCGACTGACTCCATCTTTCCTCCAGGGGGTTTTTGCTGAATGAATTTTTGTTTTATTTAATTGGCAGTCAATATGTTACCTGTACCAATAGCCGCCACTGTTAAATAGAGACAAATCAGTAGGTGTAGCTCAGTGGTGGAGTGCGTGCTTTGTGTATGATGTCCTGGGTTCAATCCACTCCTTCTCCCCAGGTCGCCGTTGGAATTGAGAATTTGTTCTCAATCGGCCTACCTGGTTAAATGAAGGTTAAATTAAAAAAAAAAGTAAACAAATCAACCTCTCTAATCCGTTGTTCATAGTCTTGACGCAATTAATCTCAACTCCAACGCTTCTCTGATCACAGATCAGCTTATCCTTTTTATTATCTCATAGTTTCAATAGTGTCCGACTAGTTCTTGTCCTACTGCCTCGAATGTTTTTTTCCTCAAAGTAGTCCTCACAAAATGGAGGCCATTTTATTTAGTGACATTTTCTTTTGAATGACATTCATGAAGGACTTCCCTCGCATTTTTTGTTTGCTTCTGTATACAGACAACAGGAAATGTATGCAGATTTCTTATTTATATTTGTCATCCCAAATATTGCGCTTGCATTAATACGACCAGCATGTGCCTGCATCAGGACAGGACTTTTATGTAAAAGAGAAAACATGCTCTCAATGCATAAGCATTTACATCCAGTAAAGTCAGGCATGAAAATATTTGCAATATGTTTTTTTTTGCCTTTTCTTCAGGCGCTGTCTCTGTCCAAACTGGGTGTCGATGTGGGGGAGAATCTGGAGGATATCCAGCAGCAGAATCATCTCCAAAGCCTAGCTGCCTCCACCCCGCCCTCCCAGAGACCCCGTCATCGTGGCTGGTTCCAGGGAGTTCTACCCAAACCGGAACCAGAAGAGACCCCAGAAGCCTTTATCCTGGACCTCAGGAACTTCCCCGAGCTGGCCAATGCAGACCTGGGTTCCCACAACCCAAATATTCAGGTTGGACCTTAATCCTGACCTACAGTCATAAAGTATAATTAGGACCTTAATCCTGACCTACAGTCATAAAGTGTAATTAGGACCTTAATCCTGACCTACAGTCATAAAGTGTAATTAGGACCTTAATCCTGACCTACAGTCATAAAGTATAATTAGGACCTTAATCCTGACCTGCAGTCATAAAGTGTAATTAGGACCTTAATCCTGACCTACAGTCATAAAGTGTAATTAGGACCTTAATCCTGACCTACAGTCATAAAGTATAATTAGGACCTTAATCCTGACCTGCAGTCATAAAGTATATTAGGACCTTAATCCTGACCTACAGTCATAAAGTATAATTAGGACCTTAATCCTGACCTACAGTCATAAAGTATTATTAGGACCTTAATCCTGACCTACAGTCATAAAGTATAATTAGGACCTTAATCCTGACCTACAGTCATAAAGTATAATTAGGACCTTAATCCTGACCTACAGTCATAAAGTATTATTAGGACCTTAATCCTGACCTACAGTCATAAAGTATAATTAGGACCTTAATCCTGACCTACAGTCATAAAGTATAATCAGGACCTTAATCCTGACCTACAACCATAATTTATAGGACCTCCATGAACAGGGTGTGAACACAAGGAGAATGCAGAATGAACGACAAGGTGGTGACATTTCCCAGTGACTTAAATACTAAGCTAATCACCATGCTAACGGCTAACTATGCCCAGCTGTGTACATTCAATAACAACCTAATCACAGAACAGAAACTAAGGCGCGTGCCGCCTACCCACTGTCCCGTGTGACATCTCCCTACAGGAACCAGATGCAGCTCTTTTGTATACTGGTCATCTGAACTGTTGGCCTGTGAAACGGGATGGTCTTTGTCTATATAGGGAGTTGTCGTCTCTGTTATTAGCCCTAGTGCCAATCCAAACGGGAAAGTGTTGGAAATTTAGGATCGGGACCAAATCACTGCGTTGGGTTGGCCGCGTGCATGGACTTGAAGGCTGAACGTGGTTTTCATTATATCCTTTTGAAATTCACTGGAATCGAAGAAGAGGAAGCGATTAAATAAGCTTTGGGTCATGCACTCTCTGCACACTGCCCGTGAATTTTGAAGGAAGCGTTTTGTCATCGTCTCTACTGGCTCAACAGTCGTAACGTCCGCTGTTTTTTTTGGACGGGGTTTGGCGGGGGATCTTTAAGCTTCATGTAACGGAGAGACCGGTTTAAAGAATGCACTGAAATCGCCGCAGGCCGGATTCAAACTTGCGCCGGACCACCCTAGACCACAACAAGGTCAACGACTGTCTTGGTGTACTTAGTCGCTTTAATCGTCCATGGGCTATTCACAGCAAACATTTCAGGGGGGGTTTCGATGGCAGCTAATTGACGATTGTTTCACAGCACAAGATCACGCAGACATGCATGCAAACCTTCCATATGACACATTACTGATCTACATTTCATTCGGTCCGTCTGGGAATACAATTATTGACAGCTAATTCAATCCGCGACAAGCTATTACAGCTGGCTTCACGATCTAGTTACCCTGTAAAATGTGAGGCCCGCTGAATCTTAGTTGACAGCTTATTCTCCCAACGCTGCATGTCAGTCATTTAGAGGCGGAATAAGCATTCCTGCAGGTCAATAGAAAATAATAGAGTGTTCAGATGTCTGGACGGAGTGCATTTAGTCAATGTAAGCTGGAATGGTTGGAAAAAGAGGCAGAAAGAACAAAGGTCAGTTTATTTTATCAAAGGGAACGTACCTTGTTCTTATCCAGTAACTAAGAAGCACGAGGTGGAATGTGTTCGTGACCGTGTAAGGCCAGAATTGCAACAGGCTGGGGGTTATTTAAGCATTACACCTTTTAAAGGTTTTTCCCAATCGGATTGAGTATTGCATCTTTGAAGAAGAAACATAAATTGTAAACCTGTTTCGGTTGGCCTTTCAAACTTAGTTTTAATTCAGGTTTAATGGGTTAAGTGAGTTTCTTACTAAGTATCTTTTCTAAAATGGCTGAAACAGAACTGAACTACCATACACAGAAATATCTAATTAGAATTCAGTCATTTTAGTCTTTTAACTATTTGCAAAAAAAGTTTTTAACCTGTCAACAAAAAAGAGAATACTTTTACTTTTAAAATTCAAATCACTTTCTGAACTGAGCAAATTCAATATGTTTTGACCCAAACCCTGGCACACACACACACACACACACGGTCGATTTCCTTTTCTGGCCCGGCTCCTGAGGCGGTATTTAACAAGGGTGAAAAGACTGCGTTGCTCTTTTGGTCTTTCGTATCTGATCGCTGCTACTGTACCAATCCTAGAGTGACCTGTTGGCCAACAGTGGAGTTGAAAAGGACTCTCTGTTCTGGCACTTCATTGAGTTGCTAATTCATCTCTTTAATTTCTTTCCTGCGATTATTATAAGAGGCTGCAATGACTCGAGAACGAGAGGGGGTTGGTATTCACTTCTGAAGCTGATTGTGTCCCGCCAAAATGCGTGCAAACACACACACACACGCAGGCACACGCTCGCATACACACACACACACGCACACATACACACCTCCTGCCTCCTCCCATCTTTCCTCACAGCTGTTTCGAGTCGGAGCGGCCTCTTAAATTACCCCATGCGAGACCTCTACAGTGGTCCGTTTCAAGTCTGCCACGATGTTCAGACATCCGAACGGGGTTTAGGGAGAGGGCAGAGAAAACGAAAGAGAAGCAGCCAATTCTAAGAGGTGAACGGTCAGTGTATTATTTGGGCTTTTCTTATGCGCTTCTCAAGCAGCCCCCCCTCCCCCCCGTTCTGAACCGTCTCAAAAGTACTTTTTTTTTAAGAAAAAAAAATGCATAAAAAAGAAAGCCTTTTATTTTTAGTCACATTATAAACGTTTTATGTGTGCTTGTGGATTCGCGAGGAAATTAAGTTAGACTTTGGGGAAAAATTGATACAAGCAAAGCGCAGGTATCCAGAAATTGAAAAACTTTTTTTATAGGCAAGGAAAATGTGTTCTTCGTCCAAGTGGGACTGGGCCATCATTTTGAGTCTATAGAAACCGGACAATGCTATTTGATTTTAGAAGTGTTTCTTTGCGAGCCAGCGGCTAATATCCTCACTTGTTTGGGTGGGCCTTTTACCTTGTAATCACGTCGGCTGCAACTCACAGGAACATGACCGCGCAGGGTCAAACTGACTGAACCGTACCAAAGGACCGTGTACCAAAACGGGATACCTTCGGTGACGTTATTGCAAAAGCAGAATCGAGCGAAGGATGTGAATATTTCCGTCCCGACCGTACACGTAATCTCTCTTAGACAAAGTAAACATGAACTAAGAAAAGCCAGTCTCCACCTTTCACCCAACTGACTGGGGACAAGTCTTAAGATTTGTTTTTGGTGATGGATGGACGGGTCCTTTAGATCCGCAGCTGTGTACAGCATGAGTCAGAGTTGTAGTTGGGCCGATTTCACATCCTCTACTTACCGTTTAGGGGGAATATGTCTCCAATTCACAGGCTTTAATGTATTGACGGGTAGTGTCTTGGTTATTCCCTCTATTTGCCCTGATCGAGTAGGACTTCAATGGTGACGCGGCGTCACGAGGACAATGTATTTCACCTTTGATAAAGCAAGGGGGTTGATATGAACGAAATGGTTTTGAGAGACATTTGTCTTGGAGCTATGATTCACTGTCCTAACGCTTGTCTGTTGCCGGTGGGTTGTTTTTATGAACATGGTCACGATAACAGAAGCACAAACAGCCATCTCTTTGTCTGGACCTGCAGGCTAGTGTCAGAGGCAGGGACAGGAAGGCAGTATATCAGTTGATCTCTCTCCCTCTCTCTCCCTCTCTCCCTCTCTCTCCCTGTCTTTACTTCCGACCATACTCTCAATCCATCTCCCTTGCTCCCTCTCTCTATCTCCATCTGTTTTATATCCGTCCTTGAATGGTCATATTAGAGGAATGTTTAAAGTTGTGGAATGGACATGTTAGGGGAATGGCCATGTTAGTGGAATGTTTAAAGTTGTGGAATGGACATGTTAGTGGAATGGCCATGTTAGTGGAATGGTCATATTAGAGGAATGTTTAACGTTGTGGAATGGCCATGTTAGGGGAATGGCCATGTTAGTGGAATGTTTAAAGTTGTGGAATGGACATGTTAGGGGAATGGCCATGTTAGTGGAATGGCCATGTTAACGGAATGGCCATGTTAGTGGAATGGTCATGTTAGCGGAATAGCCATGTTAGCGGAATGACCATGTTAGTGGAATGGCCATGTTAGTGGAATGGCCATGTTAGTGGAATGGTCATATTAGAGGAATGTTTAACGTTGTGGAATGGCCATGTTAGGGGAATGGCCATGTTAGTGGAATGTTTAAAGTTGTGGAATGGACATGTTAGGGGAATGGCCATGTTAGTGGAATGGCCATGTTAACGGAATGGCCATGTTAGTGGAATGGTCATGTTAGCGGAATAGCCATGTTAGCGGAATGACCATGTTAGTGGAATGGCCATGTTAGTGGAATGGCCATGTTAGCGGAATGGCCATGTCTGTAACTAAATGTGGTCTCGTATGAAAAACAATCAACTATTCGGATCTAATCCCTTTGGGCTACAAACGAATACACACTTAATGTCAGTGGATTGTCAGGATTTTGTCTCAGTGGTGCACATAAGCTGCAGAGATGGCAGGCATGGCCTGAGGTATTTCAATGGCAAAATAAAAAAACAAGGATGCAAAGGTTCAACTGGTCCGGTCACATGGTCAATTTCTTGTTTTACTCAGAAGTACAGATAGCAACGATAAAGTTCTTTACCAATTGCTGAGGTATTTTTAGTGTGCTTTCTATTTGTCGTAGTGCTAGCATTTAAATGCTGTTTTTGACGTGGCTGGAGCCTTATTATTGCAGTAGCCTTCGGTCGTGTGGTTCTCCAGAGTCAAAGTCGTTTTACCTTCATGTGAAAAAATGTAGTGTGTCTGATAATTGCTGGCCGTCTGCTGCCTCAGAGTCTGGGACTCACACAGTCTGCTCCCTAAATGGCAAACTACTAGTACATTCACTTTGACCAGAGCTCTATAGACCATGGTCAAATTAGTACAGTATATAGGGAATTGGGTGCTATTTGGAAACACAGGTTGTTACCATTTGTAAGATTAAACACGTTACTGTGTGTTGAATGTTACTCTTGGCAACAGGTCCGGCCCAGAATTTACTTGCTGAGAATGATTGTCAAGTGTAAAACCACGCCCCCAGTTGTGGAGAGTTCACCTCTATAAAGGTTACACACTATGCATTTATAAATGCTATATTTTAAACATGAAAAGAGACCTGGGAAATATCTAGCTTATCTCATCATCAATTTAATAACTTTTTAAATAGCACTTAGTCTGTCCAATGATTAAATAAAATGAATCATGATTATTTAAAAAATGTCCTGGTGTTAATTAAATTAAATTGTTATTCGTTTGCCCAGATCAAACAAAAATAAATAAATAAATGTTTATACTGTACCAGACAATTTTTTACGTGTAACAGAATATTTATAGCCATCAAATTACTAAACGTTAAATTCTTTACCATGCAAACATTCTTTGTTACGGCGAGAACCCATTCTAATGCATATTCCCAATGTTTTCTGCCCCACCCCCGCACTTCAGGTGACCATTGAGGTGATTAAAGACCCCCAGACGGAGATCGAGATGGACCTGGCCAAGGAGGGTGGAGAGGGTGGCCGCAATGACTGGTCTCTGTCATCCGAGGAGTGGCTGGGCAACAAGAAGCTATTCTGGCCCCTGTTCTGGGACTACCCGGACCAGCCGGAGGCCGGAAGCGGGCCTAGCGGAAGGGCTAGCCTGGAGGAACAG
Organism: Dallia pectoralis; assembly: GCA_029465975.1. Lineage (NCBI taxonomy): Eukaryota > Metazoa > Chordata > Actinopteri > Esociformes > Umbridae > Dallia > Dallia pectoralis. Next base: position 5,493,357 of record CM055754.1, read on the forward strand.
GAGCAGGACGACTACAACTATGACCTGGAGGAGCCTGTGCTCAGCGGGACGGGGGGGATTGGAACCGGGATGGGAGATGGATGGGGAACCCGCTGGGCCGGCAACATGGGATGGGACTCCAAGGAGAACAACGGTAGGTTAGTTTGGCTTGATGGGCACGGGGCATAGCAGGGCGTTGTTCTTATTCACCCGTTACAAGCAAAGCACCCCCAGATCATCACACTGCCTCCACCATGCTTGACGGGGTCAAGTTCTGCTCCCACATTTTTTCGTTTGGTCTGTGTCTCACAAATGTTGTTCTTTGTGAAACCAACACGTCTGAATTAGATGTGTCTGTTCAGAAGACTTTCTTTTAACCTTACTCCATTCAGTGTCTGTGTTCTTTTGCTCATGAGAGTTTTTTGTTGGTACTATTTAATGAAGCTGCAAATTGAGGATCTATTAGATATCAGTTTCTCAAATTTGTCCTCATGCTCATTTGTCCACAGGGGCCTCCCACTCCTCTTTATTTTCTAGTAGAGCCAGTTTGGGCTATTCTGTAAAAGGAGTAGTACACAGTATTGTACAAGATCTTATGTTTTAGCCTTCATTTCTCAGAAATAAAGATGCAATCAGAAACAAGTCTCAGAGAATAATGATCTGTTTATGGGCATTTTTTGCCTGTAATTGAACCCACAATTGCAGATGTACCAGATATATTCAAGCCTATATTCAGACTTTTTTTGCTTCTTCAATCATTAGAGCAGTTGAGAGCTGTGCATACATACTTGTAAAAGTGTTTTAAAAAAATCTATCAGCCTTTTTAAAAGATAAACTTGGATAAGCGAACACAATGTGCCATTAAAACACAGGACTGATGGTTGCTGATAATGGGCCTCTGTAGATATTCCATAAAAATCTGCTTCTTCCAGCTACAGTAGGGATTTACAACACTAACAATGTCTACACTGCATTTCGAATCAATTTGCTGTTATTTTAATGGACAAAAAATGAGCTTCCCTTTTGAGAAAAAAGGCCATTTCTAAGTGACCCCAAACCTTTGATCGTTCCTATCGAGATATTGTCTTTATCAGACGGTTTCTTCCACGGGGGCGCAGACAGCAATACGGGCCTCCGTCGCTTCCGTCGCCTCGGTCCCTCAACAAGATTTATGATTCAAGGCAGTTCTCTTAATGTCCTCAACGTAAACACGTACGCTCCCTCCGTCCCCCACATCTCTGATGCTTATCGGTAGTAAACAGCCCGGCGTACGAAGGAGCGGTCTGCAGCTCGACTGTAACAGATATAGTGTTCGCCTTCAGGTCGCCCGGGTTTGTGGTATGAAAGATGTTTTGATGGCTGAATGTTTCGGTCCATGACTCGAGAGAGAGACCATTTTGGACGGGCGAACTGTATGTATGTGGAATTGAGGCCTGCGTTGACGTGTTTAACTTAACCAGATCGAGAACTTACAGGGATTTTGAGATTGTACGTTCTAGGTCAAATATTTAAGGACATCCGAGAAATGTAGCCGTTTGAATGGACACTGAGCAAGAAATGCTCTTATAGGTTTGTTTCATATTATTCTCCTTCCCCGGAATAACATAATTGTCTAACTGTTATTATTATATACATTTATATAGCTTTAGAATGACTAAAGGCCACATTCAATAAAGCTCAGTAATTGGCTCCATTCAATAAACAGGCTCGCATTCAATGACAACCTCTGCCAGTTTGAATCTGTTTCTGATCTCTGAACTACATCCTCTTAAGCAGGAAGTCCCTCCAAGGTCTTTAACGGAGCCTTGTAGAAAGTGTTTGAGGTTCTTGCTTTGTCTAGTGTTCTTTGTATTTCTGAAGGTAGCAGTTAGGCATCGGTTTTTGGTACAGCGCCCTGACTCTGGTAATCTGAGCAGAGGGCTGTCACCTCTATGTGATTCCTGGCTTTCAATGTCCTCTTCTGGGCTCTGCTCTCCCTAAAGCTTTGCCAAAAGATCTTGTTTCGATTTGCTGTGAATGTGAGGAGCACTGTCCACAGCAAATGGGCAGCCGTTGTTGAGACCATATGATTCAAAGTGCTTCACGGATTTGTCTGTCTCAATTTATATTTCTGTGTTTCTGTTTCTTTCTGCAGTCTGAATTTCTATCTTTGTGTTTCTGTCTCTGTCTCTTTTTTATCTCTGTGTTTCTGACTCTATTTTTTCTCTATTTTTATATATCTGTGTTTCTGTCTCTAAGTTTTTTAGATTTAGTTTGGGTTTCTATATGAGGAGAGTGGGGGTCTGCAGGAGGAGAGGGAGGAGGAGGAGGAGGCCGGCTCAGGGAAGAGCGCTCGACCATCAGGCCATTCTGTATGTGTTTTTTGAAGTGTGTGTGTGTGTGTGTGTGTGTGTTTGTGTGTGTGTGCGCGTGTGTGCGCGCGTGTGTGTGCGCGTGTGTGCGCGCGTGTGTGTGCGCGTGTGTGTGTGTGCGCGCGTGTGTGTGTGTGCGCGTGTGTATGTTTGTGTGTGTGCGCGTGTGTGTGTGTGTGTGCGCGTGTGTGCGCGTGTGTGTGTGCGCGTGTGTGTGTGTGCGCGTGTGTGTGTGTGTGACACTGCCACCTTCGGATAGTGCGGCCGTTCGAACTTCTGAGTCTGATTCTCAGGGTGATAGTGGCAGACGGTCTCCTCTCAACCCCCTGGTCAAACAGCTAATGTTTGTGTTTAATTAGACAGCAGGAAAACGGGGAGGGGCCCCCGGGGGGCGCAGGGGGAGTGGGGGGGGGGGCGATCTCACTCACAAATCCCTCATGAGAAACCGCGTGTGAACGTAATGAAACTGATAAAATAACAAACATAGACAAACACCTGCGGGTGACAAATTAAAGGGAACCTGAATAATTAAGAGGCTCTGTTCTGCTGTTCGTACGAATTGTCTTTAGCATGGTTTGGGTCCAGTTGTCGCAACCCTGTTTAGATTTCAGACCACTTGTTTGACTGCCCTCACCGCCACCGTCGTCAAATCACTAAATTAGGAACTATATTTCGGGAAGAATGGGGTTCTCATCTCCAGTAGATTTCCGGATCCTCATAGAATCTCCTAGAAGCTGTTCTGGCGGCTTGTGGTCTTTCCCTTCACTTTGAGATCTGCCTGTGTGCCCGTGTGCGCGTGTGTGCGTGTGTGTGTGTGCGTGTGTGTGTGTGTGTGTACATATGTGTATAAATACCACAGACATTCTGATTACCTGTTTGTTCTCAGGAGGGTGGCTACTGGGGCACCATGATAGAGTACTATTCGTTTCCCCGCCATGTTTAATACTGCTTGTAATGTGGTTGTGTGGTCAGGTCTTTTAACCAGCTCTTAGCCAGGAATTACAGTCTAACCACTGGGGTGATGTGATACAACTCATACGGCCACAAACAGTGAGTTGGATCCTTCAGGCTGTGCATTAAACAGACACCTAAATGAACGCTGGTCGCAAAGTTGCCATGTAAATGGTCGAACCGTACTTAACATAACCACTAGCGTAATTGTGTGTGTTTGGCACTGTGCATTTACGTTACCCACAATGCTCTGTGCTTGTCACTCAGCCGTCTAAGGCGTTGAATAACGGATGAGAAACTCACTTGAGAAGCCAACTGGATAGAGTTCATTTTTCCTCAAAACAGGTACAGACACACACACACACACACACACACCAGCTCTTCTTTGGCGCGGCATTCTCCCCCTCATTTTTCTCACATCAGCCTCGCTCTTCAATGCTCGCCCGTTCCTTCTTCATCCGTTTATCTTTTGAAGACATTCCCTCGCTTTTCTTCCCGCTCATTCCTATTTCACTACCCTAAGTCCCTCCATCTTTCCTTTGAGTTTGTAATCATCTTAGCTCGGGGGAGATGTGTCGTTGTTCATTAAACATAAAACCTATTTGTTAGCCTGATAGAAAGCTAGCTGTCTTGAAGGGCTGTTTGCCTTGGCTCTGTCCACTGTAAGCTGATGGATTGGCCATTGGAGTATAAATTGTAACACAAAGAATGACATACACACACATCAACAGACGTGACCACACGTGTACATACACACACACACACACACACACTCATGAGCAGATACACACGTGTCCGTCCACACACGACAGCGCACACACTCTGGACTGCCAGCTGGCATCGTATCCTGGTCCTTAGTAAAATTATACTTTCCTGAAAAGTATGCAATATTAATTTAGTCCCGCGTCATTAACTTCTGTTTGGAAACAAAACTGAGGGGAGCAGTTCAGGGTCTCTGGTGTTGAGAGACAAACAGATTCCAGATCAGTGTACAACAGATTAGGGTTAGTCTCTGTTAAGTAGATTCGCTTTACTTGACAGGCCCCGGAACAGAATTCTGTGGGGCATGTTCGTTTGAGCATGGCGGTTGCCATAAGGTTGTTCGGTTCCCACAGTGGTACGATTCCCACAGTGGTACGATTCCCACAGTGGTACGATTCCCACAGTGGTACGATTCCCACAGTGGTTCAATATGAATATCACAGCTCGCAGCTCAATGGTCGTTCACAACCGGATCCACTAATACACCTGTTCGTTTTGTTTACATCCCTTCATCTCAGAGTACGAAGAGGAAGAGTGGAGCGAATGGTCAGCGTGCAGTGTCACCTGTGGTCACGGCAACCAGAAGCGTCTCCGTTCCTGTGGTTACGCATGCACGGCGACCGAGTCCCGGACCTGCGATCTGAACAGATGCCCGGGTGAGAGATGCCACTGAGTTTTCAAACCCGCAAGTCAGCAAAATTGAGGAGCAATGGCCAGATTCAAATAGTGCAAAACAGCAATATCTAGTTCTATAAATACATTTGTGCAAAAGAAGAGCAGAAGTCCAGAAGAGCTATGCATATGTTTAGTCGTGTATACAGTTGTGCCAGACACTCTGTCGTGGGGAAGAAGCTGTTCTTGTGGCGGGATGTTTTGGTCTTAATTGACCGTAGCTGTCTGCCAGAGGGGAGAGTTCTGAATAGTCCGTTACCCGGATGGGAGGGGTCTGCCTCGATCTGTGCTGCCCACCTCATTGACCTGGTTTTGAACAGGTCGTTGAGGGACAGCAGCTTACAACCAATGGTCCGTTCCATTCCATATAATTTAAATTGTGACTAACCCATAGGTCAATGTTGAATTCTTGTTCAATTTTTTTGCCTCTTGCGGCTGCTTCCGACACACACCCTAACCCTGACTGCGTTCGCCTTCTCCTCTTGTGTTGTTATATTCACTAGAGTAAGCATAATGTTTCTTGCCACTTTGCTCTTTATAACATAATAATATTTCAATAACTCCAGCAGTTCAGTGTATCCACATCAATATCCTGATCAATTTTGCAATATTTTTTTAAATAATATATTTTTGATTTTGGGTCAATATCGTGCGGCCCTAGCTTCTTCGGATTGGTCCGGCTCATGCTTACTGGTTCTTTAATTCAGTAGAACCGGGTCAGTACTGTTGGGACCTGGACGGACCTAATATAGACGCAGCTCAGGGTTTTCGGTACTGAGGTGCATATTGCTGTTGCCCTCCTGCAGAGTTTTGATGTGTTTACAGTTCTATGGCTGTTTCCCAGCACTCAATGAGGGCTTCTACTGCAGCCCAGATAGAGGGAGTGTCGGGCACTACTGAAACACTGGTTACTGTATGTCCGAGTGTGAAACACTGGTTACTGTATGTCCGAGTGTGAAACACTGGTTACTGTATGTCCGAGTGTGAAACACTGGTTACTGTATGTCCGAGTGTGAAACACTGGTTACTGTATGTCCGAGTGTGAAACACTGGTTACTGTATGTCCGAGTGTGAAACACTGGTTACTGTATGTCCGAGTGTGAAACACTGGTTACTGTATGTCCGAGTGTGAAACACTGGTTACTGTATGTCCGAGTGTGAAACACTGGTTACTGTATGTCCGAGTGTGAAACACTGGTTACTGTATGTCCGAGTGTGAAACACTGGTTACTGTATGTCCGAGTGTGAAACACTGGTTACTGTATGTCCGAGTGTGAAACACTGGTTACTGTATGTCCGAGTGTGAAACACTGGTTACTGTATGTCCGAGTGTGAAACACTGGTTACTGTATGTCCGAGTGTGAAACACTGGTTACTGTATGTCCGAGTGTGAAACACTGGTTACTGTATGTCCGAGTGTGAAACACTGGTTACTGTATGTCCGAGTGTGAAACACTGGTTACTGTATGTCCGAGTGTGAAAACATAGTTACTGTATGTCCGAGTGTGAAACACTGGTTACTGTATGTCCGAGTGTGAAACACTGGTTACTGTATGTCCGAGTGTGAAACACTGGTTACTGTATGTCCGAGTGTGAAACACTGGTTACTGTATGTCCGAGTGTGAAACACTGGTTACTGTATGTCCGAGTGTGAAAACATAGTTACTGTATGTCCGAGTGTGAAACACTGGTTACTGTATGTCCGAGTGTGAAACACTGGTTACTGTATGTCCGAGTGTGAAACACTGGTTACTGTATGTCCGAGTGTGAAACACTGGTTACTGTATGTCCGAGTGTGAAACACTGGTTACTGTATGTCCGAGTGTGAAACCGTAGTTACTGTATGTCCGAGTGTGAAACACTGGTTACTGTATGTCCGAGTGTGAAACACTGGTTACTGTATGTCCGAGTGTGAAACACTGGTTACTGTATGTCCGAGTGTGAAACCATAGTTACTGTATGTCCGAGTGTGAAACCCTAGTTAGTTACTGTATGTCCGAGTGTGAAACCATAGTTACTGTATGTCCGAGTGTGATACCATAGTTACTGTATGTCCGAGTGTGAAACCCTAGTTAGTTACTGAATGTCCGAGTGTGAATAACTGGTTTGTTTCTTATAACATACTGTATTTGTCTCTGTAGACGACCTGTTGTCAGTGACAGACCTGATGCCTCTGGAAACAACAAACAACACAGACGCCCTGGCGACAAGTAAGATGTTTCAGTGTGTGTCTGTGTGTGTGTCTGTGTGTGTGTGTGTGTGTGTGTGTGCATGAATGCTACTGTCTCTCTGCATGTCTGTCAGTTTACACTTTTACGCTTTTTGTGTTTGTTTAACTGTCTGGTTGTCCCATACAATCAATCAGTGGATTCCACTGATACAGCATTTAAAATCAATTTGATGACGTTATTAAAATTAGGAAAGGTTCAAAAACAAACATTTTGACTTCTTTAGACTTGGCATATCACTTTTTCAAACCTGACCTTAGTATTGAACCTTAGACAAAATCTTCAAAGTAACAACTTCCGTGTGTTTTGAGATAAGCAAAACTTGCATCCATAATAAATAACTATTGCGATGTTAAGTTAAAGAGTTGTACCATCTTGCCCATGTTCACATGAGTATATCGACAGGTGCTCTGAGTCCACAACTCGTACAATTCTGATTAAAACAGCTAACGGAGCTTTTGGTGGAACGTGTTCAACTGTGTCCTTAGCACTGCAGAAAACCACATTGGTCAAAATCTATAAAAAAACAATTGTTTCATATAAAGTGTGACTGGCTGGTTTAGCTGCGTTAGCATCTAAAATATCACATTTCAGTATTAATGAGGAATTTGAACCCAGTTGTGAAAAAGGACAGAGACCAGAACTGGCCATCGAATCAATTTTATTTTGTCAAGCCCTTTTTTTGTTTCCAAACTGCGCCAGAGACTAAAGTCTATGTTGGAGGCTAGGCCAAATTGGAACAAATTCATTAGAAGCAGCTCTATTTCTATCCATAGACAGTCTTAAACGTAATCTTTCACACAATATCTTAGCACTGGCAGACCATGGTTAATCAACAGCCGTCTATTATGGCTCACACTTTATACAATTACAAGGTTCATGTCTGTTCTGGTTCCAAACCTTGATGTTTTGAAAAACACCTTCACCTTGTTAAGAATTGCTCTTCGTGGGCCTTAGTTGCAAAGCCCATGAAAATCCCGAACATTCCTCAAAGAAATTATTGAATTGCTCTTTAGTTTTTCTTTTATTGCTCTCCATATGTCTGGCACTGGCCAATGAAAAGGATAGCTCTTTTCATTCTGGGCAAAAATATCAAAGAATGCGCTGCAAAAACACAAGATCGAGTGTCAGAAGTTTTTTACATTTTTATTTAGCTGTTTCCCCAATCCGCCGCGGGATAGAGATGTTTATAATGAATACGTTCCAATTTGATCCAGCCTTCGACATGGATTTTTATCTTTCGCACAGTTTGGCCAGGGCCAGTCCTGGTCTCTGTCCTCCTTCAGAACTTGTATACCGGGTTCAAATCACTCTCTAGTGCTTAAAACACTGTGGGCTCAATGGAGTAATCAAAGCTGTCTCAATTCATGAGCTTCCCCAAAAAGGATTTGTTATCAACGGAACCATTGCCGTTGAATGAGAGCGCTTAATTGCTGTATTTAACTTGCTGTAGCTGTGTTCACCCTTTAGAAATATACATCCTAATGAAAGGCACATGGTAATAAATAATGCACATTCACAATATACATATATCATGTATACCAACGAGTAATTGTTCTGCATGCTTTAGACTTCCTCTAATTTAGCCTGTCGACACTGTTGATTAATCAGTCATTTATTTATCCGGCATCTGTTCACATCTCCTCCGCAGACGTGGACAGCTGCGAGAAGTGGCTGGGCTGTAAGAACGACTTTCTCCAGAAGTACCTCCACCAAGTGCTGACCGAACTGCCCAGCTGCCCCTGCGCCTACCCGTCCGAGGCGGTCTACAACGCTGTCCACATCTTCGACCGGACGCTGCGGAAGACCTACCGCTGGCGCGACGCCTCCGGGCCCAAGGAGCGCCTGGACATTTACAAGCCCTCCGCCCGGTTCTGCACGCGCTCCATGCTCTCTGTGGAGAGCACCACGCTGGCGGCGCAGCACTGCTGCTACGACGACCACATGAGGCTGATCACGCGGGGCAAAGGGGCGGGAGCGCCCAACCTGATCAGCACGGAGTTCTCGCCGGAGCTCCATCACAAGGTGGACGTGCTGCCCTGGATCCTGTGCAACGGGGACTGGAGTCGCTTTCACTCGGTCCGGCCTCCCAACAACGGGCTGCGTTGCCCCGCCAACCCCCTGGAGGAGGTGTACCAGGCGGAGCTGGAGGAGGCCAGGGAGTACTGAGGGAGGAGACCCTGAGAACGAGGAGAGAGAGAGAGACACCTGGTTTCAATTGCTCGTTTGGAGTCTAAATGGGTTACCCACCGAATGTGTTGTGTGTCGGTGTGTTTGGATAAAAGAACAGCTGTGTGCGTGCGTGCGTGCGCGCGCGTGTCCCTCGTTACTCTGCATTTTATCCGTTTTAGGGGAGTTCAGGGAAGACTGACGTTTTGCAATTATCCAATCAGTCCACCTGGCAGCCTGTCCCCCCCCCATCCAAAACGGAGTCAAGTTGAATGTGCGGGACAACTCGGTGAGCGTCGTGACCAGAACGCTGTGTTGTCATGACGTCGCCGCAGTCAAGCGTTTCCCCATCGGATGACTCAACGGCCAAATGAAATTTGCTTTTCCACGGATGAATTACGGTGGCGTTATGGGAAACGGAGAATCAAAAAGGTTTTTATGTTTTTCGGGGAGGGCGGGGGGTCGAAACACATTTCTGTCATGCGACGCAAAACAGAAGAAGAAAAACGTTGGTTTGTAAACACTGGGGGAGGATTGGAGAGGTGAAGTCCGTAACGACTTGGTCTAATTGGTATCCTTCATACACCCCCACACCCAAGACCAAACCTTCGTCCCATCATATTGACTCAAAGCTGCTTTTGACAAGGAGGAGGTAGATACAGGGGACTGGAAGGCTTGGCGGTTCCCAGGAAGTGTCCCGTAAGCCTGAGGGAGGATGGTGGAACACGGACAGAGTGGATTTGTTGGACCCATATGGGGCCTGTATTGTATTTACTCAAACACTCAGATGTCTCATCAAAGGAATTCCTGTCAAGCTGCTAAAATAGCGTACGCATTCGAAAGAGAATGTTGGCTGTTGTTTGTCTTTGAATCTCTGTCTGCCTCTCTTTTTTCTGTTTGTCTGTGTGTCTTTCTGTCTCTCTCTCTAGGCCGTTCTCTTCCTTTGTCTCTTATCTCTTTCCAACTCTCTCCCTCTCTTGGCCCACTTCCAGTTTGAACCAAAAACAAAAAGAGGCCAAAATATGCTTTTTTATTGTCTTAAGTCAAACCAAATTCTTTACTCAAAGATTTTGGCCCCTAGAAATCAATTGTATTATTTGTCCCGTTATATCCGCAGTGTTAGAGAACTCATCCGGTCCAGTTGTTTGGCCGGTAATTCTCTGTCAGATAAGTTGTAGTTAGCTAATCACTGGGAAGGGATACAAATACATTTTCTCATCATTTGTCTGTCTATTTCTCTCTCTCTCTCCATGTGTGTGACTGACATACTGCTAATTCAGGAGTGCTTCATCATTCAATTGAAACCATCGAGTTGATGATGTTCTTTTTCTGTCTGTCAATAATATCCCGGCACCACGCTAGCGGCAACCACGAGAACTCACACAACGGAGGAGGAGGCACTTGGCGAGATGTTCTGAGAAGGACACGGGGCTAGGGTGAGGAAGCGGGAGTGTCACTCACCAGGGGTGGGGTGGAGTTGGGAGAGGGTGACCAAATGGCGCAGGAAGGAGCAGTGGGGTTCGGGAGGAGTTTGGAAGAAGGGATTCCTGAGCACAGTTGATGGATGTAGCTCATATCACCAGAGGAGGAGTGGGAGTTGACAGGAGCGGGAAGTCGGGAAGACATGTCTTTAATAAACAGGGAAACCCTTTGAAGAGTGTCCGTCCCTTTCACGTCCCAGTCTCCCCTTCTTCAAACCTGGTTCCACCCGCCCTTCCCGGGGGAGGTTTGCTTGTTATGTGGGAATGTTGTTTTAAGGTCCTTAATCCTGACGTTGGTTACAAGGCTGGGTGTCAAGGCGAGATGATTAGGGCTGAACACGTTTGCATGGCGTTCCTGATAGGGTCGTGTTGAGGGAAAGGCCCTTGAGCACATCACAGTGTTAGCAGCAGAAACAACACAGCCAGCTTTGGTGAAACCTCTACTTAGTCCAAATCCATCGCCGTCAAAACGCTCGTCCCTTTTACCTTTTACCTATTAATTATCCTTTTCTACATTGTCTTGCTTTTTGTTCCCCAATCTGTCTCCCTTATGTCTCTCTTCTATCTGTCATCTCTGTCTCCATCTGTCTCCATCTTTCTCTCTCCCTCTTCTGTAATCTTTCTTTGTCTCTCTTTCCCCTTTGTCTTTCCCATCTCCATCTCCTTCGCTTCTTGCTCTCCCTCATCAACGACCATTAGCTCAGCTGGCATAAGGTAGATCCTTGTAGCCCTGTTTCAGCCTGACACCTAAAACACTCTCCCATGCAGACGCCCGGTCAGACTTCCAATAGTCCTTAAACCACTGCCATGCTGCTCTCCTTAATTGATTTTGTTACAAATCCGTCAGATTGCGTGGACATCTCCTGTGCACAGCCCTCGTCATATCACCCCACAGCAGTCAATTGGATTCAGGTCGGGCTCTGGCTGGGCCATTCCAAAATGTTAATCTTCTTCTGGTGAAGCCATGCTTTTGTGGATTTCGATGTGTGCTATGGGTCGTAGTGTTGGTGAAAGGTAAACTTCATCTTTAGATTTCTAACAGTAGCCTGTTCATAATTCCCTCCACCCTGACTAAGGCCCGGGTTCCATCTGAAGAAAAACAGACCCAAAGCATGATGCTGCCACCACCATTCTTCACTGTCAGTATGAGGATTTTTGGGTGATGTGCAGTGTTATTTTTGCGCCAAACATACCTTTTGGAGTTATGGCCAAAAAGTTTAACCTTGGTTTCATCAATCTATAACACATTTTCCCACATGATTTTGGGAGACTTGATGTTTGTTTTTGCAAACTTCAGCCGGGCTTGGATGTTTATTCTTTCCTACCCCATAGCCCATACATGTGAAAAATATGGGAGATTGTTGTCACATATAGCAATATAGCCAGTACTTGGCAGAAATTCCTGCAGCTTCTTTAATGTTGATGTAGGTCTCTTGAAATCCTCCCTGACCGGTTTTCTTCTTCATCTCTGTTGTGCCATATTTTCTCCAAATGATGATGACTGTCTTCACTGTGTTCCATGGTATATCTAATGCTTTGGAAATTATTTTGTACCCTTCTCCTGACTTATATCTTTCAACAATGGGATCCGTTTGATTCTTTGGAAGGGAAGTGTAGAGTGAACTCAGTGGACTGGATTTGAACCTATGCTGCAGCAGTCCGTATGCACCGGCGAGAGAAGTGCAAACCGCTGGACAATCCAAGGCCACCAAACACATTTCATTTTATAGTTTGAATGGCTTGACCCTTGACCGTTTTTCATGTCGACAGCCTTACAGTTTTTAATTCTACAACGTGTTACGGCACGTATGTATGTGTAAATGTCATCTCGGGGCGTGGAGCGTTCGAAGGGGGCGCAAACATTGTTCAGTTCACAACGGCAATGATTGTGCGTTTATTTGTTTTACTAACCAATAAGATGACGGCCATGATCAGAAAGCGTCTGTTTTTGAGTTAGTTGGTTCATGGGAGGAAGGTTTCTAGTACACTGTTGGCGGCATTTTTCATTGTGCTATTTATCATTTATCGTTCAACGCTGTTTCTCAGTTTGGAACGCTCTTTGATGTTTTTGTCAGGAAACAATACTCGATTTCTACTTACCTTTCAAAGTTCACGTCGCAAAACCTTTTATTTTTATCAAGAATATTTTTTTTATTAAAAATAAGATATCACATTTTAAAATATATTTTTTTAAAGAAAAGGCACTTTATTTAAAAGCACAGGTGAATAATGTACGTGTATATACATTATACTAAAATATATATGTAATACACACTTGCAGTGTGTCACCGTTCTTTACACATTTCGTTTCTCCAATTGTAAAGGGATAATTTCTAGAATGTAGAGTTTGGTGCATTGTGGGTGTTATTGTTCTGCATGTGCCATATTTTATTTTTAGCTTCCTGTATAGTATTTATTGAAATGAAGCGTATGAAGAAGCAGTACCGAGAGCAGAACAAGGCCCTCCTTTGTGCGGTCCGTGTATGCTGCAAGAAGGAAAAGTTCTCACGCGATCAGTGTTTATTCTATGAGTATAGAACAGCATAATTGTATTTCTGTTAGTTCTTTACCCCTGGTATGTTAACCGGTGTCAGTCTCTTTGATGTTGCTAATGAGTTTGTCAAATCGTTAGCTGACACTGATTGATTCCGTTTTCAGGTTTTGTCCAAGGTTCAGTCCGAACCATTCTAGATCAGTGTTAGCTTTCATTTAAACGGTTGCTGGTATATATATATAAGGTTTTGAAACACTATTCTCCACCACAAAAAAGTTACCACATTCGATCTACTGCTGAGCATATTTTTTTCTGAGTTACTGTATAAATGTGCTGAATATAATAAATATAACTCTGCCAAAAGCTGCCAGTCTGTCTAGTGTTTTTTTTCTAGTGCAGATCTTTCGTTTAAGACAGATAACATATTTGTATTTTTTTTATTTAACCAGGTAGGCTGATTGAGAACAAATTCTCATTTGCAACGGCGACCTGGCCAAGATAAGGCGAAAACTGTGCAGGACAACATACAGTTTCACAAATACACACAACACAAGAGTGCAAATAGCGTGTGGCAATTTACCGAATACATAATGGATAACCTGCCTCTCAAATTTCACATAAACACACTGAGAGGGTTCGATTCCTGTTTTCCCCTGTGCACAATCCTATGACTTTATAAGGCATGACAGAGTAATTAAAAGTAAAAGCCCTGGAAGACATTTGTCACGATTGATGTCAGGCTCCATATTGTTCAATTCCAAACCAAACAGGACCTCTGCTCTGGGCTTGTCTTTGAAGTGGAACCCTCCGGAAGATTAAGAACATCTCTCAACCATAACGCTATTTTTTCTATCGATGAAAATAACAAGTGGAAATGACGCTTTCCCGCCTCTTGTAATTTTTACACGGGGCAATTCATTCGTTTAAGGGTTCCACGCTGACCCTGCTGGGCCCTTTGGTCAACACGAAAGAGAGAAAGGTCACGCTAAGATAACGCTACCAGTATCAACCCCTGTTTTGACAGAAAACACGGCATTCTGGGAAATCAGACGGAAGAAAGAAGTCGAGGGAGGCGATTGCTGTTGTTTCCTGCTCGGAGAGGAAATGAAAATAAGCCAATGAGGGTCAGGTCAGGTGATGCTGTGATTTGACATCCAGCAGTAAAACACGGGGACACTGCGTTGGTTCACACGCTGGAGACGTCACTGTGTGATAACTGAATTACTGCCGTGCCGGATGTCAAAACCACATGACTTTAAGCGTATACGTTCGGAGTTCACACATAATCTCTAGTTCATTATTGGCCACTTGACACATGTTGAATCATCCCAACGTCTCATCCAGCTCATTTTTATATCAAAAACAAAATATATCCCGTTTCCTTCAATGACTAGCGAATATTTAAAGTACTAAAAGCTACAGTATGTTTCACCTGCATAGATGGGTTGCTGCTGGTGTGTTTTAATGTGTGGTAGTGTGTGTGTGTGTGTGTTTTAGTGTAGGTGCGTACACACATGTGTGTCACTGACGGCTGAGGGATTATAAGGGCCGGAAAGGCATGGGCTAATACTGCTGCCGGCTTTGCATTCTTCGCCGAATTTCCCAACACAATGGCATTTTGTAGAGGATAAGGAATGGAGAGAGAGTGGAGGGGGAAGATATGTATGAATAAGGATGTATACGTTCGGACAGTAACAGTGAAAAAAGCTTCAGAGGAGGAGACAGGGGTCAAGGGAGTGATAGAGGCAAACACAGCCAGAGGGAAAGACAGAGCGAGTGAACGAAAACACCAAAACTCAATTCAGTATCAGGTTTATTCGCCAAGTCTGATTACACACACGAGGAATATGTTCTGACCCCTGGCTGCAACATTTTAAATACACATTTTAAAACGTACATGAACAGTGCAAACAGAGCAAAACACAAAACACGAACAGTTTGACAAGAGAGAGCATGCATAGCTGGCAAACGGACTAGATAAATATAGGATGTATTATATGTATATGTAAATATGTGCAAAAAAGGAAATATCCAGTTGTATATACAGTTGTGTGAAAGATGAGCAATGTCTAGTTATAATTCACTGTAAGGGACAGAGCCCTGTCCTCGCACTCCATGGTGGTGATGACACCTCCCCCGCATCCGGAGAGAGGGAAAATTAGGGACTTGTTCGTTCACCTGTATTTTTGTCCGCACCTGTGTTGTGTTTGCTCGTTAGTCCCTGTACTTAGTTCTGTCGTTTCCTGTCTTTCAGTGTCGGTCATTGTTAAGGTATGTTTCTCTTGTTTTGCGTTTGCTGGTCCTGTTATGTATTGCGTGATTATTCTGGTGTTCTGTGTTTAGTATGTTCTGTCGCACTAAGGGGAGGTTTTGTTAATCATGTTGTTCTTCTGTGTTTTTGTTAAGTGTTAAGGATTGTCGTTGTATGAAGCTACCCGTTTCTGTTTTGGGAGAGAATAAACCCTGTTATGGCAAGCACTCTGCGTTTGTGTCCTCAACCTGCTCGAAAGCCCAATCCTGACAGAATGACCGACCCAAAAGAGAGGACACAGCAGGGTGCAGTATCGTGGGCCAGCCTACGGCTCGAAAACCCCGACGAGGGGTTAATGCACGGGCTCTACCTAGAGCCCTATGAAGCAGAGGACTCCGAGCCAGAGGACGAGTCCGAGGATGAGGAGTACCTGGAGGGGGAGTTCCGGTGGGATCCTTTCACCCTCCAGCTGATTCCCGTCTCAACCTCCACGTTTCTGTCCCCCACCTCACCACCCATGGCCGCCGCCCCGCAGCATGAGATGGCTGCCGCCCCGCAGCATGAGATGGCTGCCGCCCCGCAGCATGAGATGGCTGCCGCCCCGCAGCATGAGA
The DNA here is from genome assembly GCA_029465975.1 of Dallia pectoralis. Taxonomy (NCBI): domain Eukaryota; kingdom Metazoa; phylum Chordata; class Actinopteri; order Esociformes; family Umbridae; genus Dallia; species Dallia pectoralis. Next base: position 5,509,309 of record CM055754.1, read on the forward strand.
TGGCTGCCGCCCCGCAGCATGAGATGGCTGCCGCCCCGCAGCATGAGATGGCTGCCGCCCCGCAGCATGAGATGGCTGCCGCCCCGCAGCATGAGATGGCTGCCGCCCCGCAGCATGAGATGGCTGCCGCCCCGCAGCATGAGATGGCTGCCGCCCCGCAGCATGAGATGGCTGCCGCCCCGCCGCTCGAAACGGGCCCCTATGAACCGGTCTATCCGGTGTCCTCCAGGCCCACGCCACCATCGGCTACCTCCCCGGCCTTGGAGAGGGCTCTACGGGAGGATCTGGGGGTATTTGTCGACTTTCTGGCCTGGGTCCAGGAGGTGGCGGTGATGGACGATGAAAGGAGGTGGTGGCATCAGGAGTTCTTCGTGTGGAGGAAGGGACAAGAAGATCTCTGCCCTGAGCTCCTGGACTACCTGAGGGCACAACTTCTCCGCCGTGCACCACACCTTTGGCCAGTCACCGAGCTCCCTCCAGTTTCCTTGCCCGAGTCTGTCCCCGTGTCCTTGCCTGAGCCAGTCCCCGTGTCCTTGCCTGAGCCAGTCCCCGTGTCCTTGCCTGAGCCAGTCCCCGTGTCCTTGCCTGAGCCAGTCCCCGTGTCCTTGCCTGAGCCAGTCCCCGTGTCCTTGCCTGAGCCAGTCCCCGTGTCCTTGCCTGAGCCAGTCCCCGTGTCTTTGCCTGTCCCAGGTTCCCAGCCTGAGCCTGTCCCAGTCCCAGTTTCCCTGCCTAAGCCAGTTTCCCAGTCTGAGCCTGTCCCCGTTTCCCAGTCTGAGCCTGTCCCCGTTTCCCAGTCTGAGCCTGTCCCCGTTTCCCAGTCTGAGCCTGTCCCCGTTTCCCAGTCTGAGCCTGTCCCCGTTTCCCAGTCTGAGCCTGTCCCCGTTTCCCAGTCTGAGCCTGTCCCCGTTTCCCAGTCTGAGCCTGTCCCCGTTTCCCAGTCTGAGCCTGTCCCCGTTTCCCAGTCTGAGCCTGTCCCCGTTTCCCAGTCTGACCCTGTCCCCGTCTCTGAGCCTGTCCCCGTCTCTGAGCCTGTCCCCGTCTCTGAGCCTGTCCCCGTCTCTGAGCCTGTCCCCGTCTCTGAGCCTGTCCCCGTCTCTGAGCCTGTCCCCGTCTCTGAGCCTGTCCCCGTCTCTGAGCCTGTCCCCGTCTCTGAGCCAGTCCCCGTGTCTGTCCCAGTCCCCGTGTCTGTCCCAGTCCCCGTGTCTGTCCCAGTCCCCGTGTCTGTCCCAGTCCCCGTGTCTGTCCCAGTCCCCGTGTCTGTCCCAGTCCCCGTGTCTGTCCCAGTCCCCGTGTCTGTCCCAGTCCCCGTGTCTGTCCCAGTCCCCGTGTCTGTCCCAGTCCCCGTGTCTGTCCCAGTCCCCGTGTCTGTCCCAGTTCCCGTGTCTGTCCCAGTCCCCGAGCTCACTCCAGTCCCCGAGCTCACTCCAGACCCCGAGCTCACTCCAGACCCCGAGCTCACTCCAGACCCAGAGCTCACTCCAGACCCCGAGCTCACTCCAGACCCCGAGCTCACTCCAGACCCCGAGCTCACTCCAGACCCAGAGCTCACTCCAGACCCAGAGCTCACTCCAGACCCAGAGCTCACTCCAGACCCAGAGCTCACTCCAGACCCAGAGCTCACTCCAGACCCAGAGCTCACTCCAGACCCAGAGCTCACTCCTGTCCCCCTGCCTGACTCCAGTCCTCCTGTCCCCTGCCTGACTCCAGTCCTGTCCCCCTGCCTGACTCCAGTCCTGTCCCCCTGCCTGACTCCAGTCCTGTCCCCCTGCCTGACTCCAGTCCTGTCCCCCTGCCTGACTCCAGTCCTGTCCCCCTGCCTGACTCCAGTCCTGTCCCCCTGCCTGACTCCAGTCCTGTCCCCCTGCCTGACTCCAGTCCTGTCCCCCTGCCTGACTCCAGTCCTGTCCCCCTGCCTGACTCCAGTCCGGTCCCCCGTCCTGTCTTCGAGCCCCGTCCAATGCCCGAGGCCGTCATCCTGGCCGGGCCAAGGACTGTTGTCGGGCCAAGGACTGTTGTCGGGCCAAAGCCGGTTCCCCGGCCACCTGAACCGTGTCCTCCGGCACGGCCTCCTGAACCGTGTCCTCCGGCACGGCCTCCTGAACCGTGTCCTCCGGCACGGCCTCCTGAACCGTGTCCTCCGGCACGGCCTCCTGAACCGTGTCCTCCGGCACGGCCTCCTGAACCGTGTCCTCCGGCACGGCCTCCTGAACCGTGTCCTCCGGCACGGCCTCCTGAACCGTGTCCCCCGGCACGGCCTCCTGACCCGTCTCCCCCGGCCCTGCCTCCTGACCCGTCTCCCCCGGCCCTGCCTCCTGACCCGTCTCCCCCGGCACTGCCTCCTGACCCGTCTCTGCCTGGTCGACCTCTAGACCTGCACCCTCCTGTCCGACCTCCAGATCTGCTCCCGCCGAGTAGACCTCCTGACACGCTCCCGCCGGGTAGACCTCCTGACACGCTCCCGCCGGGTAGACCTCCAGACACGCTCCCGCCGGGTAGACCTCCAGACACGCTCCCGCCGGGTAGACCTCCAGACACGCTCCCGCCGGGTAGACCTCCAGATCTGCTTCCGCCAGGTCGACCTCCTGACCCTCATCCGCCGGGTCGATCTCCTGACCTGTCTCCTGACCTGCATCCGCCGGGTCGATCTCCAGATCCGCTTCCGTCGGGTAGACCTCCTGACCCGCTCCCACCGGGCAGACCACCTGACCCGCTCCCGCCGGGTAGAACCCATGACCCGTCTCTACCTGTCCGGCCTCCAGACCTGCTCCCGCCCGGTCGACCACCTGACCCGTCTCCGCCTGTCCGGTCTCCTGACTGGCATCCACCAGACCGGGCGGCCTCCTGGTCTGTCAGCCTCTGTCCTGCCCGAGACCCGTCTCTCCGTCCTGCCCATGTCCAACTCTTGGATTATATCTGCTCTTGGGTTTTGGGCGCTTCAGGAGCCGCGCCCCTTGGTGGGGATTCTGTAAGGGACAGAGCCCTGTCCTCGCACTCCATGGTGGTGATGACACCTCCCCCGCATCCGGAGAGAGGGAAAATTAGGGACTTGTTCGTTCACCTGTATTTTTGTCCGCACCTGTGTTGTGTTTGCTCGTTAGTCCCTGTACTTAGTTCTGTCGTTTCCTGTCTTTCAGTGTCGGTCATTGTTAAGGTATGTTTCTCTTGTTTTGCGTTTGCTGGTCCTGTTATGTATTGCGTGATTATTCTGGTGTTCTGTGTTTAGTATGTTCTGTCGCACTAAGGGGAGGTTTTGTTAATCATGTTGTTCTTCTGTGTTTTTGTTAAGTGTTAAGGATTGTCGTTGTATGAAGCTACCCGTTTCTGTTTTGGGAGAGAATAAACCCTGTTATGGCAAGCACTCTGCGTTTGTGTCCTCAACCTGCTCGAAAGCCCAATCCTGACATTCACATTCTCAGTGACCTGGCTTTGAACAGTTCTTTGAGGGACGGCAGCTTACATCCAATTTCCCGCACCACAGAGCGGATGATGCGTTGCAGTCAGTCCTTGTCCTTGAAAGTGGCCGCAGCGTACCAGACAGTGATGGAGGAGGTCATGATGGACTTAATGATGGCTGTGCAAGCATAGTTTCAAAAGTATTAAGCACACCAAACAGCTATCTGGACAGAAACCTTTTGACCTCAGACCAGCTGTGTCGTGGTGAGACGCATCGTTCAGTCTGGTGAGACCCATTGCTGCCATGATGCATATTCATGCAGTATCAAAGTGAACACAAGCTCTCTCTGTATAGCGGTCAGCTCAGGACATCGTATTGGGTCTCCAGCAAAAGATCCTCGTCAAACACAGGTCTCTCACATTGGACTGTTTAGCTAGGTGTCAAAGTCTTCTCCCCATTAGCGCGCATATGTTTACTTGGGTACCCGGGCTAACTGGAGACTTACCAGAAGTCATGTAATTCATTCCCAGCCAGACCAAACACTTCCCAATGAAAAGCTGAAGCTAGATTGCTTGGGCCGAAGGTACAGCCAGGCTCCGCGCTTGGTCAGAACAGATCTGGGACTGTCTCTCCCATACAGGCCGTGACAGACAACAGGGTTTTAAAAAGCAAATAAGTATATTCAATATTCAGTGGTGATTGGAAACAGTCAGAAAGCAAGTCTCGCATAACTGCTGAAAGTCGAAATAACTGTGACTGTTGGTTTCGTAAGAGAAGGTCCGCTACCCTGTTGGAACAGCGCTTAGCAAGTTTACAGACCTGGTATTTGTGCTGGGAGATCTGAATTGAGGGCGTTGCTCCCTTTACCTACATTTGGTGCAATTTACATTTCTTTAAGGAATATGACATTCGTATGTCAGCAACGTGTCACCTAAAGCAGGAACGTGTGCTGAATAGGGTCAGAAGAGCACCTGGCGAGTTCTTTAATGGCATGGATGGTTGTACAGTTCCAAGCACTGACAGAGACCGAGAAGACACAAGCCCCAATGGCAGAGGAGAGGGAGGAGCCAGTGGTGTGTTCTAACATGATTAAAAAGACACAAGCCCCAATGGCAGAGGCGAGGGAGGAGCCAGTGGCGTGTTCTAACATGATTAAAAAGACACAAGCCCCAATGGCAGAGGAGAGGGAGGAGCCAGTGGCGTGTTCTAACATGATTTAAAAGACACAAGCCCCAATGGCAGAGGAGAGGGAGGAGCCAGTGGCGTGTTCTAACATGATTAAAAAGACACAAGCCCCAAAGGCAGAGGAGAGGGAGGAGAGGGAGGAGCCAGTGGCGTGTTCTAACATGATTAAAAAGACACAAGCCCCAATGGCAGAGGAGAGGGAGGAGCCAGTGGCGTGTTCTAACATGATTAAAAAGACACAAGCCCCAATGGCAGAGGAGAGGGAGGAGCCAGTGGCGTGTTCTAACATGATTAAAAAGACACAAGCCCCAATGGCAGAGGAGTGGGAGGAGCCAGTGGCGTGTTCTAACATGATTTAAAAGACACAAGCCCCAATGGCAGAGGAGTGGGAGGAGCCAGTGGCGTGTTCTAACATGATTTAAAAGACACAAGCCCCAATGGCAGAGGAGAGGGAGGAGAGGGAGGAGCCAGTGGCGTGTTCCAACATGATTAAAAAGACACAAGCCCCAATGGCAGAGGAGAGGGAGGAGCCAGTGGCGTGTTCTAACGTGATTAATTAATGATGTGATTTCGGTATTGGTCTCAGGGAATTAGGCCAAACACATGTGATGCACATTTTGCACACCACTTGTCCTCTCTTTCCATCTCTCTCTCTTTATCTCTCCTATCTCTTTTTCTTCCTTTCTCTGTAACAAATCTTTCAATCTCCCTCTCTTGAAAAGTTTTTGACTGATGTGGTCCTGTGGGAGAAGGGGGTGGGGAATTTCCGCTGGTGGCGGGGGGGGTTCTGGGTAAAGGGATACATGATTGAATCACAATTGTGTGAGTGCGTGTGCGTGCACGTGTGAGTGCGTGTGTGTGTGCGTGTGTGTGTGCGCGCACGTGTGAGGGCGTGTGAGTGCACGCGTGAGTGCGTGTGAGTGCGCAAGAACAAAGGCTGCCTGGCTGCTGTTCTAAGGTTGTGCTCTGTTCTAAATTTCAGGAAAAACTATAATCTCTGATTTTCCTGTGGGGAAAAGTGCTCATCCTGGGCTTCAGTCACGGCCTGCTGCTTTCTCACTCAAAGCCGTCATAAAGTATTGTTGTAAAGGGAATAAAAAGAACCAGCCTCTTCTCCAGGCACCTGTATTGACAGCAGGCATGTGAATGCTGCTCTTTACACATGACAGTTGGTATGCGAGTGTAGACTCTGACACACACACACACACACACATTGAATGTCTTCACTTCGGTGGCGGTTCATCTAAACCCACTAGGCATTCATCCAGTGTTTTCTTCTTCCCTCTCAGGCTTCCTCCTGTCAGACAGGGGCCTAACAGCCAACCCCCGAGTCCGGCAGTGGCTCCCATGACGCCCCCCTTTCAGGAGCCCGGCCTGGGCCCCGTGAATACCCTGGACAAACAGGGCAGTGTGTGTCCGGAGTCGTTACACAGTACGGGTGGGGTGGGGTGTGGGTGGGGGGGCTGGAGGGAAAACCGTCAACGGCTGCTTCTGTGTTCCGACTGGCGTGCTGCGTGGAAGGGATTAGGTCGAGTTTGTTGGTGGATTTTATTTACCAAATCGAAGGGTTAACTTGTGCTTATTGTAGCTGGTTTAGCTAAACTGTATAAACGTCTGAGACGATAGTATCCGTTTGTTTGGTGGGTTATAGGGCTTTTGCTTTGAACAAACAAACATTACTTTGGCACACTTTAATACGGCTTGCGTACATGAGCGCAAGTATTGTCAAATGCACTGAATGACAAAGCGTCATTCTTGGGCAAGGAGGGCATCTCCGCCCAACTTTTTGTATTTTCTGTTTAGCACCGCACAACCCAGTGGAAGTGAACGCTCTTTGGGTTTTGTTGTTTTGCTGCCATTTTGCTGTTGCTTTGTTGTCTTGTTCCTCAAGTTAGCAGCAAGTCTACCAGCACCACCAGCAACCTGACAGCACGCAGCAATCGGCGCACTTATAAAGATACACACCATGAATAATCACGGCAACAGCAAGTTATAGCAACTGTATAAATGGGGAATATGGACAACATGAATAGAAATGTCGTAAACATGCGTGTAGCAGTGCATATAAACGGTCACATGATAATAAATGCACGTGCATTGAATGTACACGGAAAGTGACCAGAGCGTAAGAACGTCCGTCGATTAATTTAATCAGGAGATCAATGTTGCTGATTGAGAAGTCTCACTGCCTGTGGGTGAAAACTCTCGGTGAGTCGGGCAGGCCGCGCCCTGATGCTCCGGTAATGGACACCGGACGGCAGCAGTGTGTACGGACCGTAGCCTGGGTGGCGCTGGTCTGTTATGACGTTCCATGTTTTCCTCAGGCATCCCGGGTGGTGAAGGCCTTGCACGGAAGGGAGACGATGCGCTCCGCTTTCTTGAGCACCCTCCGGAGGGCCTCGCGATCATCAGGGGAGCAGCTGTCTTACCAGGCAGTGATAGCGCTTAAGAGGATGCTCTTGATGGTGCGTGCGTCTGCAGAGGGGAGAGAGTTAGGGAGAGAGAGAGGGGAGAGGGAGAGAGAGAGGGGAGAGGGAGAGAGAGGGAGAAAAAGAGAGAGAGGAGAGAGAGAGAGAGAGAGAGAGAAAGAGAGAGAGAAAGAACGCTGATGTCACCCTAAAACCATTCTCAGATCTTCCATGCTGTTTTCATTTCCGACGGATCACTTCAGCAACGTTTTCTGAGCTTCCTCTACGTTGACTGGAGACAGGAAGCAGAAAGACCTGCAAGCCAATGACCCCTGACCTTCAGATAAGATATTACAGGTGTGCGTAACAAGCCACATGTGCATGGTTTTCTTCCTGAGGCATTATCGGCTTAAAATATATTTCGCTGCGCAAAATAAATGGTTCAATCGCAGGTTTTAGCTGAACTAAGAACACTGCAGATAACGTGCGCTAACGTGCATTTCTTGACGTGTCACCATCAAAGTCTCTTCATTGTAATCTTCTTGGCGTAGACGCGGTGCGTGGAGTTTATTTTTATGTGGAAGCAAGACGAATTGCAGCAGCAACAGACACGAACCAATTTCCCCACTTCCGACTCACGGGTACTGTTTTATTCCTGTACATCTGGTCCACTAACTTTAAAGAGCTGATATTTCTTATTCTTTAGCTATTTCACGGCTGTTAAAATGCTCGGAACATCTGCTGCTCAAAACTGTTCCACCTTCCATGAAACAACACACACACTCACACACTCACTCACACAAGCACAATATCTTGATTTAAGCGCTGAGGAGGTCAACGTTAAATGTGACCTTGTTGAAGGCTGCAAGTGCCGCCCGTTTCCTGCGAGGAGTGTGTGTATTCTCATAATGGCTCTAATGTCATTGTTATATTAACCCCATTAGAAATAACTAAGTCATACAAAACGACGTCTGGAATGTTCCCGCGACACAACCTCCTCCACACCTACACCCCGGCGTTTACCGCCTGCATTGTGCGAACGGATGTCATTAACTCTCCACGCGGGTCTCCTCTGAGCGGAAGTGGCCCTTAGCGTCGCTTGGGGTCACTCCCTTATCTGATGGGAGATTTCATTTCGCTTGTAAAAAGAAAACCCCGCTATCTCGAGAGGCTACCCCTGACCCCTGACCCCTGACGGTCCTCTCTCTGTCTCAGGGTTGACCTAGAGTGGACACGCCCACACAAGCCTTATTCCTTCACAATGGACCACAGATAGTTCACCTGGCTCCCGGCGTTAATAGCTTGGGCCTGACCCCCTGTATCCCACAATGACCCCCTCGCATCTCCCATTGTTCAGGATAGAAGCCGGCCCTGTCCAAATGTTTACCAACCGGTTCCCACTCTGAACTAACCAAACGGAACCTGCCTGTATGACTGTCGCTGTGTGCCCACACACACACGCGTTCGCACAATGCTAACTTTGCATTCCTGCATTTGTGCTCCTTTTACAGGGTTCAGAGGTCAGGAGTGCACTGTGTTCCCGTTTAAAGGGACATTTACGCTGAAAAAGAAAACGAGCCAAGAAAGAGAAGTTGAAAGAAGTGGGCGTTCCGGCCCAAATGACAGACAAACAGTGGTCCACTCTGGGATGGTTGGGTCTATTGAGGTTCTGTGAGGCCTGGCGTCACGTCAGGAGATAGCGAGGAGCTTTGTTTAGCCAAGCGGAGAGAGTCAACAAGATACAATGGCGGCAAAGCACCCGAGGAGAAACACCTCGTTTAGCACCGGCACCAGACGCTCGGAGGACACGGTTACAAGCAAGTCATAAACCTTCCTTACGTGTCTTACCTAACAACGGGTAAACCTGGTGAATAGCAATATTGTGATACACACACGAACGCCCAAAATAGGCCACTTCTGTTCTCGCCAGTGCAGCTGGTAGATTTCAATGGAAAACGCACACAGTGAAAATGTACTTTGTTTACCTACGAGCGTGTGAAAGAATGAGCCGGCGGTATGGCCCGCCGAAATCGTGCAGGGGAGAACAACTTGCCTTCTGCTTTTCACATCGACTGTGGGGTCAGCCATTTGATTCTAAAAATATCATTAAAGTGAAAGGAAGTTGCTTCTCACACTTGGCTTGTTTATCTTGCCCTCTGTATCAATGGTTACATATGTTACGATCTGTTCACACCCGGGGTTTCCTATTGGCCGTCCCGGGGTGGCGGGTTTCTTAGAGAAATTTTAGATGGTGTTGGTGTGATCTGGGCTTTCATCCTAGTTCAAACAGTCACAGGACCATAGGAAATGATTTGTCTGTTGGATTGTATGTTTATACTGCCACTAGACATATACCATATATAGCACAAATAGCATATATAGCACATATAGCATATATAGCACATATACCATATATAGCACAAATAGCAAAAATAGCACAAATAGCATATATAGCACAAATAGCATATATAGCACATATACCATATACAGCACATATAGCATATATAGCACATATACCATATATAGCACACATACCATATATAGCACACATACCATATATAGCACAAATAGCATAAATAGCACAAATAGCATATATAGTACAAATAGCATATATAGCACATATACCATATATAGCACACATACCATATATAGCACATATACCATATATAGCACACATACCATATATAGCACATATACCATATATAGCACATATACCATATATAGCACATATACCATATATAGCACATATACCATATATAGCACATATACCATATATAGCACATATACCATATATAGCACATATACCATATATAGCACACATACCATATATAGCACATATACCATATATAGCACATATACCATATATAGCACATATACCATATATAGCACACATACCATATATAGCACATATACCATATATAGCACACATACCATATATAGCACACATACCATATATAGCACATATACCATATATAGCACATATAGCATATATAGCACATATACCATATATAGCACATATACCATATATAGCACATATACCATATATAGCACACATACCATATATAGCACATATACCATATATAGCACATATACCATATATAGCACATATAGCATATATAGCACACATACCATATATAGCACATATACCATATATAGCACATATACCATATATAGCACATATAGCATATATAGCACATATAGCATATATAGCACATATACCATATATAGCACATATACCATATATAGCACATAAACCATACGTAATGTACTTATTGACATACTTATTGACTTACTATTATTGTTTGGGAGTGTGTGTATTGCTGTGCTTGTGTGTGTGTAATCCTGTACTTGTGTGTTCGTGTATTGCTGTGCTCGTGTGTGTGTGTGTGTGTATTGCTGTGCTTGTGTGTGTGTGTGTATTGCTGTGCTCCCAGGTCCTCACAAGTATATTAAACCATGGGGATTAGGCAAAGGTACCTAAAACAAAGGTGTGTGACACATACCATTGAAATGGTCTCGGCTCGATGTTAAGGACACAAAATGCTGTGTCTGTTGAAAGACTGCAGAGCCAAACACTGATACTGAAGTCTACAAGTGATGAGCCCCAAATATTCACAACGAGGAGTGTACTGCTGCCACGAAACACACAGCTATATTACACCTGCATTAGAACTGCTGGCACAGTATCGACATGAGACAAATGTGAAGAGACTAGTGAGGTATTGCTAAGTGTCAGTGCGTATGGACCACATTGCTGTTTGTAGAAATAGGTGACGGTTGTGAGTGGTGATGCTTATAAAAAGATTTGAATTATATTTGCCTGTTTATGTGTTTTCTGGATTCAAACAAAGTGTGTCAAATGTGGGTGGCAGGGTTTGTGTGGCAGGAGAAGTGAGGGATTTGTTGACTTTCAGCTTGCTAGAGGAGAGAGAGAGAGAGAGAGAGAGAGAGAGGGGAGAGAGAGAGAGAGAGAGAGAGAGAGAGAGAGAGCAAAAACAAGAATGACACTAAGAGGGAAAGATTGAAAAACAAACGAAACAGTGAAACAGATGAGACGGTTGAAAAAGAACATCGAAGAAAATTGGAGGGGAGGGGAAAGGGGGCAGGACAGGGTAGAGTGTGTAAGGAAGTGAGAAGGAAACAGAGAGTAATGGGGGAGAGAGAGAGAGAAATGGAAGGGAGAGAAGAGCGAGCCATACCCCAATCAGGACTAATTAGGGTTCTCCCTGGGCTCTCTGACTGATACCAGGAGACAGGACTGAAATGGGTTCAGGTTCCAGGGCTCCGTTGACTTGGCCTTTCATAGGTCCAGAACCTACCGCGAAAAAAATGGAGGAACAAGAGAACCCTAAATCCGCAGGCCACATGCCCAGATTGTAAAACGTGTTGTCCGTCTCCTGTGTGTGTGTGCGTGCATGTGTGTGTACACACGTGTAAAATGTTCACAGAATTACCCCATGACATTTTCAAAAATTTTAAGGGAACAAAGCCTGTGAGAGATCATTTGGTATTCCTGTGCATATCTAAATGACTGAATTAATTAATCTTTTTCGACCACACGGCTCAATTTAACTTTGTTTTCCACACCCGTATGAGTTTTTGGCTGGACATTTGTGTGAAGGATTTTTCGGCACAATCGCTAAACTAATTTACTGAGCAAATTGATCAGTATGACAGATGTACTGTTAACTATATATGAAATACACTACATTAAACATGAATTACATTGTTAATCACTATTTACGTATATTCAGGATTATTAAAGTTTAAAACAGGTGTAAAGCAATGTTGCCCTCTGGTGGGGTAATTTGGAACTTTTTATTTTAGCACATTGCACTTCCAGATCCATAGGGGGCAGCAAACACCACCCATATACACTGGTTAGACAAAACCTTATGACCTTATGAAGTTGAGGTTCATGCATCCAGCGAGCAACACCAGAAAGATAGCAAAGCTAGGGGGTCTCTCCACTGTATGTACTGTGAGATGAGTTTCCAGTTTCCAGTTACCATAGAATCTTAAAAAGCCCACGTGAATGAGAGAAACCTTACTCCTGCTCTGTCTGTGGGAAATGTTTCACATTTTCACATTATCAAACGAATCATGAGAGAGTGCACACAGGCCCAAAGCTTTATCCAAGTTCAGAGTGTGGAAGGACTTTACTGCGATCAGGCCACATAAAACGACACCAGCAAGCAGGAGGAGAGAAACATGTATCATGCCCTGTCTGTTAGAAGAGTTTCTCTCAGCTAGATAGCCTAACGTAAAGTAACATCATGTATCATGCCCTGTCTGTTAGAAGAGTTTCTCTCAGCTAGATAGCCTAACGTAAAGTAACATCAGCAATATTCATGCTCCATGAGCTTTACAAATGGTAAATTTTATATAGCTTTTATCCAAAGCGCTTTATAGATCCTGCGTCACATTCACCCATTCATTCATTGACGACCACGTCTACCATGCAAGGCGACTGCAGGCTCGCCAAGAGCACCTGGGATTAGGTGTCTTGCTCATGGACACCTCGACAATTTCCCAGGAGGAACCGGGGATCGAACCACCAACCTTCAACCAACCACCAACCTTCCGATTGATAGACAACCGACTCAACCCACTGAGCCACTGCCGCCCCCAACTTCAAGCAATTTTACTGTTCACCAGAGAGCACACACTGGGGAGAAATCACACTCCTGTTCAGATTAGAGGAAGTGTTTAGAAATATCAAATAATCTTAGAACTTGTCAGAAAATGCACACAGGGTTAACACTGAATTCCTGTTCTGACTGTGAAAAGAGTCTCCGTCGACTGTACAATTTGAAATTGCACCAGAGAATGCACACTGGAGAGAAACATTACACCTGCTACGACTGCAGGAAGTGTTTAATTTCATCACATTACTTGACCGATCGGGCAACAAACCATACTCATGCATTGGCTGTGGAAAGTGCTTGACAATGTCAAGCAATCTCCACCATCTCCATCTACAACTCAACCAAGAAACACACACATTACCAGAATAAATAAATGTACACTTCTCATAAATAAATTTACACTTCTCATAAATAAATGTACACTTCTCATAAATAAATGTACACTCCACATAAATAAATGTACACTCCACATAAATAAATGTACACTTCTCATAAATAAATGTACACTTCCGCACACAGGTGGCGCTACGTTTACGGTAGTGCAGTTTGACCCTCCATTTGCTCTGTAGAAAATACGGAAGTAGCTATTCTGTTTGCTTTATGATCTTTTGGTAGCATCGACAAATTACTGTGTAATTGTGATAAATAAACATATGACTTAAGCCAGTTTGCAAATAATAATGTATTGTTCATTTTCCATGAAAACAGATCTTAGGTAAGGACCTTTATAACAGTATGTTACTGTAGTGGCTATAGACACGACTGTATGTTAGTTAGATAACATCGATAACAGATACATTCTGGCTGAAGTTATAGCAGTTGGAAATTAATGTTCAAAACGAATGCAAATATCTAAAAGCAATAGTAAAAAATGCATATTTGGGCTGAAGTGAGAACAAAAAAACTATGTAAACAAACAAATTGCCAGCTTACATTTAGCCTGATTTTATTCTGTATTTTAACCAACCATACAGGTTAGCGAATGAATAAAAAATGATCATGGAATGACTAAGCCAACTAACCAGTATGAGCTGCCCAATGAGAATAATAATTTTATTTTTCTGTTTTTCGGATCTTCACTTCAGAACAGTAGGTAATAGTACCAGAACCGCACTAAGCTAAAGCCTAAATTAAAATTGTTCTTTTTTGTTATTATATCAAGTTCACTGGACACAACAGAAGAGATGGCGTCTGTGAAGGACCGCAGTCAAACACTCCAGCTCAAGGTGATGATGAAAGATGAAGAAGAGGAAGTGAAGATTTGGGAATATGATGATGAGTTTCAAGGTAAAAGAGCATACTTTTTAAGTTAAATCAGCGGTTAATGTTCAGGGCCTATCCTATCTTTCACTTAGCTTCGGGTTACAAAGCATTTTTGTGGATGTCTCTGTACTGTGGTGATCATAGAAACCAGATTTACTGGTTTGTTTACTTAAAACTAGTCTCCTGAATGGAGCTTAGTTCGTTACAGAGGTTTTTGTACTTCTTATCTTTTAATTTTATTCAATAATTATGAGTGTGTTTTGCGTTTAATCACATGTTGTTCTGTTGTCATTCTCACAGAAAAGTCCTCTAACTACTCACACCAAGAGGAGGCCTCTCCTGCATCAGTAAAGCAACATCAGGAAGCGAGCAGAGGAAACGGGCCTCATCCCTGCCCACACTGTGAAAAAAGGTTCCCATTCCCGTCCTATCTTGAACGACACCTGCGAAAACACTCTGGCGAGAAACCGTACTCCTGCTCAATCTGTGGAAAGCGCTTCCCCGCATCTCACCATCTGACAGTGCATCAGAGAGTGCACACTGGAGAGAAGCCGTACCACTGCTCTGACTGTGGGATGAGTTTCTCTCAACTGAGTGGTTTAAAAGGCCACCAGCGGACGCACACTGGTGAAAAGCCTCATCAATGCTCCACATGTAGCAAGAGTTTTTCCTATCTGAGAGATCTGCAACGGCATCAGTTGATTCACACAGGAGAAAGGCCCTTTTCCTGTACCGACTGTGGGAAGAGCTTTACCTCACCGAGCCATCTGACAGTTCATAAGAGAGTGCACACAGGAGAAAAGCCATATCAATGTTCAGAATGTGGGGAGAGTTTTTCCTATGTTGGTAGCGTTAAACATCACCAGCGTATACATACAGGGGAGAAACCATACTCCTGTCCTGACTGTGAGAAGTGCTTCACCTCATCTAATCAGTTAATCGTTCATCAGAGGGTGCACACGGGAGAGAAACCTTTCTGCTGCTCTGAATGTGGCGACTTTTTTTCTCAACAAAGCAACTTGAAATCCCACCGGCGAACACACAGGAAAGAGGCTTTACCTCTGCTCTGACTGCTAAGAGAAATGCCATATGACTACAATAAATTCCTCATATCATTTTTAGAACCCATCCATGAGCCTACATGTCCTATAGTAATGATGGACCAAAAGATTATAGTCTAAAAAAATCCTTATTTGAAGAAATCATACATTTCAATGTATGTTTTGACATATTTGGCATAAGAAAATAAAAGTGAAAGAACCTGAGACAAAAAACAGTTGTCAGAATGACTGTCAGTTGCTTACCGTGTTTAAATGTGCACAAATCAAATAAAGCTACACTACACATCTAAACAAACAACCAATAAATAACATTTTATTTTGTCCTAAGAACTGACCTAAGTATTGTGTTATTAATGCATAATTCAAGTAAATATAATAAATGCTCTATTCTTATGGAATGTGGGATGAGCTTCACAACATCAAGCAGTCTAACTGTTAACCAGCAAGCTCACACTGGGGAGAAATCATACTCTTGTTCAGATTGTTTCTCAATATCGAGTGTACTAAGAGCTCATCAGAGTGTGCACACAGGGTAAAAGCTGTATTCCTTTTCTGACTGTGAAGAGTTCCCTTAGAACGCACATTGGAGAGAAACCTTACACCTGCTCCGACTGTGGGAAGTGTTTCATTCAGTCACAATTTGACCGATCATAAGAGATTAAATGCGGGCAATAAACCCTACTCATGCCTTGACTGTGGAAAGTGCTTCACAATGACAAGTAATCCATCCATTCATCAAAAGGTGCACACAGAGGAGACATTTTACTCTCGTTCCGATTGTGGAAAGAGTTTTTGTCGAAAGCATTGCCCAAAACCTCACGAAGATAACCCCGCAAATCACTAATTCACCCCAGCTGTGAGCATTTAGCAAAAAAATAATTAACAAAAAGTGCACCCTCTCAACCTCCCGTGTGCAACCAAACTCAACACACTCGTGACAGGTAGCAAGTGGAGATAACATGTTTTCCAGTTGGAAAAGATGACAAACTGGTCGATCCGGTAGTTTAGGATTGAAAAAATGAAATGAGGAGCTTTATTAAATAATGAATACACCTATTTGTTTGTAACTAAGTGTGTTGTGTAGCTCGAACAATAATTTTGAGCTCCACAACGCCAACAACCTACAATCAGAGGCTGTGTCAAAGTTCTTGCTTTGACATGCCCTGGGAGCAATCAGTTGCCACTAAATGTATATAAATTCACACAGACCCATAAATTGCATTTTGTTTTAGCTGGTGTTATTTTAAAGATACCAACTCTTATTGTGGAATAAGATACCAGATGTTTGAAAGGTATGTTTAAAGAACTGAACTACAAATCACTGCTGAAGAGCCTAACCAGATCACGTTTAAAAATTAAAATACTCATTTAACGTTTAACAAATTGACAGCTCACTGTTAATGTGTTGAAATGCTTATAACCAACCACTGATAACAATTCTTGCAATTCTTCAAATACATTCACTGGCCACTTCATTAGGTACACCTTGCTAGGGTCATGTGCCATTAAGAGTGGAAAGATTGAGAAACCTTGCTGTATTCCTTTGAAAATATTTACCGTACTTTGATGATGTTCATGATAAAATGTGATACTGCCCCTGCCACTTTTTGTTGTTGAATCAAGCGCTTTTTGAAAATCTGAAAAACACTGAAGTGATCTAATTGATCAAAATGCTCAGACAAATTCATTGCTAATCTCAGATTACTGAGTTTATGACACACTTTAATTTAATCCTGATAAACATTCAATTTTCATATTTCTCAAACCTGGCCATAATTTTTTCTCAAAGACTAAGGTTAGTATTTATTTATTAGGCGGTGTGATTGGACGCCAATTATCAATAATCATGGGATCTGTGTGGGGTTTTGGAATGAGATTTTATTTTTTATTTAAATTTTTTAAGTAAAAAGGACATAATTATTCGGAATAGTTTTTGTAGAACAATCAGGCAGTGAATGCAAAACACATTGACTACAACAGGAGTAGGTTCAAACCGAAGTACAGAAAATGTCCTAAAATGTACACCTCCGCACACAGGTGGCGTAACGTTTACGGTAGTGCTGTTTGACCGTCCACTTGCTCTGTCGTAAATACGGAAGTAGCAATTCTGTTTGCATTATGATCTTTTGGGATTATCGGGAGTTACGGTATAATTGTAATTAGAAAACATATGACATTTAAGCTAGTTTGCAAACAATTATTTATTGTTCAGTTTCCACGAAAAAAGATCTTAGGTAAGTACCTTTATTACCAGTCTGTTGTAGTGGCTAGACACTGCTGTATGTTAGCTTACATCGATAACAGATAAACTCTGGCTGAAGTGAAGTTATATTATATATAACTAATGTATATATATTGAATGTAAATCAATGTCATAACATAGTTTTATATATTTAATTTCAAAACGTAGGCAATTATCTAAAAGCAATAGTAAATATCTGTCTGTTTGGGAAGAAGTGAGAACGCAAAAAGAATGTAAACAAACCCCAAATTGCCAGCTTACATTTAGCCTGATTTATTTTGTATTTTAACCATCCGTTTAACTAACCATACAGGTTAGCGTGAACATTATCATGGAATGAATAAGCCAACTAACCAGTATGAGCTGCTCAATGACAATAATCATTTTATTTTTCTGTTTTTCTGATCTTTACTTCAGAACAGTAGGCGGTAGTACGAGAACCACACTGTTCACTGGGCACAAGAGAAGAGATGGCATCTGTAAAGAACCGCAGTCAAACACTCCAGCTCAAGGTGATGATAAAAGACGAAGAAGAGGAAGTGAAGATTTGGGAATATGATGATGAGTTTCAAGGTAAAAGAGCACCCAGGGATAAATCAGTTGTGAAAACCTATGTTGTTGCTTTATTTAGTGCTTTTCAACCCCATCTTCTTTCATTCCCTCAGATTGGATAACAATTGTTTCAATACTGTTGGCTTTGTCTTATTTTTACTTCTTTTTTATACAGAAGAGGGACCAGAGGTTCAACCAATAGAGCTATCAGTCAGGAGTCCATCACTGCAGCAAAATGTCATCCATAAAGAAGCAAAAGTCATTGGGAAATCTGTTGGTCATAATAAGGGTTGGTATTATGTTGTATTATAATCTAACTAATAATAATTAATAATGATTGTTTAACCAACTGTTCAGCCTTTGTTACGTTTTCTTTGTGGGAGAAGTGATTGAGGTCCTGGGTGATGGTTTTGCGTATGAAGCGAAAGACTACTGTCTTGACTGGAGAGCTACCCAGGATGATAAGATGAAGGGCTGCTAGGCTTCTCTTAAAGTTCACTCTCATCTCCGCTGTGTTTTTGGCATTGAGCTCCAAGTTGTTCAGACTGCTCCAGGACACCAGCCGGTCAATCTTGGGTCCTGTCTCTTGAATAATCTGTCAACGTACCTCTCCATGATTGAAAGTCCCATTCTAGCTTCAGGGGTGATGTTGATTGTTGAAGTTGTAGTCTCAGGGAAGGCGTTGATTGGGATTGTGTCTCTGTACTGTGGTGGGCATCAAAACCATATTTACTGGTTTGTTTACTTGAACATGAAAAAAACTAAAAGGACACAGAAGTCACTAGGCTCCTGAATGGCACAGCACAAATGACAACTTATGTTAAAACAAGGTTAAAGAGTACAGCTTTTTGTACTTATCTTTTAATCCAATGATTATGAGTGTGTTTTGCGTTTAGTTACATGTTGTTCTGGTGTCATTCTCACAGAAAAGTCCTCTAACTCCTCACACCGAGAAAAGGTCTCTCCTGCATCAGTAAAGCAACATCAGGAAGGGAGCAGAGGAAAGGGCCCTCATCACTGCCCACACTGTGAAAAAAGTTTCCCATTTCCGTCCTATCTTGAACGGCACCTGCCAAAACATTTTGCAGAGAAGCCTTTTTCCTGTACCGACTGTGGGAAGGGTTTTACCTCACCGGGCCATCTAACAGTTCATATGAGAGTGCACACAGGAGAGAAGCCATATCAATGTTCAGAATGTGGGGAGAGTTTTTCCTATGTGGGTAGCTACAAACATCACCTGCGTATACATACAGGCGAGAAACCATACTCTTGTCCTGACTGTGAGAAGTGCTTCACCTCATCTAATCAGTTAACCGTTCATCAGAGGGTGCACACGGGAGAGAAACCTTTCTGCTGCTCTGAATGTGGGAGGTTTTTTTCTCAACAAAGCAACTTGAATTCCCACCGGCGAACACACAGGAGAGAGGCATTACCTCTGCTCTGACTGCTAAGAGAAAAGCCTCATCACTACAATAAATTCCTCATATCATTTTTAGAACCCATCCATGAGCCCACATGTCCTGTATTAATAATAGAGCAAAAGATTATAGTCAAAATAATCCTCAATTTAAATTGTACATTTTTATGTATGGCTTGATTTATGGAATTAGAAAAAAATGTAAGCACCTGAGAGACAACTTTGTAGTAAAACAAACATACATACATCACATTTTATTTTGTGCTAAGAACTGACCCAAGTAATGTGTTATTAATGAGTAAATATAATTAATGCTCTGTATTTTTATATGTAAACAGAAATAAGGCTGTTAATAAAGGCTCTTGTATTTTGATTCATTTCCTCTGTAGCCACAGATAAAGAATGTGTGTTGATTTGTAGTTTTTAGAATGTGTCGCTTCTTGAACGTTTCTTTTCACTTCACACAACCCATTTGACAGAAAAATATGGATGTTTGTGTAAACCTTTTTAGCAAGATCAGGGGTTAATGCTTTAATAACCAATGTTTATAACATTTCCTATTTGATCTGGATAATCTGTTTGAGAAGTAGCATATGATTCTTTATTGGTCATTGGTCTTAATGCGTTATTTACCCTCCGGGACGACAGGTGGCGCCATAGATTCAGTTGAGCGTCATTACTAGAAGCGATTGAGAAGCCGTTTTCTTAGATAAGGTATGTAAAAGGAGCCGCTTCGGTTCATACAATGTGTTAATTTATCAAATTATTATTTGCATTGTTCAGGTTGCCAGTCCAATTGCTGTACAGCCCCGTAAATACGCTACAAATGAAGTGCAAGTGTTCAGAATGTGTACATTGTTCGGTTTATTAGCAGCTAGCCGGTTTGCTAACGCGTTAGCTTAGTCACTGATAGAACAAGAGGCCACTTATAGGTCGTTAGTTTAACATTTGAATAGAAAGAAATCACTATCAAATATTGGTAACAATTAACTAATCATAGATGGGTATCGAACAAACTACAAGCTGGTGAGTTGAGTTGAGTTTAATAGACACTTATTGCTGCGATTTGAAACCAGCAGTTGTGCTGTTCAAAGTATAACAGCACTACTGCAAAGGTAGCTAGTTACTAGTTAGTTTATAATATGAATCATATGAATAGACAATCCAAACAATGAGCTTAGATCTCCACTTATCTCTTACTCTTTTCAATTCAAGCTCTATCTGGTTCAATGGGCCAAAACCAGTTGTCACTAATTGTGTCTCCTTTATTGTTCATTTGTTTGCATAGTGGGACATAGATGGAATGAGCTTTCATGAATGAATTTTGTTGTTGTTGTCTTTATGGTCAAATAAACAACAAAAAGCTGAAAAAAGTGAAAAATGATTGCTTAACAGCTTGATTTTGAAGACTGAAATACTGTATGAAGTCAACATGTGATTGATTAAAAGCAGTGTCATCAGGAAACAAAAATGTTATTCCACGACATGCATGCCAAACTACCACTGCATTTAGTACTTTGCACCCTCCCTTTGCTAAGACGACCACTGTAAGTCATATCCTATAACGTGTTGATGAGGCAAGGGACACATAGGAGAGCGTTTGAAGCCATTCCTCTATACAGAAACATTGGTCTTCGCCTGTGAACCACTTCTTTTCATCCTACAGGTTTTCGATGTGGTTTAACATCATGGGAGACTGATGACTCGATCAGTCAGTGAAACATTTTCATGTGGATGTGTGCAGAAGTTACTCTTAGTGGTCATGCTTAACTTGTCGTGGCTTCTTATAGATATGGAACTGCATGCCAAAGGGGATTTTAGCATGTATGTGGCTTGACATCAACTTTTGCATGTTATTTATTTTTAACCAGATCGATCTGTTAAGAACCAGCCTCTAATCGAGTCCTGATCAATGGCATAAAATGAATAGTACATCTAGATACAAATTGGTGTTGAACTGTTGAGCAACCAGGAAATGACAGACATATTTTACCCATCCTCGTCTGTCAGTTCAGTTTGCCAATATAAGCAATGGCCATGACTCTTAGTGAAACTAATGGAAGGAAATAAACGGTGCAGTTTTTCCAGTTGAAAACAGAATCCAGTTGGGTTTATACCGACCAGTAAAACATCTGCATTTTAAGAGGAACTCTTTGGCTGAAATAATATTGTTAAAAACTGTCAATAGAGTGTTAATTAAGGTATATTATTGACATTATGTGATATTACTTTATTTACATTAGTCTACACATACCGTCTGCGTAGTGGTTTTAATTATTGTTCTTTGTGTGCGATTCCATTTCAGGGGAGCAAGGGACCTTTGGTGGCCCATGGAGGCAGTACTCAGCATTATTTATATGTAGGTCTCAGCCCAGGTCAACTGAAAGACGTCCCACTAGAGAAGCGGGCGTTTGGTGCGAGAGAAGATCTTGCTGGCTAACGCGTCGTGGTTTCTATGTGTCACACGCAAGACAACATGAGTCGCGACAGGGAAACTTTGTTGGACGAAATTGAACTTAGTTTGTATACTTTAACAGATGACAATTTACGCTATTTGTGCGAGAATTGTGGAATAGCGGGCAAAGACGGATCTGAGGTTTATGGGAAAAGTCAGCGCTCATTGCGCAGAATAATCGGGGAGTATTGTGAAAATGTTAATTCGATGGACCCTGATGACCAAGGAACGTCTCGTTTACTCCAACTGAAAGACAATATCGAAGCAATACAGAAAGACGCCAGCTGTGGGCCCACGAGGCCCGGACAGTCGGCAGCTTTTCCGACACAAATACGCTGCGACGCTCAACGGAATAACGACGGAGGAGCTCGGATGCCCAACAGCAGGAGGTTGAAGGAGTCGTCTTCAAAGGGGCTCATCGTAACAGAGCAGACAGAGCCACTGCGTCCGGACAGAGACTGCGGAGGCCGGAATATACTGCGAGATGCAACGGTATTGCTGGAGGACTGCAGGTCAGTGCTCGGACAGAGATTTGACATCAAAGTGGAAGATGAGGAGGAGAGGATTTCGATTTTTGCTAATGAAGGTATGAACAGAATCAATTGTATTAAAGCCCCACGACAAGTGTTCATTCTCTCTCTGTCTTTCTTTCTCGCACGGACGATTTGTCTCTGAAAAAATTGCAACGCTCGGTTAAGCTCTCATTTCAATCACCATTTCCTCTTACAAGGTTATTGTGTAATTTAGCGTGATTACTGATCTGTTGTTGTTGCCTTTCCAACAGGAGACAATACGCCAGATTCCCCACACTCTTCAGTGGAGGAGTTATCTACATCTGGCGAACAACATCAAGCAGTTGACAAAGGCGAAAGATCTCTCAACAGACCCCAACGTAAGAAGAGGTGCACAAAACAAGCTTACCCCGAATCACAGCCGCGCTATGGAAAGACCTCTTCTCACTGTTTAGACAGCGATGACGACTTCTCTTTGAGCTCTTACCAGTGCCCTGAATGCAAGAAGAGGTTCTCTAGCAATGCGGGCCTTCAAAAACACACACGAATACATAGCGGTAAGAGGCTTTTCCAGTGCTCGCATTGTGACAAGAGTTTCATTAATAGTTCAAATCTTTATCAGCACCTTCCAGTGCATTCCGGAGAGAAGCCTCACCAATGTTCTGACTGTGGGCGAACTTTTTCCACTGCGCGCTATTTGACTAAACACAAGAGGCTACATTCTGGGATCAAGCCGTTCTGCTGTGACCACTGTAATAAGAGATACACCCGGTCAGACCAGCTGAAAGTTCATGTGATGACGCATACAGGGGAGCGCCCTTATCAATGCGGTCAATGTGAGAAGAGTTTCAAAATGAAGGCAAATCTTAAAGACCACCTATTATTACACGAGGTTGAGACGTCTCAACAATGCCTCGGATGTGATCAAAGGTTCTCAACTGTGGAGGGTTTGAAAGAGCAGATGTGTTTGCACACTGGAGAGAAATCGTTCCAATGTCCACGTTGCGCTAGGTGGTACAGCACTCCAGAAGAGTTTAAAGATCATATGAACACTCATAAGGTTGATCAGCCTAGCCAGTGCCCAGAGTCTAAAAATATGTTACCATGCAATAGAAATGCAGAAAAAAATTGTCAGGAAGTATCACATGCTGTAGAAAGAAGTTCTGATGCTAACCAAGACATCGAACTTAAGTCTGGAGAGAAGCCATTTCACCTTCTGCAATGCGAGACGAGGCCTAGTACTACAGATTTGTTGAAAGAACATGGTGAAGAGGTACCTGACCTGTGCACGGAGTCAGAAAATGAAACACTAAGTTTGAGAAATGTAGTTAAACAATGTAAAGCAAATGCCCACATGGTTGAAACGCACAACCAGGGCTCTGAATGTGGAATAATGTTTGGTCCACATGACAACCTGACAGATCGCCAGCAGCAACAAACTGAAGAAAACACAACCCAGAGTGAGGAGATCACAACACAGAGTGAGGAAAACACAACATGCACTGTAAAAAAGCCTTACCACTGCCCCGAATGTGGAAAAGAATATCATAGCGCTTCGCACTTTAAAGAACACCTGCGTTCGCACACTGGTGAAAGACCATACCAGTGTACTTGGTGTGAAAAGACCTTCATAAAACAAATTCATCTTAAGCGACATCTCTACTCGCACACTGGAGAGAAACTTTATCATTGTGGAGAGTGCAATTTATATTTTCTGAATGAAAAGGAATTTAAAAGACACAAGCACACTGGGGAAAAGCCTTACCAATGTCCTGTATGTCAAGCTAGCTTCCCTTCCTCAGAAGATCTAAATGCCCACAAAGAGGTCCATATAGGAGAAGATCCACACCACTGCTTTGACTGCGGGCGAAATTTCTCTACTGCAGGTTGTTTAAAGAAACACAAGCTTTTACATTCAGGGGAGAAACCTTTCCACTGCCCACAGTGCGATAAGAGATACACAAGAGCTGACCAGTTAAAAGAGCACATGAAGACACATTCTGCAGAGAAGCCTTACCAATGCCAAGTTTGTGAAAAGAAATTCCATGATTCTAGCAAATTAAAAGTTCATCAGAGAGCAGTGCATTCAGCGTCATCTTACATTTGCTCTGATTGCGGCAAGAGTTTTGCTCTACTGGGCAATCTTAATGCCCACCTGCGAACACACACTGGGGAAAAGCCTCACCAGTGCCCCAATTGTGAAAAGAGGTACACAAAACGGTCACATCTTAAGGAACACATGCGAGTACACACTGGTGAGAAACCTTACCAGTGCTCTCAGTGTGAGAAAACGTTCACAACGCAAACAGGACTGAATCATCACGTATACACACACACAGGAGAAAAACCCCGTCACCACTGTCCTGACTGTAATGACATTTTTACTTCTTGGAAACCATTTAAGAGACATAAACAACAGCATACTGGAGAAAAGCCTCATTTGTGTTCCAACTGTGGGCTTACCTTCCTTATAGAAGAAGACCTAAGAGCACATGAAAGAACGCACACTGGAGAGAAACCTCACCACTGCTCTGACTGTGGGAAAGGTTTCTCTTCAGCAGGTAATTTAAAAAAACACAAGAGGTTACATACCGGGGAGAAACCCTTTCACTGCGAACATTGTGAGGAGAAGTTCACAAGATCAGATCGGTTGAAGGTTCACATGATGTCACATACTGGAGAAAAATTGTATCAGTGTCCGGAATGTGAGAAAAGCTACACTAATTCGACTCAATTGAAAAATCACCAGCGAATAATACATCGGGGCGAAAAACCATTCCTTTGCTCCGAATGTGGAAAGAGTTTTGGAAAGCTAGGCAACCTCACAGACCACCAGCGCATGCACACTGGGGAGAAACCTTACGTCTGCCCAGATTGTGGGAAACAGTTTGCACACGCGAAACACCTAAAGATTCACCAGCGTGAGCACACCGGAGAGAAGCCCTACCAATGTCCTGACTGTGAGAAGTGTTTCAGCCGGGCAGATTACCTAAGAACACACAAGATGACACACATGCCCCCTAACATGCGTTCCCTTGCAGTGGTCAAACCTTACAGCTGCTCGGACTGCGGGAAGCGTTTCAGGCAGATTGCAGGCCTTAAAGCTCATCAACAAACGCACACCGGAGAGAATCCCTACGAATGTACCGGATATGAAAAGAGTTTTGTTAACCTGTGAAATCAGAAGCTGCAGGCCATAACTGAAATTCTGGTGATAAGCCATAGCACAGTTTGGACTGCGGAATGAACTTAATTAGGCATCTTCGAGACTCCCGATCATAAAACACAATCATTGACGTATCCAAATAGTCCAAAAATCGACAGCTAGTTGTAAATATGACTCTACAAGTATATTTTGTATTTGTACTGGTTGCACTTCGGTAATATGTTGAGGTCGTCTTTGTAGTTGATATGTGAGTATACTAGCAGAATATGATGTGCAGTTACAATAGACAAGAGAACACGTTTCTATGTGTGTGTGTTGACATTGGGACAACGGGGATTGAATGTTTTATTCTGATGTCATACAGTAACATTTTGTATTTCTGTGATTCCCACCCCGTCCTTTTAGAAGAACCCTACACACAAGGAATCATATTGATCCTGCCTTAACTGATCCAAGACAAATGTTCAGTCTGCTCCGACTTAAGTGATGTTATAACTGCAGGAAATTTGCCAGAAAAAGGACAATGGGGAGATGGCGTGTTTGCCCGGGACAAGTTAGAACGCTGAGTACAAATCCTAGCCTGTTGTATCATGGTGATCTGGGGAGGTATTCTCCCAATGACGTTTATAAATGATTCATGTGAGTGTCTGTGGTCCACACTATATCTATACTCCGAGTCTGCCTTTTTTGTGGGTTTTCCGAAGTCACTTATTCCTACCACTAGGTGGCAGTGTTTCCTATAGCTTTGACCGCATTATATTCGCAGTACTTATGGCTTACGCTCATAGGTTGCACAATTGCGGTTGCATGGCTTTACGATTACAGGGATATTTTTTCAGGGTAAATTACACCCAGTCGGGGTAAAAGCAGTAGTAACATTTGTAACAGGTTCCGTATTTTATAGGTCCTTAACATTTTCAAATAATCTTTAGTCCTGGAATCCATATTATGGTATGTGCCTAAGTTGTCCTCTCTGTTTTATGTATCCTGTTTACATTATGCTCGAATGCAGTCTAACTGCAACCGATGAGGCTTTTTCTCTGCTGGACATCAAAGTTGTTAGTGCTCCATGCAGTTTTGAGAACGGGGCCCTGGTCGATTGATCCTGTAGCCCCATTCATCACTATCCTTCTCCTCCCAGCCATAATAGCAACCTGCCGGTCTGGGAACAAGACCTGATAACACCTGGAGCCTGGGCCTCCCAGCTGAGCACAGGACCTTGATGGTTTACACATTCCAGACTAACACTGGGCGTGGCTTCAGACGGGCCTGCTTAAAGTGAGCTAATAGCATCGTTAGCATCGTAAGCTGCTAGCATTGTTAGCATCGTAAGCTGCTAGCATCGATTCATTAGTTTACTCTATTTGTGGCAGGGTCCGGGGCAGCTGTGGTGGATTGTTATTGAGCTTGAATTATAAACACGATGAACTCCATTAACTAACTACATGCGCCGGGCTATTAATGCATAACAAGAAACTTGCTCTACCGACATTTACTGAGTGAACAGTGAACTTTGGTGCTTTTACACATGGAATTACTGCACTGGCAAAAATAAGAGAGCGAAATAGAAAGTGTTGCGTGAGGCAAAAAGATGGGTCTCCAGATGAGGGGAATTGAGTGATGTAAGATTAATGTCATGTCAGTGTTTTGAATCGTTCCCATTTCTGGTAAATGTGTCCACTACCTGATCAACTTTCCTGGGATGCAGCTGCTTCCTTAATAACAGAACGGGCCTATTGGCGCCGACAGATTTAATGTTTACTGAATCACGCCACACGGAAAAGAGGAGACTTTCGCCCAGTCGCCGGACCTCGAGTCCATGGTGTGTCTTCGCAGCCATTTTGGCACAGCGTGTTACCGTGGATACTAGCGGACTTGTAAGTCCGCCATCATGCTTTGGTCGGTTTCCTGAGAGCAGATTAGAAAAAAAACTGGAGGCCCTGGTAATAGCTAAAGAACGGTGCCAGTATTGAGACAAATCCGTCGATGTTTACACTAGATCAAGTGTCACAGAGTTCTCCATTGACTTTCCAGTGTTTTTTTTCTTTCAAAAAGTCATACTGAACATACATTGTTGTTTTTGCAAACCCTCATGAACAGGTCAAGGTCTCCCAGCTGCTATCTAACCAAAGCAACATTGACTCTATCTCACCCTTGTTTAGCCATTGCGCTTGGAAAAAATCCAAAGCCAAACAGTGCGGCAATTAACAAATGTCCTGTCGTGTGCAGATAACCACAATGTTGTTGAGGGTAGGAAGTTTCCAAAAAACAGACCGGTTGTGACAGTTCTATTGAAAAAAATAATAGAACGCAATCCATAAAACATTTGAGTTTTTAAGTTTCAAAATAATGTTCACCAAAGTCCCTATCCAACTAGACAGTGCTTAGGCAATTTTGCATGAAGGATTGAGAAAATTGTTCTGATCTGGAAAGCTGGAAAAGACTTAGTAGTAGACTTGTAGCTGTAATTGTTTCCGGAGCTGCCGCAACCAAACAGACAAACTGGTGTATAAAAGTATGGAGTCCATTATTTTTTGTTTGTATATTAAATTGTTTTGAATAATTTGTTCATCACTTTCACATTTAAGCTTTGTATTGAGCAGTTTGAATTAGTTTTGACGTGTGTTTCAATACAATGAAATGGGGGCTAGTTGGAGTTACTTGTGTAAGCAAGATATATTTTAGTTTGTTTTATTTTTGTAACATCAAAAATATGGAGATGGGAAAGGTTGTTGCAATATGTTCCAAGGCACCAATGATTACCTGACTCAAACACAAACTTTATGACAAACCTCAGGTAATATCGGAGTGGTGTTAACTACAGGCAACAAATAATTCTCAAATGGTTAAATACTGTTGGTCTCGCACCCAAGATGAAAAACGCGAGCACAGAGTGCTTTTCGACATCTGTATACACTGTTACGATAATTTATTATTTTAACTTGAGGTCTTTGTGTTGAGATTAGCACAAGCACAAGTTGGAATTGATCAAAAATACAGCTGGTCTTTCCGAATATGATTTTGGACCAGCAAAATTAACTTCCTTAATTTCTACTCAGCATATCACTGTACTCATAGTTGTTCCATCACTAATTAACGCACATCATTCTTTTACACACTGTGTGAGCACCTTGAATTAGTGGTAGATAGACAAAAGAACAAAGCATGGTCAGCCCAAATCTTTCTAAAGTACACTTCCATTTTACAGTATGTTTGAATAGTATGTTTGCTGATCTATGGCATCATGGGGTCTATGAGAAATCCATCTATAATTGTTCCCGTCCCGACTGCACGACACATGCTGATGTCATTGCGTAACACAATTTCTTTCCCATTCAGTCTTGGATCGTCCCAGGACTTTGTATACAAGGATAATGTGTTTCGACATCCGTGTTTAGGTGCTCTTCAAAATGCGATTGGGCCAATCACCTTGTGACCCTTTCAGAGGCTCCGACTGGGAGACAATGACAAAGCAGGAAGTCATGTGCTCAACTCCCATAGTGCTTCAGTCCGGTCCCGCTCTCTTTTCTCCCCCGTCAGTCCCTTCTTCCTGTCTCGATGGACGCTGTTTCTCACCCTGCCCATTTGGCCAAATCGCAACCAGGAAGTACTCAACGCTATACAAACAGACAAGAGTGCCGCTCCTGCCAAGCCGTGACGTGGACTTCAAACAACAGAAAGACGTTGGTTAAATACGGGGGTATTTCCTAACAGCTGTTTCGTTGGGAGTATCCTATGTTTGGAGAAGTGGGAAAATAAGCCTTAAACTCTCGTTACACTCGGACTTGTCTTTCAATGGTGCGAGGGACGACTTGCGAAGTTTCGGAAGATAATTCATTTCCATAAAACCGCATGGTGTTAAATATGTTTTGAGATCCTTTCGATTCTTGAACCAAGCCTTCATTTAATTCTCATGTATAGTATGCTTGAATCGTCCTGTAATGTCTCTTGAGGTATTGACTTTGAAATCTGCAAGCACACCGTTCAGAAACATCGATTGATTCCACGTCTGCCCACTCAGGTCTATATAATGATCTGCAGATACTCACTAGGCGGCTGTTACACCCCAGGAGCCCTCCCTGGATCAATACAGTTCTATATCGATCAATGTAGCCACGACCTGGGACACCAGGTGGGTGCAATTAATGATCCGTTCCAACAGACCGCTAGCTTGTAGTTAATTACCCCATTTCAAAGTTTACATGGAAAAGTAAAGAGTAAGGCTCAGTCTTGGTAGGTGGGTAGGTTATGTAAAATATGATTTTGAATGTGAATGATGATATTGATGTGAAGCAAATGTGTGTGTGTGTGTTGAACTGCAGTTAGGTCCTAGTTATCTCAAAACGAAACGCGTAAAAAAGACACCCCAATGTACTTTTGGCTGTGTATCATTCCAATATCTGCTGGGAGCAAGAGAACACCAGCTGTAGAGTTTACCTCAGCATGACCTCTGATATGATTATCTGGTGATTGATGTCATACTACATAGCGGAACCAATCAATTATGCCTCAGTTGTAAACAGGAAGTGTTGCATACAACACACACTGCACCCCCCCTTCCCCCAGCTGTTGTCCACTAGATACAACCTGGCTAAGGAAAAGCATTATCTGGTTTCATTATATTTTCTCAAAGCAAACAAATAGTGATTGTTCCTTTTTCCGTCACAAGGACATCCTCAAACTTATCTTTCCGCTTTTTTAATATTTCGATACCATTGAGGTCATAGGTCAAGGCTTCTGCGAGGCCCTATCTCTAGAGAGACCTTCTGGGGTTTAGAGACCGACCTGGACATCTGTTCTCAGTGGTTGTGTCTGACGTCTTCAGGAAGGTCATCTTCAGGAAGGTCACAAATGTTACTGCTTTTGGGGAGAAGGATGTCGACGATGTTTAACATCCATTGTTTTATGAGTCCCCAAGGAAGGCAACACTCAAATCCATATGCGTGATAGTTGATGATAGTTACTGTTTTTTTTGTTGATAATAAAGTAGCTATACAGAAAGACCCTAGGGATGTGTTGGTGATACGTGATACCATCAAAGTAGCAAAGTTTGTACCCAAATGCAGATAACTTAACATAAATGTACTGTACCTCAAGCACAAATACCTGCATAAATAACCAATAGACATCTGAAGTATATCTTTGGAGTTTATGTTTCCAATTTGTTTGTTGACAAAGGTCTTCGGAGTTCCTTAGGCATAATGTTATTTCTCGCCGACCCATCTGTCAGTTTGAACTGATTGGTAGTTTTCTCATACTCGCTTTAGACACTTGTAGTACTCTCCTACCCTGGACTGGCTAATGCTTTTCTCGTTTTGTTTAGTAAGGGGAGAGGTAAATACAAATTGTATTACATTTTACATCTGGTCTCTGGGGTCCCCCAAGGATCGGTCCTAGGCCCTCTTCTTTTCTCCTTATACACCCGGTCTCTTGGGTCTGTCAGATCCTCACATGGCCTCTCCTATCACTGCTATGCTGATGATACCCAACTATTTTTCTCATTCCCACAGTCTGAAACCCAGGTGGCATCCCGTATCTCTGCATGTCTGACTGACATCTCGGCCTGGATGTCTGCACACCATCTGAAACTCAACCTAGGTAAAACTGAACTGCTCTTCTTCAAAGGAAGTGCCTGCCCGCTCCAGGATCTGTCCATTACGGTGGACAACGTCACAGTCCCTGCTACCCAATGTGGGAAAAACCTTGGCATGACCCTTGACAACTCCCTCTCATTTTCTGCACACATCAAGGCGGTGTCCCGGTCTTGCAGGTACATGCTCTACAACATTCGGAAAGTAAGGCCGTATCTTACGCAGGAAGCCGCACAAGTGCTGATCCAGGCACTTATCATCTCCCGTCTCGACTACTGCAACTCCCTTCTGGCTGGTCTCCCAGTGTGCGCCATCAAACCCCTGCAACTCATTCAAAATGCAGCAGCCCGCCTGATCTTCAATCTACCAAAGTTCTCCCACGTCACTCAGCGGTTCCGCACACTACACTGGCTCCCGGTCGAAGCACGCATCCACTACAAAACCATGGTGCTAGCCTATGGGGCAGCAAGAGGAACCGCCCCCTCCTACATCCAGTCACTAATCAAGCCGTACACACCCACGCGAGCACTTCGTTCTGCCACCTCA
This sequence comes from Dallia pectoralis, assembly GCA_029465975.1. Lineage (NCBI taxonomy): Eukaryota > Metazoa > Chordata > Actinopteri > Esociformes > Umbridae > Dallia > Dallia pectoralis. The sequence goes on from CM055754.1 coordinate 5,540,749, forward strand.
GGCCTCTTGGTAGTGCCATCCCTACGGGAGGGCAACTCTCGATCTGCTCAGTCTAAATTGTTCTCCGTGCTTGCCCCGCAATGGTGGAACAACTCCACTCTGGAGATCAGATCATCGGACTCTCTACCAATCTTAAAAAAACTTCTAAAAAAATTCCTCTTCAAACTGTACCTCCAGTAACTCCATGAATGGAGCTCCACAACTCTCGACTGTTTGAAACTCCACTACGGAATCATTCCTCTACGATTATCACCCATTCCTCCTCTCTCTCCTAGCACCCCTTCTATCTCTAGCACTTCCCCCTGCACCCACCCAGGAACAATGTACTTATTGCCTTTTTGATGTGTGTTTTAGCTATATGTGAAATGCCTGCACTTATTGTAAGTCGCTCTGGATAAGAGCGTCTGCTAAATGCGCAAAATGTAAATGTAGCAAGTTTGATATTTCTATCATTAAATGCACATTCACTTCACTTTATCCACTAAACAAACCCCTTCATCTCTGCTCTCCTGGATCCCTTCATTTGTTTGACCCACTCTCTCTATCCATTTTAACTCCGCTACCCAGGGCAAAGTGAAGGCCTCCGTTTGCTATGTGAAGAGACTCCGATGGCGTTGTGTCAAACATATTGCTCCTACTCTCCCAGCCAGGTTTCCAACCTTTCTCCTGTTCCGGCGGATGGCAATGACTGACTCAAACCAAAGGAAAAAAACGAGTTTTTGTCTCATTTCTTTCTAAAACTGGCTAGTGGTTTTCTCATCTCAGGGACAGAGGCGTCGAGAGAATAATAATTAAAAAAAACTGACTGTGTCGAAAGTTCCACCGCCGATTAACAGACTCGAAACTGAAGAGGAGGAAGTGACTAAATGGCTTTTTCATAAGACTGACAGTTCTTTCAGATATTCATTCAAGTCCAACTCATTTGTATTTTCTCTGGCTTCCCTCGTTCATAATACAAGTTGGAAGAACAGCGAGAAGACATCTGCTTTTTCAGTCTTCAGCTATGTTAATCTTCACATGCTCAGATCGGATTCTCTGCAACAGCAAGGTGCCTGGTCTGTGAGGGCACTCTGCATTGCACAGTGTAGAAAGTCTACCCAATAAGACAAACTATGTCTATAAAGGAGCTTTACACAAGAAAGATGGTACAATAGAGGACCAGGTTGGATTTCCACTCTGAGCGTGTTTTAGCGTGTCTTAGCGTGTCCTTGCGTGACTTGGCGTGTCTTAGCGTGTTAGCTTGGCTCAGTGAACGTGTGTGGGATGTTCTGGGTCCGTCCCTTCTCCATCCTTGTCATGAGAAGGAGAGGAAGAATTAGAAGTGGAGAAGTAGAATTTCTGGCCAGCTCGATTTGACAGTCCCTCAACCAGTCGTAAATTCACCCAACTGCTTCTATACCGTCTGATTTATTAAATACGTCCCTTTGACTCTATCCTCCAAACTTCAGGAAGAGTTCCCACGTAAAACCAGAGAAATCCATCCATGCTTTTTACTCGTTCCTCGTTGGCACACCAGTGAAGTGTTAATTGAACTCTGGTGTGCTTTATCCTTTCGAGGCATCGTGGAGGGCCTTTTAAAGATTACAGAAAAAATGGGGGCCGAGGATTTTGCGTTACTTTCGGCTTCTCCTGGAGTGCCTGTGTGCATAGCATTAACGTCAAGATATCGATGTGTGTGTTTCGTGTGTGTGTGTGTGTCAAACTATCAGCCCAGTCCCAGGTGTTAAGGTCATATTGAAATAGGGATCACCTCTGCCTTAAGAAAAGCTCATTAGGGGGGTTCTGGGGCTGGAGGACGGCCGGAGGGTTTACTGAGAGAAAACATACTTGCGTCCAAAACTGAGCTCATACACAGAGTAGAAGGTGGGGAGGGGGTCCTATTTCACTGCCGGTAAAGAAGTTAAACATTGCCTTTGTCCAACCACGGTACGGGGCAGCTTTGAGGCGGACTAAACCAAGTGCGGGTGTGTGGGGGTTCGTTGAGACACGTAGCAGCCTACGAGAAGTTCCACATTTGGCTGAACTCTCCACCATTGTATGGAGTCCATTTCCATCGGGGATCATAGGAGGTACATCTGGGACAATCAGAGGGTTTAGAACTGCGATAGATTTCTGCTTGATTTCCCAATGTTTATTCCTGTTCCTTAAGATGGGTCTGACGCATTGTTGGTGATTCAGTGAGGGGGAGAGAGAGGGGGAGGGAGAGAGAGGGGGGAGATGCCTGTTTGGACAATTGTTGCAGAAACATGTCAGCTGTCCACACTCCTCAGTGGGGATTTGGAAAGCATTGTGGTTTGTGAGGACTAATAAATGGCCAAAAGCCCTTAAAACTTGGCCTGGGTTTTATCCATTACTTTGGTCTGTTATCTGTTAGGTGATTAAATCACTCTTACAAGACCTGGCAGAGAAATCATTTGTTGTTTTTTTTTGCGTTGGACTCTCACCTCCTCCTAACTGAGCTTGAGTTCTTGGATAATCAAAAGGACCTGTGTCCACGTATCAGAACGAAAGACAAGGGTGAAGGTGTCCTGTGCTATCTGTCACGAAGACATAAGTAGCAGAACCGTCGAGTCCCGTAAGTTGCGATGTGGAACCGCTGTGTATCTGACTTGTTGGTCCAGCACATCCCACATCCCCAGATGCTCATATGGAGGTCAGGGCAACACGTTATACTCTTCTTCGTGTACCTTAAATCATTCACAAACAGTGTGTGCAGAGTGACGGTGCAATTATACATCAGCAGAAAGAAGCCATCAGAAAACTGCATCGCTGTGAAGGGGTTTACCAGGTTAACCTGCAACGCTGTTTAGCTACGCTAGAATTGGTCAAATTTATGTCGTCATGAATGCCTGGTCCCAGAAAATCCTTCCACCGTCTTGTTGTCTTCACACAGTGCTTCCAGAATATCAGCTTGCCATCTAATCTGCCCAGACTGTGGCCCATGCTCTTGTAAGACATTTTTATTTGTTTTTATCAATGGTGGCTTAGGGCGGGATCAGTGTTATTTGCCTCACCTGTGATTGGTCATGACGCATTGGTTCAACTGTGTCAACCATTGTGATGGTGTTAAGTCCTCATAAAATGAGCCGATATTTGCACAAGTGATACCCATATCTTTGCCCACGAATAATTTTTTGCAATTTCTCTCCAATGTGATTGTTGCAAATTCGAGTTATTTTGTTTTCCCACAAAGCAAAGACAATTATCCGATTAATACCTGAACGTCTCGACTGCTTGGGGTCTTAAACTGTATCCGTTTCCTTTTGAAGTTTGAGCAGCGGAGACAATCTTAGGGATGGTATTTGGTAACCAGGCGTATCCAAGAGTTTATTGTTCGAACATGTTCCCTAATTCATTTCCAGACCTCTGATTGTTTGGTATTCTAACCTTCCTGTCTGTGCACATCTTCTTCTGGCACAGTCGAGAGAGAAAAGCATCAAAGCTGCCATTAATTAGAGACCAACATGGTGTATATGCCCCCCTCTTCCTGTAAAAGCGTCTGGAAGAACCTGGTAGGCCTGTTTTGAAACATCTGGACGGAAATTCTACAGGACACAAGTGTATTTTATAGACCTGCTGTTATATGCCATCGTGCATGCGTGTCCGTGTGCTTCCAGTAAAGCTTCTTAAAGCAGTCTTGTGTCCCCGCAGCACTTCACAATGTTTATTGATGTGCATTGTCTGGATTCTATAACATAAGGCTCAAAACATATCCGCTGCTGCCTGGACCCTGTCCGAACGGAACCAGAGCTAGCAGAAGGTTCTGTTTAGTGCTGTCATTCAAACAGGTTTACACTCGGCGGTGGAGGCAAAACTGGATTAGTTCTAGGTCTCTTATCCATCATCTTTTATCCATGCTCAACACCCATGGGTTCTTTACGTTTGGAAAGCAAGAACTGGCTCAGAGAATGTAACAGAGCCAAATGACCTGGGGCAAAAAACGTACAGTATATGAATATTTATTCAGATTCAGACAGACACAGTACAAGGTTTCTACAACAAATACAGATGAATTGTTTCCGCAGCTCCTGAAAATGCATAGCAAAGTTGATAGCTGTCAATTTCGAAATGCGTTCAGATACCATGAATACAGAAAAAAACGTCAGTGAATGAAACGAAAAGCTTCTGCTTTGACGTGATTCGTTCGTGTTTTTCATTTACTGTCAACACATTTTAAACCAGACCTTTTATACATTCATAAAATGCACATCTCAACTCCGTAGTGAAGTGTAGCAATATACAGACATTTTTACTATGGTTTGCACATTCAATATCATGTCATATTTGATTTTGTCTAGTTGTCTGCTCATTGTCAGGGGGTTCCACGTATAATGTTTTTTTAGAGACTTGAAGGACTGCCCGAGGCAGCTCTCTGCTCTCTCACCTCCTCTAACTGAGACAGACCAAACGCAGGCCCCAGGAAAAGACAAAGAAAATCCTTCGAAATAACGTTCACGCAGCTGTACCTCTGGTTTCTATTACCAGTGAAATCAAGACCTCATGTTGGTAAATGTATGGGCAAATCAAGGATTCCCAATATTCTTTGCTAATGTACTGGGTCAATGTTCTACTATAAAACATTCTGTTGCCTCAGTTCTGTTGGTTATAAGGGTCCTGTTACATTTAATTTCTTTAAATTAATCATAAGTGATAGATTAAGGGCCTTATTTTTTCGAATAAATTGATTTTAGCTCATGTCTCATCTCATCTCTTATCTCATCATGAGATGAGATGAGACGAGATGAAATTAATCATAAGTGATAGATTAAGGGCCGTATTTTTTCGAATAAATTGATTTTAGCTCATGTTGCAACTGATTTCCATTTTAAACCGTGACAATTTTACTTCCTGGTGTGGATATAGTATGTTAAAAGACAAGGAAGCTGATGAATAATAGGGAAAGTGTAAATGACCTACTATGGTCGAATGAACTGAGGTAAACTGACATTACTCGTTGAAAAAAAAGACAAATCAGCATTATCCAACGAATGCAACTAGAGGGGCGTAGTGATTCGCGGTATGATATCCTGTCTGAGGGATACACGCTGCTGAACCCGCCCATAATAGAATAACCGATGGGCGATGAGTGTCGTGGCTTAAAATGGCTGCCATTTATTATCCTTATGAGAGGCACATGCTGGCAGGCGATGAGGTGAGTTTCCCTCCACAGGACAAATCTTCTGACAGGATATGGGGAACTCGATGAACTGTAAACTGTACTCCAAATAGCACCTTCTGGCTCAGTGATTTGTCAAGTAGAAAAAAAGCAACTCGTGGTTTAAAATAAAAACACACCGCATAGAGGATTAAAGGGACAAGTTCCTCTGAATACGTGTTGTTTGTCCCAACCGCAATAATTAAAATGACAACGATTTTATTTCAGTCCATATATGGGCGTTCTTACTGTTTGTGCATGTCTTCCTTTCCTGCTTCCTTTCGTTGTCTGGCCATTTCATTTCCTGAATACAATACCAGAGAGAGAATATACCTATCTCTCCCTACAGCAATTTTATATTATATGTAATAGATAAGGGTATAATAGTGATGTTCTGGAGGCATTCACCGTGCTTCAAATGTTATATTTGGAAGGTGTAAAAATTCACAAGGCTCTGATGCTGACGAGGATGTTTTGGTTTTGGAGCGTCTCAGGCTTTTATCCCGTTTATCGACTGTCTGCCATCTTGAGGCACAAAGAACGCAGCTTGTCCACAAAACAAAGTATCTGTCGTTCCTTAGTCTAGAAGAGGCTGTGACCTGTTGCCTTTTATCGTGAACAATGAACCCAAATCAATGGGTTAAGCCTCATGTATCTCAAACCAAAATAACATGGCACAGAGGCTTTGCTATTATTAAGATTTTACACGGTCTTGCATGTTTGAAATAGAGCGCTTGTACCAGCAATTTGTGGTGAGCGGAGAAACCTCATGATATCGCTGTTGAGATTCTTGAAACGAACGTCTTGGAGCCCGTTTGTGGGAAGCGAAATGATGGCCTCCAGACACTTCGTTCGAATAATTACCAGCATCTCCCCGGAGCCAAAAGAATAACACACACGAATGGGTATTCTCCTTTGTCTGTGTGTGTGTGTGTCTGTGTGTCTGTGTCTGTGCATACATGGCTCGCGCCGTGAATATTTTGCAGATTACGAGCCGTTGAGTGTGCGGCTGTGGGTGTGAGATTAAGCCAAACATAATGTGGGAAAGAAATTAGCTGTAAATGACAAATACGTGCAAGGAACCAGTGCCAGTGTACAGCCATAACTGGAACCAGTGCCAGTGTAGCCTACAGTCACAACTGAAAACACTTCAGTCACACGTGGTCCAATCGTGGCTCAATATCCTCGACCCCGATCCGGTGTCCTCAGTCGACCAGTTGGGGGGTTAGTGCACAGAGACTAGCTTGACATCGAAACGGTACAACCTGACTTGGGAGTTGCTGTAGTCACATCGCCGAGTGCTCGGTATGACTGGATTTCAGTATGACTGGATTGCATTCAGTGGACAGAAATGGAAGAACACAATGTTCAATAGAAAACCAAAATGTGTTCTGGCACCTGGCCTCTTAAAGACCCTTTGCTAAGCACTGTGCTGACGCCCTGCAGGTACAAGGTCTCATGGGAGGGACACACACACGCGGCCCATTGTAAGACGTAATTCCACAGGAGCTTGTGTATGTCGTTTAAACACTCCGCTTTTAGAGACCGTGACAATGCTGGTGACTCGGATTATATTGAAACTCTGAACCGCAAGTCGAACACAAATTACATGTTGCTGCTAATTGTAGTTGTTCCTTGGGTCAGACGTGTGCCTGGTTACAGTGTTGGTTTGAGTTCACAGTTAGTTGTGTCGTTTCCATACCTGACCGTACTGCTGACAGCGGTTGGCAAAAAGAGACAGTTTACAGTACATGAATGCTCTGAGTGAAGCGACAGAAAGGAATTTTAACACTTTGGGAGAAACAGTAATATTGTGTGTGTCAAATCAAGTGCACCTATAAGCCTTTTTTAAATGCATCGATTTTTTTACTCTTTACATCTTTGTATCAGTAGCATTGGATTCGGTTCTAACGAAGCATGAAATCAAATACCAACAGGCTTAGTAGTAGCTTGGACACAGTTCAAAACTGGACTCGCTGACACACACACACACACACACACACACTTTGTTAAATGATTCGGTGTATCTCGTTCACATGACAACTAAAGCTTTAAGCTGAAACAAATTGGTTGTTATAGATCAGTTTAGCACATTATTACTAGAAGGCCGTTGGTGGCGTCAACGTACCTGTAACCAGGTTCACAAGTGTAGCTCCAACTCACTTGCCTCTGGATGGCTGTCTTTCACAGTATTCTCTGTGTCTCACTGGACTGTCTGTCTTTCACAGTATTCTCTGTGTCTCACTGGAATGTCTGTCCTTCACAGTATTCTATGTGTCTAACTGGACTGTCTATCCCTCACAGTAACCTCTGTGTCTAACTGGACTGTCTATCCTTCATAGTAACCTCTGTGTCTAACTGGACTGTCTGTCCTTCACAGTAACTTCTGTGTCTAACTGGACTGTCTGTTCTTCACAGTAACCTCTGTGTCTAACTGGACTGTCTATCCTTCATAGTAACCTCTGTGTCTAACTGGACTGTCTGTTCTTCACAGTAACCTCTGTGTCTAACTGGACTGTCTGTCCTTCACAGTAACCTCTGTGTCTAACTGGACTGTCTGTCCTTCACAGTAACCTCTGTGTCTAACTGGACTGTCTTTCCTTCACAGTAACCTCTGTGTCTAACTGGACTGTCTGTCCTTCACAGTAACCTCTGTGTCTAACTGGACTGTCAGTCCTTCACAGTAGCCTGCTCTGTGTCTCACTGGACCAGGCTGGATTTTAGAGGTGGAGTTTATTTTTAAATCTGGCCTCAAGCTTCCTCAAGGTCATCACATCTCAGGAACTCATCTTAACAGACATAATACTATAGTACACAATGCAATGCATACTAGGTGACAAACATCTTCAAATTAGTCAAATAGTAAGCAACATTGATTGCTGAGCAGGAATTTGGAACAGCACAAATGCTCTGTTTAACATGTGATATATATAACATGGTTGTGGTAAAAAAGTGTGGTTTGTGAATGTTCAAAATCTGTGTTTTTAATGCTGTTCTATGCAAAAAACAATGGCACAGAGGCATTTTTAAATATGTTTTATGTATCATTACTCCATACAGAATGCTCTTAAAGCTTAATAGACTTTGTGCGAATTTGTAGACAGCCTTCATCAACTTAAATGTTTCCAATAGGTCTTGAATCTGCTTATTGTTTTTCATTTTAACATACTTCACAATTTGAATATCACAAAATCGTGAAGAAAAACATGGAAACATGAAATATAAAGTATTGAGACCATTGCTTTGTTCAGAAGTGTCGGCTAAATGGCAGAAAATATAAAATAAAATATTGTGAGGTTTTCAGTTCTTCATGCAATAATGTAAGTCGCTTCGAATACATTATTATAGAGTAAAGTCTAAAAAGTATTGGAGCAAGACACAGTTTAACGTAAATATTCCAAAAACAGCAATTTTGAATGTTCTAATGAAGTGAGAATTATATTTGTTTATGCTAATACAATTTTTAGAGAAACATTTGACAGACTCTGACTTCCTATCCGGACAAACTCCACGGAATGATTAATGTGATTTTAACCCGACTAAATGATGATATGTAAATGGCCGGCAAATTGAAATAAATAAATCAACGTCTTAGTTGTAGCAATAAGGCATCTGGTCATATTTAGCCCCAGTCACCCAAAACCACCAATGATTAATAGGAGTTCAATCTCTCCCTGTTGAAAAATGGCCTAGTGTTCTTGGTTAATCGTCATCCAGTGTTAAATACCGCACATGTACACCGATGAGCCGAAACACTGGTCCTATGTGCGCCACCAAAACAGCTCCTGATGAGGCATGGACACCAAACCTCGAAGGTGTCCTGTGATATCTGGCACCAAGACAATTGCAGCAGATCTATCAAGTCCTGTAAGTTGCGAGGTGTAGCTGCCGTGTGTCGGACTTGTAGGTCCAGCATGGCGGCCAGATGCTCAATCATACTGAGATCTGGGGAATTTGGAGGCCAGGGAAAGACCTTGACCTCTTCATCATGTTCCCGAAGCCATTACCGAACAATGTGTGTATGTGGCAAGGGACATTATCCTGCTGAAAGAGACCACTGTCATCAGGGAATAGAGTTGCCATGAAGGGGTGTACCTGGTCTGTAACAATGTTTAGCTAGGTGGCACGTGTCACATAGATGTCTACATGAATGCCCAGAACCAGGGTTTCCCAGCAGAACATTGCCTAAAACATCAGACTCCCTTCACCGGCTTGTTGTTTTCCCACAGTGGATCCTGATGCCATCACTTCCCATAGTGCATCCTGGTGCCATCACTTCCCACAGTGCATCCTGGTGCCATCACTTCCCACAGTGCATCCTGGTGCCATCACTTCCCACAGTGCATCCTGGTGCCATCACTTCCCACAGTGCATCCTGGTGCCATCACTTCCCACAGTGCACCCTGGTTCCATCACTTCCCACAGTGCATCCTGGTGCCATCACTTCCCACAGTGCACCCTGGTTCCATCACTTCCCACAGTGCATCCTGGTGCCATCACTTCCCACAGTGCATCCTGGTGCCATCACTTCCCACAGTGCATCCTGGTGCCATCACTTCCCACAGTGCATCCTGGTGCCATCACTTCCCACAGTGCATCCTGGTGCCATCACTTCCCACAGTCCATCCTGGTGCCATCACTTCCCACAGTCCATCCTGGTGCCATCACTTCCCACAGTCCATCCTGGTGCCATCACTTCCCACAGTCCATCCTGGTGCCATCACTTCCCACAGTGCATCCTGGTTCCATCACTTCCCACAGTCCATCCTGGTTCCATCACTTCCCACAGCACATCTTGGTGCCATCACTTCCACAGATAAACAACATTCACATTTGTGTGTGTGTGTGTGTGTGTTTATGTGTGTGTTTGTGTCTGTATGTGTGTGTGTGTGTGTGTGTGTGTATTTGCTTGAACAGGGCCATTACAGCAGGCTCAGCCAATGAGGCGATGTCTACCAGAGCCAGAGAGTGCGGCACACAGAGCAGGACTCGTTTGGATCAACGTCAGAACCCTAGTCAGAACAATTAACATTTAGCACCATCATCCTGATCTACTTTGATTTCGTGGATCCGTCTTCAGACAATGTCGAACAACCACATATCTCAATCAAAGTGCACACACACACGCACGCACGCACGCACGCACGCACGCACGCACGCACGCACGCACGCACGCACGCACACACACACACACACACACACACACACACACACACACACACACACACACACACACACACACACACACACACACACACACACACACACACAGACAGCCATCTGCATTATGAGCCCATGTGGCAAGGAGTGATACAAAGGAGTGTACAAAGGTCCTCTGTTCTCTTATGCGTTTACTGTAATTTTGGGATCCCAGGCCAAAAGCCTTGTTTGAAGTGAAATTACTTTTTATAGAGAGGAACGTATCCTTCTGAGAACTTCTATTATCGTCATGCCAACACACTATATCCATGACTCATATATGTGATGGAATCTACATGGTATTATCGAATTTTATGATGGTTGGTGTAGTTTGTCATATAAACATTTTCTCTGTTCTTTTTGTGTGCTTTAAAAAAGAAGTTTGCCTGACGTCTCATTTACTACTGATTCACTTACTTCTCCTTCACTAAATACTCCCGCACTTACCACTCACTACTCACTCACTCACTTACTACTACCACTCTTACTGCTCCTTCACCTACAACTCCCTCACTACTCCTTCACTTACAACTCCCTCACTTACTACTCACTCACAACTCTCTCACAATGACGGATTGAAGTCTAGGGACATTAGAAAGCTCGGAGAGTTGGGAAGGAAGACAAGAAGGATGTACTGAAAGGGGACTGTGAGACAGACACATCAAGATAATGTCGTCATGAACACAGTGTTTATTCTGTGATGCATTAAGCAGTGAGGAGTGTGGCCCCTCCCCCCGGGGGGTGGGATTGAGTTCCTGCCATCCCCTGTTGTAGGGGCTTTATCTGCTCCAATCGGGTCCCAGCGCCCATGACCTCTGTTCCACGCTGTCACTCAGAACCTTTAACTCCAGTAAAGAGAACCCTTAAAGTGCTTTTTTTAGGGATCTGTCGGTCTTGCCCAGACTCTCTCTGTTTTTGTCCTTTGGTCATACCATTTGTCCTCAAGCAATAAACCTATGGCCCCCCTCTACTGCCGTACCATAACAAAGCCATAAACAGTCTTTTAACAACAGACCCCTAAAAACAAACCCTCTTCATGAACTCGTACAAGAGCACACACAAAGCCTCTCGTTAACTGACAATGTCAATTCACGGATACAACTTACGTTACTTCATCATCTGATAAACACTCAGCTATAGCGCAATAACCCTGGGATATTGTACATTACCTTACATTTCACCATGGCAACCCTCTCTTGAGGATCTTTAAAAACAAGGCCACATCAACAGAAGGCCATATCTCTGTTCTGCGGACACATTTCATAACACAGTATATGACCCCCGTATGACCTCTGACCTCTGACCCCTGACTCCTCCGTCCCTGGCCCTCTATTACGAGACATGTCAATGTCAGGGTAGAGACGACGTCTGGGATGCAGTCAGCGGTCAGAAGAGTCTACAAGAAATGACTGGACCATCTAGAAGGTTGAGAGACAGATGGATCTGGTATCGCTTAGGGATATTTTATTTGGAGTGGAAAAACATTCTCATTTTCAATGTATATATTCTTTTTGCAAATTGGAGCGAGCTGCGTTCAGAAACAAGCTGTTGTGAAGGAGACTTTTTTTAAATGTAAATTACTTACGTCAATAAAAACGTATTCTAGATTCTATTGATAGCCTAGCACAAAGAATGAGAATCAGCTTTAATCGCCAAATAGATTTACACATACGAGGAACTTGCTCTGAATGTTGCTGTATAACGCGCAGAGTAGAAATAAAACATCTGACATGAATAACCATACAAGTAGCAGTGAAATGGAATGAAAGTGCTTCCCTGGATTGTGTGACACAGTGAAGCAATGTGCAATCTACAAGTCAGTAGTCCAGATCGGTGCGTTTCTGTAACACATTAAGTTAGGCGGAGTTGGGGGTCAATCTTGGTGTGTGCGTGTGGGAGGGGGTCACTTGACCTTGTTGATGAGGCCAGCTGCCGATGGAAAGAAACTGTTCCTGTGGCGTGAGGTTTTGGTCCTGATGGACCGTAGCCTCCTGCAGGAGGGGAGTGTACGGAACAACGCTACATGCCTCATCTTCCGATAACACTCACTTGAAAAGCCTTACGCTGCCCTGGCTATAAACAGCAAATGCACTGCAAATTGGTTCATTACATGTTTTAAAAGGTCTGTCAGCTTCTGAAGCCTTCGAAGTTGTCAGGAATCCTATTCATCCCGGTTCCTAACAGTATTTCACATCCTTCACTTGGAAACGTTCATTGGTGATGCAGCTTCTTGGCTGGAGCTCCTCAGGTCTTAGTTTGTGGCATCACCCCATAAACGTCTGAGACTCTGAATGGAATTATGGGAGTTTGTCTCGCGTTTATCTCTCAGACCGGCTCTCCGTGCAGGGGGCTTGACGTAACCCGGGCACTTGCTGTTAACTAGGCTTTGTCGATTAAAAGATGGTCATTAATGTGTTCCCCCCTAAATATACTTATTTTCCCAAACACTGTGTTCTCTGTTGTATCGAACCATATGACTGCAGCGCAATAGGCTCGATGTGTCACTGTATAGAGCGCATAAATGCCTGGATGAACCAACATTGTCTGCAAGTAAACCAAAATAAAACAAAACATTGGCAACAAAAATAGAATAACTAATATTTGGAAAGAACTGGAGTCTCAAGCCTGTTAAATCAGGGAGCAAGTGCATAATCTAGTTGTAATGATAGACTCAGACCTCACGTTCACCAGTCATATCAACGCGGTTACCAAAACAGCGTTCTATCATCTTAGAAATGTAGCTAGAAAAGACTAAGAGAAGCTAATCCATGCATTTATCTCCAGTAGGGTTGACTATTGTAATGGGCTCTGAACTGGACTCCAAAAACACTGTAAAACAGCTGCAGCTCATTCAGAATGCTGCTGCTAGAATGTTAACCAAGACCACGAGAACAGAGCACATCACTCCAGTTCTTAAATCTTTGCACTGGCTTCCAGTCATTTACGGAATAGATTTTAGAGTGATGCTTGTCGTCTATAAATCTTTGAACGGTCTGGGCCCTGAATACATTTCTGATGTATTTGAACATTATAAACCAAGCAAAGCTCTTAGATCATTGCACTCAGGAGTCAGGACAGCTAGTAGAGCCCAGAGTCAAAACTTAACATGGCGAAGCTGCATTCAGCATTAACCCTGCATGCAACTTGAATAAATTATCCAAAGATCTTAGGCGTGCCTTCACGTATGGCGACGGTCTATATAGGATTGCAGCAAAATAGCTATTTAATAAATTTGATGCAATTTACTACACTGCTGTCTGCTTTTTTTCTACCGGCACCCCATTGTATTACCCCATATTACCGGCGCTCCAGCAGATCTCTCGCTCTGTAAACCCATTCTGCCTTTGATCAACACTCATATCAGTTCGCTTCAGCCAAATGGACAAAATGACCTTAACATAGATGTTTTCATTACACCTTCCCCATAATAAAAAATAAGTTATAACTAAATAATGAATGTGACAAACTTGTGACAGGATTCTGTATGTCATTCCTGTGAAAATGTGTGAAAAGGACAGAAGCTGGTATTTGGGTAGTTCTTCAAATAAGACCCTGAGGTTTCTAACTTTGCAGATGCTTTTGAACTTGGTACTGGCGCCGTCTACTCTCAAGGTATCTGAATTCATAGTTTTATTGCTCATATATGTGAAATGGGAGGAGCTACTGCACTAAAAGGATGTAGGCCAGTAGCTTGTACGAGAAAAAAACTTGATACTGTCTCCGATTTGTGGCACAGTGATTGGTTGAATTTGACTAGGTCGAGTTAAGTTTAGTTTTTATCCTGCAGCATATGAAACAATGACTAACCCATAGACTTTTGAGTAACGAAACAGTTATGCCTCTTCCATCATTATTTAAAAAGTTATTTTTTGTTTAGGCAAAAGCGATAATACAATCCCTTGGTGTACATTCCCATAAAGCTCAATTTTTTTCTGTCACCAGGTAATTTAAAGCCAGTGCTTTTTTGCCAGCTCCTGGCATTAACATTTGTAGGGTACAAAAACGCATTCGCTCTTTTAGCTATTGCCAAAAGTAAACTGAAACTAAAGTTATGTCAAAACAGCAATAAAAAATATAGCCCGTAGCTATGCATCTTCCATGCGACTTAAATCACATGGATGGAGAAGATGTGGTTCAAGCTGTGGGGGATCTATGTAAATCACGGGGCCTACGGTATGAGAAGGAAATAAAGTGAGCGCTTTCAAACGAAGAAGAATTTTTTTTCCTACATATAAACTGAGGTCATTGTACTTTTAATTTGGAGTTTCTAAGCGTAGTAAAATAGTATTTTGTGTTAAGTCTGAGGTAATTTGGCAGTGGAGTCTGACATTTTCACTCTGTGGAGGAGAACCAACTGTTTTAGACTATACACACACACACACACACACACACACACACACAGACTAGAGAACCAGTAAACGTGGCAACTGGCGTTTCATTTACACTACTCTATGTTTCTGTGTGTTTAACTGTCAGCGTTCACAACGTGTGTGTGGGAGAGAGACTGTGTACTAGCCTCTGTCCTAAATAAGCTTCAGTTCAAGGTCTGTTTGACAACATTTGCGACTGCCAACTTTAGACTCTTATAGACAAAAACTCAATCTATTAATAGTGAAAGTAAGACATGTGTAGAAAATTCGACATCCTTTACTACACATCGGGGAAGTGTAGAAAATTCCAGAGGCACTGATAAACTCACTCACCTCGCCTGCAACCTACCCTGTGCTTTTGCTGGGGCCTTGGCACGGGCTGATCTGGGCAAGTCCTCAGTGCATTTCACTTTAATTTCATCTCCTCTGAATAACTGGAACCAGCAGCCAGAGAGAGAAAAGAGAGAGAGAGAGAGAGAGAGAGTTTTGGACTCAAGAGAAAGGAAGGAGAGAGGGGGAGGGGGCTGAGGAGAGAGAGAGAGAGTAAAACAAGAGGGATAAAAAGTTGCCGTTTGCTTTCTAATGTCCTCATGTGGTAAAACTTTTCAGGGAAATAGAAACAGAATATTTCTCGTATACGCTCTTCAATCACAATGTGTTAAATGGCATCAACATTGTCTCTTCCAGATTTTGACTGTTTACCCTAACTCTCCTTCCCTGTCCCTTTATTTATAATAATCCCACTCTCCAGCCCTCTCTTTTTCCGCACTCGCTCAATCTTCCCCTCTGCTCTCCCCTATCTACTTTTCCAGTCAAATCTCTGAAGCGAGCCGGCGTGTAAACGACACCACCCCGAGCGAGCACTCTAAACAATCCCCGGGATTCAGTGGTACTTAGTGAAAAACAACGGGACATATTTGTATTGCCTCAAGCGTTCAACAGTCTTCCAGTGCCATGTTAAAATACGCACACGTCATGTCCTAAAGGCACATCTCAGCTTTTTGTTGTTCACTAATATTATGCTAGCTTGATGCTAATGACGCCCTGTTCTGCTTGATCTCTGGCTTTCCCATTGGACACTCTAACACTCTAAACGGGTGCCCTACAAAAAACGAGTTTGCTGACTGACCTAATTTATTCAAGAGGCTGTGTGAATGTGTTTTTCATTGTACTATCAGAAAATAAACATAACATATGTGCAGTAATAGAATGACAATGGCTCACAGTATGTATCCGACCAGATGATTGTTGGTGCAAACATATTACAATTATATGACAGTTGATTGTTTCACTTTTGGTTGAGCAGCTTCTAATTTAAAGATATTCGATTGTGGCTTAGATCGCATAAAGATGTACTATTTCGCTATTTATTTGATTCTTTAGTAACTAGTGGTCTATGTGACTAAACTAACGTTAGCTTCCTTAGCTTTTGTTAGCGTGGTGCGTGTGGTCGCCTGACGCTAACGTAGCTAGCTACAAGGCTCAGGTTACCTAAGATTATTTAACACTGACCAAAACAGTGCAACGGTTCAATCCTCTAGCCAAACGATCCACTATAGTCACGATAATAAAAAGGCACGTTCACCAGCGTCTTTCACGAGGATCTCAGACAATGGGATCCGAGACACGCTTCCAATGTGTTTTTCATTAGAACTCGCTGTGTCCCGTCTTTCATCTGGATGAAGTGGCATTGAGGAGGCGGAACGAGTCACACGTTGTGTTTCTTATTACCAGCAGTGTGGGCCAACCCTAATCCAACCCAGAGTTTTGGGGTGGGGTTTTGGGGGTTGGTGGAAGCTGCAGCATCTACACAGGACAGGGTGATCTTTTGATTAAAATAGCGAGACTGGGGACAGGTATGACAACGTAGGCGCTCATTACTTTCTGTCACTCTGGAATTACTTAAATGGAAATGAGAAAAGAATAAAGGCGACCGTTGGTAGAGCAGACATACTATAACCCTAAACTAGCTGTCTGATGTACTTTGGTCCGGCGCTGAGGTTTGGTACATTGTTTTGTAAAACCTCCGTGCTGACAAAGAGAGTTTGACATCTCTAAAAAGGGAAAAACTAGCAGAGGCAAGAGGGGGACAAAGAGGATGAGTCAAATGCTACGAGAGTGTCATAGTGTGATATTAGCATAACATTTCCCCCCTGGAGTAACACCACTCACCGATCCTGGACGGTCTTTGTTCCTACATGGTAGTCCTCTTCATCTGTCCCAGCTGAACGTTTTCTTGTGAGGACTTTTGTAGACTTTCTCACACTGTTTAAATGTAAGGGGTTATGAGATGCAGTCAAAGTGGACCGCATGGCTTCCAGAGCTGCTGCCGTCTCCGACATGGCAGTTGGTCCACATGAACAGAGGAATCTGGTGTTCGTTTTTTCAAATTTGCTGTGCTTGTGCAGTTGTCCATGACGACGCCACATGGTAAGACCACCGTTGACAGCATAGCAGTCCGTTACTGCAAGGGACAGGCTAATAATCGACCTCACAGCTAGGGTTGCCACCTTTAATACAGAAAAATAAGGGACGCCTGCCACGCGCGGTGGGGGGGAGTTGGGGTCCGATGACGTGCCAGTAGTGGTAAATCACAACTCAATACATGTTTTAATACAAATATTAAGATTGAACATGGGTTTGACAGTAAGACCACAAAAAATAGGAATTTGGAGGAACTTGTGAGATGTGAACCATATTTTATTAACTTAATTAAATTAACAGATCCATAACTAACTAATAATGAACTGCACTTATACAGCATTTGTTCATCTTTGTTAATGTAATTTCTACATTTACTAATACTTTATTCAAATCTTGTTAATATTAGTTAATGCAATGTGAACTATCATGAACAAACAATGAACAGCTTTAATTTCTGTTAACTAACATTAACAAAGATTAATAAATACTGTAACAAATGTATTACTCATTGTTAGTTCATGTTAGTTAATAATACATTAACTAATGTTTAATAAAGTAACCTTATTGTAAAGCGTTATCAACCAATCATACGCTGAATGCTTCTCGCAGCCTCTGCCATTCTTTCAAATAGACTCTCTGCCAAGAAACCCGCCCTCCTCTGACTCTGATTGGCCGTGACCCTAAAACAAACCAATCAATCCAACGATGGCAGCCGCGAGTATTACCCAATCAGAGGCAGAATAGGACGAGTTTTCACAGAATGCTGGTGGGATGATTTGCATTGAGAGATGGTGCATTCATTGAGACAACTCCGAAAATACGGGACAAACCCGTCCCGTATTGATTCAAAACGGGAGGGGCTATTTTGTTCTCAAATACGGGACGATTCCGTATTTTAAGGGACGGGTGGCAACCCTACTCACAACACACGACTAAAACACTAAACGAAGAAGGAAACTCAACCCGTTTTACACCGTAAATACATTTCGCTGTTAGTTACATTTGAGGCCATAACGTTCCTGCCCGTTTTGCTTGGAATAAGAGAGTGGTTTACTCTAACCCTCTGTGGCTAGCTTTATCAAATGACTGGTATGAAACCTGAATGACTTATAGGTGGTGCTCGATTGAAAAACTAACACCTCTTCCACTGCTAATATTACCGTGTACTAAGTGACAAGAACAAAAGTGATGCTACATTGCATGTCACTTTATCCATCAGGCACTATTTAATAACCCAATTATGAATGAAAGAGGACTGCAGAGATTGCTGACTGGAGTTTTTCCCCCAGTTTCCCCTTCTTCTCAAACAAGGAAAGACTCCAGTGATGTTTCAACTGCCAGTCCTCAACAGACAGATTAGTTTTTTTGCGTTGCCTAAGAAAGCTGTAGCCATGCTAAGAAAGTGTCTCACTATTCCCGCACTCTTGCCAAGCAACTGCAAGTCTGCCAAAGCAGCAACCAACTGAAGTCTAAACGCCTCAATCTAATAGATTTGAGTCTATTCTTGTCAAAGTGGTGTTTACACACTCTACCACACAGGTGTCAAACCGGTTCCATGGAGGGCCGAGTGTCTACAGGTCTTTGCTCTCACCTTGTTCTTGATTGATTAATTAGGTCACTAATTGGTAAGGTTCTATCCTCTACTGGTTGTTTAGGTCTGAACTGGGAACTAATTTAAATGAAAACCCAAAAACCTGCATACACTAGGCCCCCCGTGGAACCGGTTTGACATCCCTGCTCTACCACATAGCCAGATTACTTCCCTAGCAGAACAATAAGCAGATCAATATCTCATCAAAAGAAACGATACAAGAAAATTACTTCGGTGACTTCAATCGGGCTAATTAAACGAATGCATGTTTATAATTAGAATACTCCGCCCCTAGGAGCACAACATGGGATTCTGGATGCTGGAGTCAGACTGGAGTGAACCTACGGTCATATTTTCTTAGAGAGAACGAGAGAGCGAGACCGTGACCCCAAATCCCTTCCTCTGATTGGCCGACGAAGAAAGAGACATTCTTCAGTGCAGCGCATTGGTCCAAAAGCAATGGGCTCAGATGCAGAAGGGAAACCACATAACGGTTCGGCCGTGTAAGAATTCCTCCTGAGCGCACCCTGGCCGGACTGCTGCGAATAGATCTACAGTCTGAAACCCCGTCTCAGTGACAGACAAGCGCGTGCACACACACACAGACTCACAGACACAGAGTACAAGCGGGCCAACACACATCGTCGTTATTTATCCTATGGAAGAGGCGCCAACGTAAGCTCGTAAATTGAGTGTGTGCGTGGGTGTGTGTCTGTGTGTTTTAAGAAGGACCGCGTCCCTGTGTGTGAGCATTTAGGGACGCTTCAGTACTAGAAGACATTTGACTTACAAAAGGCGTCGACCACGTTCTTTATTTCCGTTTGTCTGTCTTTGAGAGTGCGATATCCCTATTTAAACATGTGATTTAATAGGTATCTAAAAGGTAAGCCAATACGATTGTTTTCAACGAACAGACTTAATGACATTTCGGTAAAGTTCTACCTCCAGCTTTTTATATACAGCAATCTTATGATGAGATGGTGTGTACAAAATAAAATATAAAATAAAAAAATTATTAGTTATAGAGTTAATCTGTCGTGCAGGGAGTGCGTGCAGCTCATAAACAGTTGGCCTTTAGATTATGCAGCCATCTATAGAGTGGAGGAAGCATTATGGGGGAGATTTTTTCAGCAAAGTTTCGGTGGTCTGCCAGAAATGGCAGCAGAAAGTATGGTTATGAGAAATAACATTTCAAAAGTCCAAAGTGTCGGTTGAATATTTGTGATGTGCCAATTAGTCTTATTGGAAAAGGATACTTGATGCTATCTCGTTTAATAAATAAATATTTGTGACCGGGAAGGAATTTGGGATGGGGTGTTCAGATCTTGACTCCTTGCGGGAAGAAGCCTACCGCACTGGACCTGTTGTAGGTATCTGGCCGGCTTAAGGAGTCAGCCAGGCTAGGTGTGAATTGTGTTATCTCCTATCGCCAGTCAATGAACCATCTGTTTCCACCTGAAATGTGTTTGTGTGTGGGCGGGTTGGTTGTGTGCATGTGAGAGATGTTTAGACAGAAGGCTTTTGAACTGTGTGACAGGCTGGCGTCCTTGTAGGTCATGCCAAACATTTGGAGTGGTTTATCCATTGCGGAAAGATGAATAAACACACACACACACGGCAAAGCTGCATGCAGGAGAAGCAGCTTCATTAGACATACAGCCAATGTCAGTACCTTTA
This sequence comes from Dallia pectoralis, assembly GCA_029465975.1. NCBI lineage: Eukaryota > Metazoa > Chordata > Actinopteri > Esociformes > Umbridae > Dallia > Dallia pectoralis. The sequence goes on from CM055754.1 coordinate 5,561,165, forward strand.
TTGGACATACAGCCAGTGTCAGCAGCTTCATTAGACATACAGCCAGTGTCAGCAGCCTCATTAGACATACAGCCAGTGTCAGCAGCCTCATTAGACATACAGCCAGTGTCAGCAGCTTCATAAGACATACAGCCAGTGTCAGCAGCTTCATTAGACATACAGCCAGTGTCAGCAGCCTCATTAGACATACAGCCAGTGTCAGCAGCCTCATTAGACATACAGCCAGTGTCAGCAGCTTCATTAGACATACAGCCAGTGTCAGCAGCTTCATTAGACATAAATAAATAAATATGTTTTCCTGATTCCTTAATTTGATTATTATATTGATTATGTCTCTGTGTGTGCAGTCAGAAGAACTGTCAACAAAACAAGTCAAGTGAAATCTAATCCGGTGCCACAGTTACCCATACTTGATCACACTGAGCGACTGCACCAAATGAACCATAGTTGTACACAGCATTTATATCAGGAAAATAGTTCAACATACTCAGGAATCCCCTGGCCTGGTTACATACGTCAAATTGTGTTTAAACCCTCAGATAAATACCCACAGAATAGAAATTGGCCGGAGTGTGTGGGCATATGGAACGGGTTAATTTGTTTACGTAGTTGTGTGCTTTGCTATGTAAATAATGGTGCTATAATGCTATGTTACTGTAATGGGCTGACCTCAGTGCAGTGTTTACGTTGCCTTTTGCGTCAGTGGAAAGCAGCGTCACGTCCCTGAGTCGGGCGTCTGCACAGAGACAATAACAAGGACGGAGCGACGATTCTCTGCTTTTAGAGTGTGTGACACCTGTGTATACACCAACTATGTATGTTATCCCATGTGCGCGCACGCACACACACACGCACACACGCACACACACACAATCCTAACGCTGGGTTGCCAAATGTTACAAATTGACCATAGCAATTTTCCATTGGCTTTGGGAAGGGTTATCTTATCTTTCCACCTATTGTCGCCAAAACAACCAGAACAACAAGTTATATTGAATCAAAGCTTGGTTCAATTCTGCATTTAAACATATCACAGTGAGGTTGCACGGTGACAAGCACTTGTTGTCTTGGCCACCTGTGACCAATGTGCGGCAGTGGCTCAGTGGGTTGAGTCGGTTGTCTATCAATCGGAAGGTTGGTGGTTCCTCCTGGGAAATTGTCGAGGTGTCCATGAGCAAGACACCTAACCCCAGCTGCTCCTGGCGAGCCTGCAGTCGCCTTGCATGGTAGACGCGGTCGTCAGTGTGTGAATGAGTGAATGAATGGGTGAATGTGATGCAGGATCTGTAAAGCGCTTTGGATAAAAGCTCTATATAAAAGCGCAGCATCTACCATTTACCAATGTAGTACGAATTGTATTCCCAATCTGTTTTCTGGCGTTCATATTTCTTTGTGGTCTCTTTCCACTTCAGTATCTGATCTTGCTTACCGGGGCCAAGTTGCAACCTGGGATTAGATCTGGTATTTTTCCACGCAAGTTTGAAGAAAGAATGCAGTGAGTGTCTTCATTAGACCTCCATGGTCAGCCAAGGTTTGTCCAGCATGAGATGCAGCCCCGCGAAAGAGCCAGTGAAACCGTTACTCCCTGTTCTCTGGACACACAGGTCAACAGGTTTCACTTTGTTCAGGCTTTATATGATTTATTTATGTTGATTTGTCTAAGGACTCACGGGGGCTCGGTTTAAAGGGCCCAGAACAGTATGCTGCTCCACGACTTGACAATTCATCCATCGTCTTTGAATGCCACAGACACTAAGAATTTACTTGTGTAACTAAAAGTGAGCTATTGCGTAGTGAGCAGTGTTGAGAGTAACGGCGTTTAAGTATAACGGCGTTACTAACGGAGTTTCTTTTTCAGTAACAGAGTAATCTAATTAATTACTGTTTCCATCGTTACAACGCCGTTATCTTTACTGAGATTGAGAGTGTCGCGTTACTACAATTTGGTTGAATGAAGCGCGAGGTGTCATGCTTTGGCTACTCAACAACTGCAGCTGGGGTGGGGATGATGACGCCGTTGCAAATGCGATGATGATTGGCTGGGTGGGCGGTGCCTTGCTCACGCTGTCTCGCTGCACGCACTCTGATTACCACTAAACAAGACAGCGTCAGCGATATGGCGACGAGCCGGGGAAGTTCGAAAATAGCGGTATCAAACTGGAAGTACCGGCACTACTTCTCGCTCATTGAAGTCAAAGGCAAGAATGTTTATGTTACATGCACGCTATGCCCACAATGCCCAGGAAAAAAGACGTTATAGACGTCTGCCTCAAGCAAAGATTTTCCTTTGTTTCTTTTTACCCAGGTTTTTGTGTCTTAAATTTGCACTTGAATTTTATTTTCAATATTTATTTATGTTTTTATCATATGCAAAAACCAATGGCAGCTGCAATCTATTGAGTTCAAATAAATACCAAATGTTCTAAAATACTGTATATAGTGTTTTATTCTTCAATCAGTTAATATAAACATCTTTGACGTTAAATGTTATAGAACGTAATAGCGTTTAGAACATAAACAAAATAATGTCAGTTACTTTGCTGAGTAACTAATTACTTTTACAATGTGGCAACTGAGTTACTAACTCAATTACTTTTTTTGTGGAGAAGTAATTTGTAACTGTAACTAATTACTTTTTTTAAGTAAGATGACCAACACTGGTAGTGAGACATCAGAATGTATCATTCTTTACTGTTTGTGTTGTGGACGTTTCCATGCAGTCATTCAATTGTTTCCGTACAGAGGTTTTTGTTACCTATTAACACACAAGGGATAGAATGTATCACCAGCCGTAGCAGCCAAGTAGAACGCTGTCGAAATTTCTTACTCTATCTCTCCATCTTTCTCTCTTTCTCCATCATTTGCACTCGAATGTTCTCTCTGGTCTCACTTCCCCTCTCAATTTTCCTTTCTCTCTGTGACCCGTTACCAATTCAATTTCACTTCAGCGTGCTCGACTGGCATGGAAAACGTTTCTGTACATTGCCAAAGCAAGTGGAAAATACATTATCTCAGAAATAGCTCAAAGAGCAAAAACAAAAGAAAAGAATCTAAATTCTTAGTGGACATTAAACACACGGAGAAGTTTCTCTCCCCACCTCCCTCTCTCTCTCTTCCTCGGGGGGGTAGGTGGGTCATTGCACCTTTTGGGCGTGTATGGAGACAGGGGCCAGTGGTGAGGAAACGAGGAGAGTTCCTTCAGCTGAGCTCCGTTCTCCTGTCACTATGTCCTCGGACGTGGAACCAGAATCGACGTCAATACGGAAGCCCGGATCGGTCTCATTGATACTCATTGATGGCCCGTGGCCACATGGAGTCCCAGGATGACCGAAGCAGCCGCTACGTAAACGTTTTTTCATCTAGATCGTTTCTCACAAACCGGCTTTCCCGTTTTCACTCTTTCCTCTCAAACGTCATCACACGCAATTTGATCTCCGCACAGCGACTGCCATCGGATTTTTGCCAATCCTTTCTCCGCGCAGAGCCGCGCATCTGCTGTATTCAAGTTGATCAACACGTGTGAGGTCACGTTCACATGCACCTGGCATCCTCAGCTAGCGTGCCAGCGGACGTCATTATGGTTCTCCCGCTAGCGATTACGCTCCCTTCTCAGGTGATGCTGTTACATTTGCATTGTCCATGGTGGTCCCCAGCCCATTGGCACCCAATTGGACGTCACCTAGGTGACCTGGGTTGGATACTGTTGTTCTTCACGTTGTCAGCGGCCAATGTTGTCTGACGCAGAGGTTCAGACAGCGGGGGAACGGGGCAGAACGCCGGTGGCAGAACGCTGGGGGCAGCACAGTGGCAGACAAATTGTCCTGATGTGTGGCCCAAGGGCTCATGACACAAGGAATATTTCGACTGCACATTCCTTAGATTTACGAAGGATTTACAAAGGAGATGGGGAACTGACCCCGCTTCCCCGGCACAATAATACAGCAGTGTAAAACGTTGGGGCTGGGGAAAAACACAAGAAAATACCAGGAATTCCAAGAAGTAATTAGCCTTGTAAAGTGTTGTAACAATGTGTAAATTGTTAAAGTATGAATGGCAAGTGAAAACAAATCAAATGTTTTCAAGTTTCAGGTCTAAGGACTTAATAATGTCTCTAAATCTCTTTGTCTTTCATTCTCCGTTTGACTCTGTCCCTCTCCGATTATCTGACTCTGACACTCTGTTCACTCTTTTTATTGTTTTTTCTTCTCTTCTCTCTCTCTCTCTCTCTCTCTCTTTAAATCTCTTCCATTGACAATTCTGTTGTCTTCCTCGCATTGAGCCCCTCCCTTCATCTGTCGGAACAAAGCCTCAGTGCCAATTCTTACCGACCACCGATCGTCAAGATCAAGGCAGACAGCTTGTTTTCACAAGGCAGCAGGCGCAGAAACACACACACACACACACACACACACACACACACACACACACACACACACACACACACACAAAAAAAGACCCAAACACATCTGGGTCCCATCAGTGCTGTGGAGGAGCATGCAGTCCCAGGCGTTCCAGCAGAGCCGAGTGTGCTCTGCCCTGGCTCTGTGCCCAAACTTGCTGATAGAACCAGATAACCATGTGTTCCAAACGTCCGAAACGTCCAAAAGTTACAAACAAGCTAAGTTCAGTGACTGCTAGAAAATGGAGTTTGTGCTGGTGGGCTGGTTTAGAGTCAGGGGGAGAGAGAGAGAGAGAGAGAGAGAGTAGAGAGAGAGAGAGAGAGAGAGGGAGAAAGGAAGAGAGAGAAAGGGAGGAAGAGAGAGAGAGACAGAGACAGAGAGAGAGAGAGAGAGTAACACAGGGAGAAGAAGACAGTTGTTTGAGAGAATGGGGGAAAATACAAGAATCAATTGATTTGGGTTTGTTCAGGCTTGCTGTCGAGAACCACCGATGGTTATCTTAGTGGAAACATGTCACAAATGTGTTACGTCAAATATGCAGCATGTATAATAAACGAGCACACTCACACAAACACACATTCCAAGAATTTTCTCATCAACTGTGGGTGATTCCACAGCGTGTTTGTGATTCCACAGCGTGTTGGTGATTCCACAGCCTGTTGGTGATTCCACAGCGTGTTTGTGATTCCACAGCGTGTTGGTGATTCCACAGCGTGTTTGTGATTCCACAGCGTGTTTGTGATTCCACAGCGTGTTGGTGATTCCACAGCGTGTTGGTGATTCCACTGCGCGTTGGTAAGTCCACAGCGTGTTGGTAATTCCACAGCGTGTTGGTGATTCCACAGCGTGTTTGTGATTCCACAGCGTGTTGGTGATTCCACAGCGTTTTGGTGATTCCACAGCTTGTTGGTGATTCCACAGCCGGGAGAAGTCTACTAAGCCTTTTTTGAGGTCTACAGGGTCTAGGGCAAACTTGGTTGATGAAGTTGATGGGAAAAATAAGCATAACTTGTTACTTTGCCTTTTCTCACTCTCGACAAATGCAACATATTTCATTCCATTTATTACAACATTTCACTACACGGCTTTGCAAAGAAGCTGTGCACATCCTTATTCTTCAAGTGAAAGGAGAAAACATATACAGACATCCGACATGCTCTAAACTAAGACCACGTTAAAAAACTCAACTCAAAGTTTTTCGTTAAGGTGGACAGACGTGGCTGACGCGAAACTAAACCTTCTGTAGGCTACACTTTCATCCACCAGCTACCTGTTGCTCCTAGATCAAACAAACCTTTTGCGCTAGCTGGTTTATATCACCTCAGAGACCCATCCCTGGAAAGAATGATGGTCTGGTGTGTGTGTAGAGTGGACTGGTGGAAAAGTTCAACTCCTTACCATCTGACAAACATTATAGAAAGAAGGTAGTTGATAGATGGGTATTAGGGTTCTTGGTATGGACGTTTTTCGGGGAGGTCAGCCCCAGGTTATGGTTTGGGTTTGTTCACTGGCTTCCTGGAAAGGGTTTAGGCTTCACATGACATATACGAAAGACCAAACAGCTTGAGCCTGAAAATGTGTTGTAACTGTGCTGTGTTTAAGTGTGGTTAACACACACAGAGAACCTTCGCTGAGTAAGATCACTGCCGAGTTTACCTCTTGGTGGTTTCGTTTTAGTTCAGTTTATCTCTGGTTCAATAAAGAATAAATAGCCTGAAGGGTTATTAATGACATCAGAGCATGCCGAGTAACATCCGTATATTACACGCGGAAAAGGGTGCGTTCGAAAGTTGTTTAATGTTGTTCCTCTTCCTAGAACCTCCTTTGTCTGTAGATGAGGGGGGGCGATGGCAGGCTCTGAGTTCCACAAAAAGCCAGGGAGCAACATGTAGCCATCGGGTGTAAACTTCTGAGGAATACTAGCTTGTGATGTTTTGATATAAAGTACATTATGATCCACATTTGAACATTACTAAAACCTAATTACATTTGTTATTTCACTCAGCCATTTTTGCTCATCTTTATCAAGCCTTGCAATCGTTTTTAAATGTGATAATAAGATCAAATACAGCCACATTGGAAAATGTTCTACGAATCTCGACATACAGGTATCCATACAGCCATTCATAAACAGACACAGTTTTCCTCAAGCAAAACTTTAAGAGTTTGGGTGATACAAATTGTGCATCACATATTGATTACTTTTCAATTGTGACCTACCCAGCCCTGACATTACATCGCGAGACAGTCGATGTGAAAGACAAACATTCTGGCTCTTAAATATAACACCAAGCCATGTCTAAGACCTCAATCTTCCATTGACGTGAACCTGTTCCAAAGTGGTGAAATTGGCTTGTGTATTTTTCTTCCTCGCTGTTCTGTCTCACGGACGTTTCTGGCCCATTCTCCGGTCCTCCCCTCTCTGTCTCAAGGTAAGCTGGGTTAAACACTTACAGGTGTCTTTGTCTTTCTTCCCGTGTCTCTGTCTCACTCGCTCTTCTCTATCCATTCTGTTCAGTCTGTGTTCTTGGTATGATTTAACAACGTATATAAGTCCATAGGGTAAATACAACGCCCTGTCTCCGTCACTGCACATGTACTATGAAGTGCAGCTAGCAATCCAAATATATGTGGGGTTCAACGATTTAATCACCGTTTCCATGTCCTTCCAATTTTGTGACGCTAAATGTGTGATTAGCAGCAATTCCCAGTCAGCTGGGGAGGGAGCGATGCCGACATGTATCCCCCTTCCAAGCGTTCTGCTCCTTTTGCACATCTCGCTTAACCAGGAAGTTGTCACTGACACCTGTGTGCTCGGTGGAGACCACTTGCTCTAGAAAACTTTACCATTTGAGCAAACAAACTCTGACTTGCTTGCCGATTAGGAATATCGGAATAGCAATATAGAAATATACCAATCTTGTCTGTTGTACAACTGAATGCCTTCAACTGAAATGTGTCCTCTGCATTTTACCCACATCTGAGGTGCAGGGGCCAGCCCTAATCAGTTACCTGATTTGACTTCCACGTCAACGACGCCGGATTCTGTAGAATGATGTTGTCGAACATTTGCCAGGCCAACTTACATGGCCCTTCGTAGAAATCACGAGCACTATCAGTGGGCCACGATCAAGATGTAAACACCTGAATCCATGGATGGTCCAGTGGGCTAAGTGACGGATTCTGATGGACGATTCCTGCTCACACTGGCCACGACCAACCTGGTCGTCCTTGTTCACCTGGTTGTCCCTGTCCACCTGGTCGTCCTTGTTCACCTGGTTGTCCCTGTCCTCCTGGTCATCCCTGCCTAAATATCCTGGATACGGCTCACCTGTGTTTATTGACCTGCTGGCCATATTAATGCACAGAAATATTGATGTGGCCAAAAAGGCAACTTAAACTGCCAAACAAAATATGGTGGGCAATCTTTACCGCAAAAGACGGTTAAACTCCACATACAGAATAATAGGTTGCTAAAAAATGTGTTATTTTTGACTATTTCCGTTACTGGACCACGGAAGAGGGACTCATGTCTGTGATTTTGCCTATCCACATTAGATGCCTGCATTTTGTGTTTTGCTAGTGTTGTCTTGTCAACCATGACAACTCCATGTTGTAATAACGCTGAATCCAGCCTTTTTCCAAAGATGACCTGAACAGTGTTTTCTTACCAGTCAGGGATCTCGATACAAATGAAATAAATTATTCCGGAGGATTCCACCCTGAGACATAAAAAATAGAGACATATAATAGAGACATATAATTGTTCCAAGTCATAGATTAAAACCAGAGCTCTGGTATCATATTCAGCCCAGCAGTATGAACCATCTCCCTGATACTATCAACTCTATTCTGTCAGGACTAACTTGACATTGAACTGTTTTCAGTCATAACAGCAGGAGACTTGTGGTCGAGCTACTCACCCGTTCTCTGCTTGAGTAATGGTGCTCTTTTCTAACAGAAAATTCCTGTTCCTTTTGTGCCGAACCAAAATCTCTGTATGGTCTAACATTGTGTAACTGTGTGTGTGTGTGTATTCAGCCAACATCCTGGCACCCCGCATCCCACTTCTGGTTTGACTCTGAAACTAAGCAGGGTCGGTTCTATTGATTGTACCATAGACTAAGTGCTGCTGGACGTGAGGTTGTACCAGTAAGAGGCCCCACTTCCCTGTGGTGAACGTATTAATATTGATTGCCCCAGGGCAATGATAGGGACATTGCGCTGCATGGAATGTTGTATTTTTAATTAATTGAGACATAAAGATCCCATATTTCCAGCATGGCTGCCTAATCATCACCACCGGCATTCATTTTAGTTCATTGCTATGAGTAAGATATTGTTCTCGGGCAAATAACCTGACAATAAGATAAAACAAAATACATTCATATTGTAAGCATCAAGACCAGATGAAGAGAGTCAAAAGTTTTTTGAAAAAGCGAATCAAAGCTCTGTAATTTTCTGATTCTTGTTAGAAAGACATGAAACCCAACAACACATGTCGGTATTATACAAATGTCAATTTAACCCATAATAGCGTAAACATGTATTTTAAAAACAGGATCATTACTGCATTCATGCAAATACGCACACCCACACTCACCCTGAAACATCACCACTGACACATAGACAAGTTTACATGACATAGCGAGCACAGTATTCACATGTACACACACGTCACTTCGTTTGACACAAAGCCCAACATGAGCCATGATAAAACGGCAAACAGACGCTTGCTAAGGTCAACAGTCGTTGCCTTCAATCCTCGGATACGATTTCTACGCGGAAGACATTAGTGGGCAGGAATTCGCAGCTCGTTTATACAATTGCAAACAGCGCGTTAATGAGCAACCGCTGGCTTTTGCCGGTCAGCCAAAACCCGTTGTCACCCTGTATCCACAGACGTGATGGAAGACAGTGTGTTCACTGAGGCATGTATGCAAACGTTCCCTGTCAACTGCACTATAGTCGGCTGCAGGCCTCTGGTAATAAATACGGTTCAACTCACCCTTTGCCATGTTCACACTTTGCTGCCTATTGGTGCCTTGACATATCACCCAAACAAAATGGAATCCAAATTCAAATATCGCAGGGAAAAAAACAGCAAAATTGTCAAGAATGGGCGAGCCGTGTTGTACACGGTGTGTTAGGGGAGAGCACTACTGTGTAACGTGTTGATTAGGAGCCATTAATGCAGAAATCCAATTCCCCCAAATTCAAATGAACGGGCCTTTAATGCTAGCGAAACGTCACATTAGCTTGGTTAAATGTTACCCCGAGTTCAGTTTATAACCGTGGAAAGGCCTTACTGTGGGTCGGAAAAACAACCGTTAGGCTAAGAGAAGTTTCATGGCAAGACCGTTTAACCGAACACGTTTCCAGATACCTGTGGCCTTTGGCGGTGAGGCGAGAAGACCTAACAGATCTGGTTCGAATCCGCTGTGTGCCATGTAAACACTGAAGGTGATAGCTGCTTTATTGTTTCCTTACTTGGGCGTTGGGCCTTCAGCTCGCATGGCTAGTACTGTAAACTGAATCTGGGTACGGGAACTGATTACCTTACCCTCCCACTCACCCCGAAACACAAACTCTGAAGTCAGGGACGCCCACGCTCAAGATCCAAATTGTTGCGTCGGGAGAACACCAGAACCGAGGCTCCGCCACTTCACTCTCAATCAGCCGTTCTCCGTGTTTTTAACGTTTTAGTTGAAGTTCAGGTTTCAGGTTTATTTTCAGAATTACATTAGGTTTCACAGCAAATGTTCGTATGAACATCCTGGATAACGTTCAACTTAAACGCTCCACATCCACAGTTATAGTGAAAAGCAATGAGCTGGGACAGGTCTTAAATGTGCACTCAACATTTGTAGCAGAGGAGAAGCACAGGGCCAGCAAATGACATTTGCAAATAGTTGTGGGTTATTTAGCGAGTAAACAACATTTCAATAACACGCAATCCAAAAATACAAATTTAATTGACCTCAATTGCTACACACGGCGACATATTACCTCATCTCGCCAGGCAGCTTTTCAGTATTTATTTTTAAGGGGTGAAGGAGTTCATGTGCTGCGTTTGTACAAACTGCACACACGTGCATGCACACACACTCACACACACACACGCATACACACAGCACACACACACACACAGACACACACACACACACACCGACACACACACACAGACAGACACACACACACACACACACACACACACACACACACACACACACACACACACACACACACACACACACAGACAGACAGACAGACAGACAGACAGATACCCTTTGATTTCATTGAGGCTCTCTGTCGCTGAAGTATCAAAGAGTTTCACAAGTGAATTTGGCGGCTGTAGATTAGGCATAATCTCTGGCGCATAATGTTGTCCCAGTTTGGCCAAGTCCAGTGCAGCTCTGCTTTTCTTGGCCCCACTGAGTCGGCCCTGCAGTAGTCTTCCTTCTGTTAGAAGGGTATAAGTCTCTCACAAGCAATCCCCAATCAAACCCCCCCTCTCCCCCCAATGGCGCCAGGACCCCACTGACTGTGGGTGTGGGTATGTGTGTGTGTGTCTGTGCTTCTGCGTTTCAACCGCAATCGAACCCTGAGAAAGACACAGCATTGTTTAAACACATGAGCTCATGGCTGTTAAATGCACTAAGACATCAAACACACAGATCAAATGTCACGTTTGGGTATGCCGAAATGCACCCATTCACACACAAATGCAGAAATGCACCCATTCACACACAACTGAGTCATTTGTGTATCAGATCAGGGGTAATCTGAGTCATTTGTGTATCCGATTATGCGTATTCTGAGTCTTATGTCTATCCAATTAGGCGTTCTAGGGGCCCATCCAACTTGACTAATTAATATTCATGTTATCAGGCCTGTGTCGGGTTTCCACACGTTGTGCGTTTTGGCCAAGCGTGTGTTTTTCCACAGGCTCTTAGTAGACCCACACGGGTTCCTGAGTAGTGATTGGACAGGAGGACGGAAGTGATCGCAATCTGTTCTATTTAAGACAGTAAACACGACACAGGCATTCTAAGGTTCCACGTAGCTCAGTGGAGGAAGGCGCCAGGGTTGTCGGTCGGATTCCCACAGGGGCCCTGTTTGAAAAATGTATCCACTCACTACTCCAGAAAAGAGGGTCTGCTCAAACGCTTACATGGAACCGTCGTAGATCCAGAGACTCGCAGACCTTTGGAACGTTGGAACATTTGGAACGTTGCTGCTTTTTTGTGTGACGATATGTCTTTTGTCGCATGTCTTGATTATTTCTAATTCTCACATTGTATATACACTAAATCATCCATGTCACCCGGACTTTTAACCCCAGACGGTCCTGGTCAATCGCGCAGCCGTCTGCGAGACTCCTGGCAAAGTCACGTCAAGGACCATTTACCAAAATCACGTTAGATTCACGAAATATTCATGTGAAACAATATTGAAGTGTTTACATGAAATGTGTTTACATTATTTTACATGTTTTACATGCTTTGAATTGTTTCCCAAAGCGTCTTGCTTACTTGGAGGTTGTATGAAATCAGGCTTGCCGGATATAGATAAAAAAAAAGAAAACATTTCAAATGTCCTAAGAAAATCTGACAAACAGCTAGACACCTTACTTACGTGGCCGTGGCTGCCATATGCAGTTTATGATCAAATTATTTGTGTGAATATGTAGTTAACAAGCCGCAATTATTAGTGGACATTTTCAAGATACGGCTCATTCCATTCGTAGATGCATTCAGACAGAGGGTCACTTTGCTGGAGGCCAGTGCCAGGCCCAAAATGGAAACAGGAGTGGGGAGATATTTGACTTGTATGGAGTTACAGAGCTCTTAAAGACCCTGTGGACTGATGCTGGTGGTGAGGAGAGAGGGAGAGAGGGGAAGAGGGGAAGAGGGGGGAGAGAGGGGAGAGAGGGGAGAGGGAGAGAGGGAGAGAGGGGGAGAGGGGGAGATGGAGAGAGGGGAAGAGAACAGGGAGGGAGAGAGGGAGGATCGTTTTCTGTCCCCCCAGCCTTAACACAAAGGAACGCTTTCTTTCCATCTCCCCTCTTTCTCAACTCTTTTACCACTAATGCCTCAACCCCCCACTCCCACCCCCACTCTTTCAACTGCATGCATCATTGGGGAACGGCAGGGGGTTTCATATGAGTAACAGTTGCCACAGAGAATCTTAAACTCACCCGGGGACAAGGTGGACCCCACGCTAACCCTGGCTGTTCTACTGTGGGCCCCGTAACGCCGCGGTGATGTAAATACCTGCTGTTCTGTGTCGCTAGCCGTCTCATTTCTACAGCGCTGTCAGACTCTCATCGCCTTGGTAACGGGTCACTGGTGATGTCAGAACACTTGAGGGGGATTAGATTGAATAGAGCTGATCGGTGGCTGCTGAAGATCACCTTCATTGCGCATTATTAAATTATTATTATTAGGGTGTGTGTCCCAGCTGTTCGTTCGCTCGCACTGAGCCACAAATGCCATTAGCTTGTCCGCAGCCCGCCAAAACAACAGGGCGAGGAGACAAGGCTAATATCTGAGGCTCGCAAGGCACCCGAAAATATAAAAAATGCACTTTATTAGCCTACATCCCTTCTGAATGAACACGAAGCCGCCTAAGTTATCTTGATCATTTCACAAGTTTCCGGTCAGGCACTAATAGGACTAGCAGTGCTCCGGTGATGGTATTATCATTTGTTCTCTTCAGATTATTCTGCATTATTATTTTTTTAACAAAAAGCTTAACTGAACAAACGGTTGGCAAAAGCGATGAAAAGGCGGACCAAGTGCAGGCGCTCAGAAGGACGGAGAACGAGCGGGCAGGGCAGACAAACAGCAGGAGAACAGGAAGACAGACGAAAAGACAATGACAACACTTCCAACAGAAACACGATTTTACACATTGCTGGATACAAACAAACAGGGACACGGCTGAGGCAACTAATTACTGGGAACATAAAAAACTACTTCCACACAGGACAGACTCATACATCTGACATATACAGGGGAATAACATGACACAGGTGCAACAAATTCAGACTAACGACAAGGGACCAAACATAGAAACAAACGCCCAATCCCAATATCCGCGGCTACACCCTAAGCACTGAGCCCTTTTAGACTTTATTGATGTCACATGGTAATTGATTGAGTGCAAGAGGCTGCAAGGGCTCAAAATGCTGTAAATAGGAATGGGACAGCACTTTATCACGTTACCTTGACAACGCTGAAACATGTTGCATGCTATTTTGTATTTGGGACTTTTTATTTTACGTTTATTATTTTATTTGTCATGCCAACATAGGCCAAACTACACACAGTTCTGGCTATATTAACCGTCAGTGAGGTTTGTGGTTATACTTATACTGTATGTAAACTTTTTTAACCATGTTGATGTCAGGGTTGGTTGCTCTTTCCATGCTTGTTTGTTTAAAGTTTATCGTTTTCTTTCTCTTAAGACGCAGGTTTTTCTGGATTTTTCTCTCACTTCCGGGCTTCCCGTGGTGTTTCATGTCACAACGCTGTGAACTCTGGGCAACTCCCTCAGCCAAAGTCTGCTTAATTGTGGACTTACGTAAAGGGTGCATAAAGGGCTCAAAATGATCGCCCCTTGCACACTTGACGATTTGATGGTGGGACAGCCTGAGCCCTCACAAACTCACAGCGAGAACGTGCTTCCCAGTCCGTGAGTCTGTGAGTGTGGACATTGGGATTGGGCAATAGAAACAAAACCACTACATAAGGAAACTATAGCACAGACATACAGAAAACATGAATCGCACCACGGGAAACATGGAACACCAGGAAGGACTGAGGACACAGAAATCCCATAGTGGACACATGGAACATTTTATGTAATTTTATTTTTATACATGTGACTGGTCTAAAGGTGAAATAGAGCTGCTGGTGATAAACAAAATACACGTATGGACTAGATACATGTATTTAGACCAAAAACGTATAATCAGAGGAGATATTGTATGTATGATCTCCTGGGTTCAATTCCCAGCTCCTCCCCAGGGCATCGTTGCAAACTTTGTTCTCAATCGGCAGTTTCCGTCATCCACAGAAACCGTTAAAGTCAAGGTCTACAAGCATTTTCCCGCAGGACATCAGATACTGTGGCATTTTCAATGTTGCTAGGTTCATGCTATTCACACAAACGTGTGCAGTAATGTCCATCTGCTGTTCCGTGGAAAAGGGGGAGACATACCTTGGGGCCTACTTAACCTCGTTCTCCATTTCCCCCCAAGTCTGTTTTCATGACTCTTTCTTCGGCTTCACTTCCCCCATTTTCATTGTTTATTTTCTTAAACGGCTGCTATTGCCGCTGCCCTGAGAGCTGTTAGTTGGTTCGTCTCGTACCAGGTAGAAACCATGTTGAGTGAGAGACCGATGAATGAGAGTCATTGAGCAAACCTGTGTGTGCGTGTGTGTGCGTGTGTGTGTGTTTGATTGCTTGTCATGGTACCCTGATAAATTAGGTCTGACATCAAAACCATTGTCAACGCGAGCGAACGGGTGATACAAAGTTTTCGCGTTTCCAATGACGTCTAACGCATCGCCAGTCCTCCCAAGCCACGGGGAAAAAAAAAAAAAACAGAGTGACCGCCCGAGTGAGAAGAACTCCCATGCACGCAGAACACCGAAACCGGAGTCCTTTCTTTAATTTCCTTGTTTGCATCCAGAAACCATTTGACTTCATGGTCATGTTGCTTTTCTCAGGAGGACCGAGCGGTTACCCAGAGCTGCCAGGCGATTTACCCCAGTCCACTGCACTCCTCCCTGGGCAGCTGGGACGCATTAGCCCCTGAGAAATGCACCCATCTACCCCACTCCATCATATTCCGACTGTGGACCCGTCGTGTTTTCCCATGTTATGATCGCATGCATTTTTCGTCGTGCGTGTGATTTATGTCGAGGACACGGGCTTTTACAAGCCATGTAGCACATGCAGGGTTGATTGAATGTTAAGTGCCAGCAGCATAGGGATATGCACTGACCAAGTCTTTTGACAGTGAAAATAACCTCACATAAAACATGCAGTTTGTTTGGAGTCTCAGAGGCTCCGAGAAGATTGACCACACCCCTTCGTTTTTTATTTCTCTCTTGTGTCTCATTTCGCCCAGAAAAGTCAAGGAGTCTGGGGGTTTGTAAATTCTTGCAAAGAGCGGGCCGTGAGTGTTTCGGTAACTTTTTGCGGGGCTCTATCTGTACACGTTTTATTGTGGTCATTATTTAAATGTATTCGCTAGTGTGGCCGGTGTGAAATGGCTAGCCAAGTAGCGGTCGGTGCTAGTAGCATTTTAATCGGTTGCATCACTCACTGTGAGACCTTGAAGTACTTGTTTCCTTCGCCCCGACTGGCCTGTTGCTTTTATGGGCCAATCAGAACGCCCCGTCTTGGCTGTTCAGACGATTGCCGGTTGGTGGCCCGGATGTGGCAGTTGGACAGCAGGAGAAGCGAGACTGTTACATTTATTTTTGTCAATTTGCATTGTGCCTTCCATTAATACCCATTTAAAGACAGAATGAAAACGACATGTCGTCCGTCACCTTATCTATATAAAACGTTGTCTCTATACATAAATACAGATGCGTCGAGGAGAAAGTCACATCTGCAAATGTCCAGTTCACTGTACAAATACGTACGTACCGAGTGATGTGATGCCGAGTACAGTTAATAGTTATTGTTGGTTGCAAATTCTTTCAGCCTTTGATTTGCTCCACCATTCACTGTGTGTCAGCTTCCATAGCCTTAGTTTGTGACAAGCTAGTAAGACCTTAGCTGAGGGAAACATCGAAACATCACATTAAAAAAACTGTCCACCCTTCTGTTCAAACATCACGACGACACACATAACCCATTCCATGGAAGAACATGTTTGAGCAGACCAGGGCACCCCTCAAAAACCCCAAATGAGTTGTTGTCTACAAATTACTTGCTCCCAGATGCCCAGCACTTCTGGACCAAATACAAGCATCAAGCACCAACGTTTGGCATGATGTGATTTACTTGACGTTTAAGTAACTGGAAGTGCGTAGGATACATACTCATGTCATGATTCAGGCTCTGGACACAGTAAACACTTGTTTTTTTAGTTCTGAGTCTTGTGAGATCATTTCAATGCAGCGGTGAAGTGCTGTTGGTCACGATGAACGAACTCTTGCTGCTGGAGGCCATTAGTACTCGGGTTCAGAAAAGTGTCTCAGGAGTGGTTACATAACGTCCCTCTATCCATCTCTACATTTCTCAGATTCACTCTTTCTATAGCTCGCCCTCTCCACCTCTACAAATCTCTACGCTGGCCTACAGCCTAGCGGGTCTTCACTCTATCGTGCATCGTCTACATTCGTTCTTGGTGTAGAACTTAGAATTGTCTTCCCCCTGGCGAGGCTGCCGAGCAGAGTGGCACCTTCTAGTCGCCTTTCCCAGTCCACTTCAATACATCCACCGTTGTTCCGTTACTTGAACAGGTGGTCGATCTGAATGTCTGCCGTGCCCTGGCGCTGCTCTGAGGGGACTGTCCAAGGACCACATAGCCACCATCACACACGCCACCCTGGACCCGTTTCCTTACAGAGACACGGATGATCCATCGCCGCCAGACGCCGACCGCCCGAAGGAGGAGCGTCCGCAGTGTGTTCAAGCTTTGTTCATCCGCAGCTCGGCCTATTGAAACCGGTTGCGAAACGAGGAACTCTGTATCTGGACCCAAACCTGCGCAACTAGATCTTGGACTTGCTGACAGGCCGTCTCCAGGTGTTGAGTGTGGGCAATAGCAGCTCCTCCGCGCAGAACGCTCAACGCCGGGGCCCCCCAAGGGTGTGTGCTCAACCCAAACGCCCTCGGTTGTAGGCCTTGAAAGACGTGATTGTGTAGTGCGTTTCAGTGTGTCCACAGTGTGCCCCATTATGCATCTCACCGAAAATGTTCGACTGAGTCGGAAATGTGAAACTTAGAATTCAATCGTTTTTCATCTCCGCCCTCGCGTTTTCCCAGCTCCCCCTGCGTTTTCTACTTTCTACTACCCGTCACTCTTCTAACTCTTCCTCCTTTCCCTCTCACTGTCTCTCTACCTTTGTCAACCACTCCATTGATCTGTTTCACCTGTCTATCTCTCCTTCTCCTTGACTAACTCTACGTGATTTTCTAACCAACTCTCCCTCTCTATTTTTCTACGCTGCCCTCTTTCTGTCTCACTCTTCTTCTCTCCCGCCAGTGCTTCGTGTTTCTACTCGTGGTCAGAACCTATAGGCGGGGTTATGTGTGTGTGTGTGTGTGTGTGTGTGAGTGTGTGCTGGTGCTTTCAGTAACCTGGTTCAGCTGTGAATCCTGTCCCGGACCCTGACTCTGGCCACAAGCTGGTTCGCTGGGTGTCCGTATCTTACAGCGGATGAAACTATCCAGCCCACCCCCACCATAGTTTAAATCGTTACGCAGCTTGTTGTGTTTGTACTCGGTCCACGTTTAAACAACCTCCACCCCCTTCACACTCCGCATGTCTTCCCAACCTCTCTTTTCCCTGTATTATTCTCTCTTTTCCAGGAACTCTCCTCACCTCCGGTGTAAGATGTCTACACACTTGCGGTTAACGACGTTGAGCCGAAACCAAATCGGTCGGAGGCTGTGATGGCGGCCATTTTGGCTAATTGACGGACACTCTTCAAACCCAGACACGGTTTGTGGTTCACTGGGGCTGGCCCGGACTTGAGATGAGATGAACTACCTCGCCACAGACACTGTACAACACACACGCACGGGAACAGCCACGCGTGTACTTCCTCCATCAGTCATACACACGCGCAAAACACACAAAGGCAGCGTTTAAAAGCGATGTCACCGCGAGACAAGTGCTGGCATACTTTCTTTGTGGGGCAAGAACATTCGGCTGTTCTCTGGGTTGCGGTTTCACAGTCACAACGAGCTGCTCTTTCCTTACGGTGACAGGACATCAAACATGACAAATATTTGCGCCCGCCGCTCATTTGGCCGTGAATAATGGGACTTTGTCAATGGTATTTCTGGTTGGAAGATAATTAACCCGATCTTGTATTGTTCCACGTGCCGGCTGTCTGTTATTCTCTGTGGTCCCTGGTCACATTCTTGGCCCCTACCACCTCTGCAGCCTGCTAGTGCCTTTACAAACCTGCGAAAGTATGCAGCGTCCAGACCACCTACCGCAAGTGGTAAAGGAGAAGTGCAAAAACAAGCCATGTGCTAGACGGCCCAGTATAACAGAAATGTGCGCCGCAAATAGGAATGGAAATGCATGGCTTTGGACGACTGAAGTAATGGTATAGATGTTTAGGGAGAGAGGCCGAGTCAGAGAGAGAAACAAATGGGGGGCTACGAGGGCTTTGTGTGTGTGTGTGTGTGTGTGTGTGTGTGCGTGTGTGTGTGTGTGAGAGAGAGAGAGAGAGAGAGAGACATTCTAGTCAAATAAAGCCGCGTCTCTGCCTAAACACCAGCTGCCATGGCCGTCCGGCTCAGACAAACACACACACACACACACATAAAGGATACCTCTGTAAGCTGTCAGTCACAAATCACGGTCACTCACGAGCACATAGCACGCTCGCAGAAACACACATCCCAATTCAGGTCACATGCTGAGGACTGTGGCTCTGACGGCGCCAAAATAAACACGCCGCTTAGTTTATTAGCCTAACCCCACTGCCACGACAGAAAAACGAATTCGCCCTCTAAACGACCAGGAGAGTGATGGATAGGCCAGTGTGTGGGAACCCGGGTGCTTCTGCAGGGATGTGGCGCGCTTCAGGGTCTCAGCTGGTGTTACCTGGCACCGCTTGTTCTGACGAATGACAAATAACGGAGTAAAAATACGGTGAAACCGGGCCAATTTCATTGATCGTTCACACACACACACACACACACACAGACTCAGGCCAGAGCTATATTTAGGGATGGATGAAGGACTAGTGGAGTGTCGTTCGCTGGTGCATTTCTCTAAAGTCCTTTTTTAGGCACCCGACCCTAAGCCCTGAGCTTGACAGATTGGGCAGTGGAATGTGTGTGTGTGTGTGTGTGTGTGTGTGTGTGTGTGTGTGTGTGTGTGTGTGTGTGTGCGTGCGTGCGTGTGTGTGCGTGTGTTCTCGCGTGAGCCTCTGTGCATGCGCGAGCCTGTACATTACATTCCCCGGGGTATGTAGCAGTCAGGGACTTCTGAAGGGAGGTCTGGTGAGTGATCTGTGGTGAAAGTGCCCTGTCTGCTCTGAGAGTCAGCCAACGGTCAGGCTGTGACCGGACATCTATTTATATATAGTGGGTCAGAACTACTGGAGTTATAGAGGTTCTGTTGCGAGCCTCCTGCCGATTGGTGGTTAGGCAGATGGAGAACATTGGCGAAGACCAACAGCGAAATACCCTTCAGTTCGGTTCCCTCCCACCAAGTCCATCGGAGCCGTCCTATATTTAGTAATTCCTGCAAATGGGCACCGCGACGTATGACATTACGTACATACCTTGAGCCGTTGAAGAGTGTTCAACCCAAGCCACGGATTCTACACCTGGCTACCCTAAAGCCAGGTGAAGCCCAGGGAGGGTCCATGGCGTTGGGCCCCTCGTTAAAAAGCAATCAATGGCTCGGAGATCACTAGCTCCAAAGAATTCGCCTTTTTGTTTTCCTTTGAATGTGTTCCTTTTCCGACATTCGTATTCGCAGAATTCCATGGCGGAATTCCACGGGACTAGCCGTCCGAATGCTAACGTCGTCAATCACATCGATCACGACAACATGAGGACAAATGTTAACTTGGCTTGAAAGAGTTTCATCTAGCACTGTGTGGAATGTGTTCATTATGGGACATTGTTCTCAGTGTATTGTCCCTTCAGGGTAGGTGGCTGTAGATAAGAGATTGGGCTTTAAAGGACTTCGAATAGCCCACTCGCACATGCCAAAAAACAAGAAGTAATTCATTTTACCAGTGCCTCTTCAAATAGCTTTGAGTTATTACAGAATTCGCAGCAAAGATAACAACCGAAAATCCATCCCGACCAAACGATCTCGGCATACTCCACAGTAATTCTAGTACGACCGCAATGCTTTTTGCACGAGCTTGTGAAAACACAAGGCTAATGGCTTGTATTATAGTAGAAATCCACTTTATATAACTTTCTTCCCATACAGGATGATTAATGAATAAGCCTGGTTGAGTGTTCTCCTCAACTTTCTCATTGCAATCGGATTCATTGTCTCACTATATTAAATATAGGAATGTAAATAACCTCATTGTGGCAACATATTTTGCTCTTCCGTCAAATTTTTGCCCTGTAAAAAAAGACAGTCGTATGTGAAGCTATTCTTGTCACGCTGCTGGTACGGTGTAGCGTAATAAGCCATGTGCAGGAGCCGTATAATCCGTTAGGTCGTTTTATTAAGTACACAACAAACATAAAACAAACCGTAACCGGCGAAAAAGCTAACTGGTGCTAATGAAAATAAACATGCGCATATAGCGACTTACAGAACAACAAACAACAGTAGCCGACAATACACTCACCTCGAATAACAGTGACATACAAACAACAATGCTAAGCAAGGAGTGACTTGCTAGCGACCCCTTTTATCCCCACATAAAGTGACAGATTACTAACAGCTGTGACCACGTGAAAGAGGAAGTAATCACAGCTAGTGAGAACAAAAACACGGAAGTGGATCACCGAAATGGAAGTGTAGCAACGCCACCACACCAATCGTGACAGTATCCCCCACTAAAAGGCTAGCTCCCCAGATAGCCGAACGAACCAACAAAAACCACAAGGGAGCAACAAGACAGGACCCACAGTTAAACCCAATGGGTTAGTCCATCAGGACGGGTCCAGTCCTGAATAGGCCGCGGTAGCCGACCGCCATCTCGAGCGGCTGAGAGGCCGCCAGTTTGAGCGGCTCAGGGTGCGTCGTGGCGGCGGCCATCGTGGGCGACGTGGCGGAGGCCATCGTTGGCGACGTGGCGGAGGCCATCGTGGGCGACGTGGCGGAGGCCATCGTGAGCGTAGTCGTGGCGGCGGCCATCGTGAGCGTCGTCGTGGCGGCGGCCATCGTGAGCGTCGTCGTGGCGGCGGCCATCGTGAGCGTCGTCGTGGCGGCGGCCATCGTGAGCGTCGTCGTGGCGGCGGCCATCGTGAGCGTCGTCGTGGCGGCGGCCATCGTGAGCGTCGTCGTGGCGGCGGCCATCGTGAGCGTCGTCGTGGCGGCGGCCATCGTGAGCGTCGTCGTGGCGGCGGCCATCGTGAACGTGGTCGTGGCGGCGGCCATCGTGAGCGTGGTCGTGGCGGCGGCCATCGAGAGCGTCGTCGTGGCGGCGGCCATCGTGAGCGTGGTCGTGGCGGCGGCCATCGTGAGCGTAGTCGTGGCGGCGGCCATCGTGAGCGTAGTCGTGGCGGCGGCCATCGTGAGCGTAGTCGTGGCGGCGGCCATCGTGAGCGTAGTCGTGGCGGCGGCCATCGTGAGCGTAGTCGTGGCGGCGGCCATCGTGAGCGTAGTCGTGGCGGCGGCCATCGTGAGCGTAGTCGTGGCGGCGGCCATCGTGAGCGTAGTCGTGGCGGCGGCCATCGTGAGCGTAGTCGTGGCGCGGCCTTCGTGGGCGGCGATGCGGCAGCCATTGTGGGCGGCGATGCGGCAGCCATTGTGGGCGGCGATGCGGCAGCCATTGTGGGCGGCGATGCGGCAGCCATTGTGGGTGGCGATGCGGCAGCCATTGTGGGCGGCGATGCGGCAGCCATTGTGGGCGGCGATGCGGCAGCCATTGTGGGCGGCGATGCGGCAGCCATTGTGGGCAGCGATGCGGCAGCCATTGTGGGCGGCGATGCGGCAGCCATTGTGGGCGGCGATGCAGCAGCCATTGTGGGCGGCGATGCAGCAGCCATTGTGGGCGGCGATGCGGCAGCCATTGTGGGCGGCGATGCGGCAGCCATCATGAGCGCCGGCGTGACGGCAACAGCCATCTTGGGCGCTGGCGTGACGACGGCAACCCTCTTGAGCGCTGGCGTGACGGCAACAGCCATCTTGAGCGCTGGCGTGACGGCGGGAGCCATCGTGGACGCTGGCGAGACGGCGGCAGCCATCTTGGGCGCTGGCGGGACGACGGCAGCCATCTTGTGCGCTGGCGTGACGGCAGGAGCCATCGTGGACGCTGGCGTGACGACGGCAGCCATCTTGGGCGCTGGCGGGACGACGGCAGCCATCGTGGGCGCTGGCGGGACGACGGCAGCCATCTTGAGCGCTGGCGTGACGGCAACAGCCATCTTGAGCGCTGGCGTGACGGCGGGAGCCATCGTGGACGCTGGCGTGACGGCGGCAGCCATCTTGGGCGCTGGCGTGGCGACGGGGACCATCGTGGACGCTGGCGTGACGGCGACAGCCATCTTGGGCGCTGGCGTGACGACGGCAACAGCCATCTTGGGCGCTGGCGGAACGGCAGGAGCCATCGTGGACGCTGGCGTGACGGCGGCAGCCATCTTGGGCGCTGGCGGGACGACGGCAGCCATCTTGGGCGCTGGCGGGACGACGGCAGCCATCTTGGGCGCTGGCGGGACGACGGCAGCCATCTTGGGCGCTGGCGGGACGACGGCAGCCATCTTGGGCGCTGGCGGGACGGCAGGAGCCATCGTGGACGCTGGCGTGACGGCGACCATCTCAGGCGCAGGCGTGGTGGCGACCATCTCAGGCGCTGGCTCCTGTAAGTCCAGCCATGTCCTCCACCACGTCCTAATAATGGCAGTGGGCTGGTCATCCAACCCCTCCGGGGGTTTTTCTGTCCCTGACGTCGGCGGCAGAAAAGGGTCTTCCCACGGCGGGGGTAGTGGCTGTAGCTCCAGGGGTTTTCCTCCCCCTGTCTGCAGCCCCGGAGCAGTGGGTGGCCGTTCCTGCAGCACCAGGACCGTGGGTGTTCTCTCCGCGGTCCTCCCGGAACACCTCCTTAGCTCCCCCCCAAAAACCTTCTTGGGACGCCTTCGGGGTGCCCTCTTGCCTTCCTCCGGGAAGGACCGCGGACCCGATGTAACCAGCCCAGATAGCTGCATAGGTGGCTCCACCGTAGCATACGGCCGGAGACGTAGCCACCGCTCCTGTGGTGTCTCCGGCCGATTCCACTCCCACCGCTCCGTGGGGCGACGGCGAGTTTCATCCGACGGGGCGCTATAGCTTGCCCCCCCGTGGAATCCACTCACCGTCTGCTGGCTCCGCTGGCTTCTTTGTGGGCTTAGCATTCTGTCACGCTGCTGGTACGGTGTAGCGTAATAAGCCATGTGCAGGAGCCGTATAATCCGTTAGGTCGTTTTATTAAGTACACAACAAACATAAAACAAACCGTAACCGGCGAAAAAGCTAACTGGTGCTAATGAAAATAAACATGCGCATATAGCGACTTACAGAACAACAAACAACAGTAGCCGACAATACACTCACCTCGAATAACAGTGACATACAAACAACAATGCTAAGCAAGGAGTGACTTGCTAGCGACCCCTTTTATCCCCACATAAAGTGACAGATTACTAACAGCTGTGACCACGTGAAAGAGGAAGTAATCACAGCTAGTGAGAACAAAAACACGGAAGTGGATCACCGAAATGGAAGTGTAGCAACGCCACCACACCAATCGTGACAATTCTATTACCTATAAGTTGTGGTTTCTCATACACAGTTTAAGCCAAACACTTCACAACAAAATTGGACACAGTTAAGGACAAGGCTCAATTTGTTTACTGGAACAGGACATTAATCTGCCAGGCATCAAGGCCTGGAGTGGAGCCTATTTTAGGAAAGCAAGGTCTGGTTTTGTGTTTCAGATATTTTATATTGTCTTAAAACACTGAACATTATATTGGTTGCATTTTGGGAATTATCTGTGAGAAAAAATAAATATTTAAATGTGTTGCTTACAGAAGTAATCAAGCCTGTGCTGTGGAGGTTTACATGAAATGGCCCTAACAAAATCACAGTAAGCTAGCCATTTGCGTCCTCCTGTAAACCATTAAAATTTCTGTCAGATTTTCTAAATAAAAGCCCACTAAATGTTTGGAAGGTTTCAGTGAGCATTGTTGGATCAATAAATGTAAGCTGCCACCGACCACAGAAACACGAACAAGAAAATATTCTTTAACCTGAGCTCTCAAACATGAAGGACATTTGTGAGCAATGCCACAGAAAGGCAAACAATTACTGACGAAACTGTGGATTTCAGTGGAGTAATAATGCACTGGTGAAAATTAGTTAAAAACGCGTAAAAACTATTGAAATAATTTTCCAATAATGACTAATAATGAATAATAAAGTTGAATCTTATCTAAAACATTGGTATGTTCACCCTTCCCCTCCCGGCAAACTGAAAGTAATGTGTGAAAGAAATCTTACATTTCGGCCTCAACAGCACCTGTCTTTAAAACATTCTTGATAGGAATCCGTTTAATTCAACCTGACAAAGACTATTGTAACCATGGAGGACTAACTAGCGGCTACTTCAATCCTGAAGAGGGAAAGTCACTGGTTGAAATGTTCAACACGGTTCCTGGTTAGACATCAAGCTAAAACTCAAATGCATTTTGTCAAATGACTAAGAGTTTGATGATCGATCTAAATTGGCTGCCAAAATTAACATTGCTGCTACAAACGATCAGTATACTATTTTATCTGGCAACATTCAGCCACATGTCTGCTCACACAGCTATTGTCTGTTGTGTGTTAAAGCTTACTTACAGTGGATATGAAAAGTCTACACACCCTTGTTAAAATGCAATTTTTTGTGATGTGAAAAAAATTTACAAAGATAAATCACGTCAGAACTTTTTCCACTTTTAATGTGACCTGTAATGTGAACAATTCAATTGAAAAACAAACCGAAATCTTTGAGAAAAAAGGGGTGTGTAGACTTTTTGTATCCACTGTGAATGCACTACAAAAGAACATTGAAGTACATTGGTGTGAAGTACATTTTGTGATTAAACTTCAAAATAATAACAGCTACTTAAAATCACAGCTATACCTAAAAAGGTTTATTATGCACAGGCCATGTCGGAGCAATAGGTACATTTTATCCCAGAATTTCACCTAAAATTAAAGAGGAAGTTTGCGGTGTGTTGAGAGCGGATGTTTGAAAACAATCGGTACGTCAAAGCGAAGCAATGAACCGTGTCGGCCTGCAATTCACCTCTGTTCGGTTTATCTTCTCAGAAATTCCACGTCTGAACTGTGCCATAGTGTGCGCTGCCAAACAGATTTATTCCGGGCCACTCTGGACCGCAGCCTCTCGGTCATTGGTGCATTCAACCCTTGTAAAGAGAGAACTACGTCAGCAGTCGATGACGGGAAATCTTTTATGCTATGCTAATTGGTTACCAGCTCTGACGAGATCCAACGCTGCTCTGTTGATAATCTGTTACTTGTCGCCCTGACCTTTGATGACCTTTGAGGGACATGTGGTCAGGTGAGTTCGGACACCTGAATAAACATTCCACGCGATACGAGACGGTCAAAAAGGTAACAAATGTAACTTTCTACAATTCCTATAAGTGTTTATTTTGCAATCATTAGCATTTCACATTTCCAAAGACAGTGAATGGTTCAAGTTGAGGTTGATTGGGTAAATTACTGTTTCCTCTGTACCAGAATTTTTTTTATGGTTGCAGAGGTATTTTTTTGTTTTTCTCCAGCTGTGTGGGTGAAAGTGGAAGACAGAAAATCTTTGAAGGGAGAGAGAAGGGGGTAGGTTTTATTTCGGCGGTGGATTTTTACCGGAAAACTCACAAAAAGAACAATGCACATTTATATTTTTAGTTCCCATCCACTCATCAGATTCCAGAATTTCTCGTTTTATATATAGTACACTCAGAATATTCTAGAGTCCCTAAACCCTGTGGAGTGTGAGGATGGATTGAAACTTAATCTGTATTGCCAGTGTTTAATAGCCATGTGGTAAAACACTTATTGTAAATCAGTGTGTTGGTGGTCAAAACTCCAGCTTCTACTAATGCCAACTCAACAACAACGATAAAGGGAACAGAAATGACGCTTCACCCGAAGCTTGCTGTGAAGCATAATTTCCTTAAATTACCACAGCATAGCCTTGGCAGACCAGTCACACACACAGACCCCAATAAAAACACCCCAACACGTATACATAAAGACAATGTCCGGCTGATTGCCTTCTGGAAAGGTCCAAACTCCAGTCAGAATTGCAAAGGATGTTGTACTGCAGCTGCCAGGAGGAGATCAACGCCCTCCCTGGACTTCTGTGAGCTGTATCCCTCTAGTATGATAAACTATGGCATTTGGGATGTGGGAACCAGTACCACATAACACATATTAGGCTGATTTTTCGAGATCATTCCTAATTCCTTTTTTTATCTTTAAGAAATACTTCTGAACCAAATGTTTTAATTAATTTGAATTCACATCTTGCTGTATTTCTTTCTCTTTATTAATTGAAGAATAAACGAAGCGCACATTTTTATTACCAAAACAAATTAATTAATTATTAATTATTACCAAAACATCTCTCTACGATGGCTTTTGCCTCAAGTAATTTTCTGAAATCCTATGTGTCCTTCAAAATAAAAGTAACCAATAAAAAAATAACCAATAATAAAAAGTTGCAAAACTCTTGTGTCAAATGTAATTAATTTAAGGAAACTATTCTTTTCACTAATATCATTAACATTGAACAAACGCTCGGGACTACAATATAATGAAACACTTTTAGATTACATAATACATTTTTTTTATTTCCCTTCAATCATACAGAGTTTTTAAAACGCCACCAAAAAATCCGCCACTGGACCCCTTCAAACTGATTTTGTCCCGTCTGTAATAATTACTGCCTGATCATTAAAATAATCCCAGAACCTCCACTGCTGTGGTATAATGTGATGTGTGAGTTAATTGTTTGAACATCTGGAACAGGAGGTCCGTTGTGTTACTCTCAGGTGTACAACAGGTGTGAAATGTTTTGGGAAAGTTTTACTGTCTTTGTGTCCAGTCATGTGAATCAGGACACGCCCCCATTTTCATTCAGGCTGTCAGTCTACAAATGCAACTTGACGAGTGGTTAACAGTGCCATGGAGCTGTGGCTGACAGCAAAAGCCAGGTTCTTTCATAGGAATCTGACCCAATTGTTAACCCGAGGCTGAGACATCGCTCTGGACAGGTTTTTTCCTTCACCTTTGCCCAGCCGTAACAGCAGATCATTTAAATTTCTTTGGGAAACAATGAAGTCGCAAACGTGCAAGAAAAACCTTTCCAGACTAGTGGGGATACTCACAATGACCTACTTGTGTCGAAATGTATGCAGTTGATCTTTTACGGTGCTGAGTGCTGGTCAGCAACGCATGAAGGTCAATGCTCTTAGCGTTTTCTCTCAATGGAACTTTTGAACAACCCTGAACTTAGCAGAACACTATAGCGCGGCCATCGTCAACAGATAAAGCACTTACGATGAATCATCAGGTTCCCAAGGAAGCCACGACTGAGAAATAGGGATTTCCGTCCATCTGACCACGTTGACTAAAAGGGAAGTTTTTAATGTGATGGGCTTGAGAATGCTTGGCTTGTTGGTTCCAATTATTTATTTACGCGTCTCCTTGACGACTGTTCCTATGGGACCCAATAAACACATCAACATAAGGCCATTCAAGGCAGAGAGCGAGCATGCTGCATTTAATTCGTTGTACGTTTTGGTTTTGCCCGTCAGCTGCCGTTCTCCTGTGTTCTTGTCCTGGTTTTGCTTCTAGCGGCGTTTCTCTGGTTGTTTTCTTGTTTGTGCAGGGGATGATTCGTCAGGGTGGGACATCGCTTTTTTTCCCTTTCGAGCGTGTCATGGGTTTTTGATTTGTCGATGGCTACCATTTTATAATTGAACTAGAAACAAAGATAAGAAGAAAACAGATTCTCTAAACACAATTCAAGCTATATTTTGCAATTCTTAGGAGCAGTAAAGCCATGGCCACTCCTACTGTATGAATCCCTGTATTCATTGTTTTCCATTTCTGTTCCACCGGTAATGGCTGGAACGGGGTCAGGATACCCACAGATACACAGTCTTACCATAAGCAACGGCCACAAACACACACCCCATCGACGGCCTTGGTGATGTGGTCTACAAGCATGGGATTGGGCTCATGACCCACTGACCAACTGTTATGTTTTTGCTGAACTGTAACCCGTCTGGAATCTCCACAAAACACACCGCGCCGGTTTGGCATCGCGTTGCGCTCTCGTAAATAGAGTTTTGATTGTATGTGTTTTCCTAAGACCTATTTTAGCATCGGGAGTTTACTCAGCCACACGCAAACACACGCACACACACACAAACACACACACGCAAACACACGCACCAGAAACACACCAACACACACACACACACGCAAACACACACACCAAAAGTCTCAACTGCACTAACCGGTGGTTGTGGTCGGACGTGATTTGTGATTGGTGTAAAGCATGGCTCCAATATGATGATGTCGTGGCTATGAAAGCAGGATTGTTCAGATCCGGGCACACTCATTCGTCTCTGCCTCTCTCTCTCTCTCTCTCGCCCGGGGAACAGTGAGAGTGCGATGCCAGGGGTTGACGGTGGCTCGTGGTGGTGGCGCAGAACAAAACCGTTGGGGGGGGGGGGTTTGGGTTGTGGTAAACACAGCTGTTGTGCAGAGATGTATAATGTAGGCCAGCGAACGGCCTCATTCACGGCTGCCGCGCGTGAGGGAGAAGAGAGGTGGTTGAGGTGGGGCGTTTTCCAAGATGGAGCTGGTGAAATTACTAAGGCAATAAACAGCTGGCTGATTTGCAGATGCCACGCAGGGCCGGGGAAACCTCTGGTTCCTTATATACAAAAATGCTCCAGATAGTCGCGGCCGGTTCTGTCTTTGCGTCGAGGTTGGTTGTTCTGATCAGTATACCAAAGGTCATATCTTATGGTAGACATTTTTTTTATTTCTATTTCTCTTTTTTGTAGCAGTAGCCTGTGCTGTTAGACAGTAATAAAGTGAAATGATACTCAGTGTTGTAATGAGTAAAGTGCACAGGTTTTATAACATGGATTCAAATAGAATCAATAGCTTAGCTGGTATTTCCAAAAAGAAACAGAATAACAACGCTTTGGAACAGGTTGGTTTTAAGCAAGTTGTCTTTTTTTGTTGGTAAAGTAAGCAATACAGTATGCAAAGAGATTAAACTATGTTTGTACTTATCAGGTGTAAGGCACAATAAATAAACATTTTTTGAGTTTAAATGCAAACTATGGCTAATGAAGAATAAGAGAATTTGAGAACAAAACAAAGAATAAAAGTGAATGTTCAACTATAATAAAGATGTGGATGTCACGGTCCGTCCAAGGTGTAGTGCGTGAGGAAGCCATGTGCAGAGTCGTATATCCGTTTTGAACAGGTTTATTTAACACACCAACGTAAAACAAACCGATAACGGCGGAAAAAAGGCTAACTGGTTTAACTGAAATAAACAGTGCGCATATCGCGACTTACATACAAAACATTCCACAAACCACAATAGCACTCAAAATACACAAACACTCACCTCTAAAATAACGTGTGACATGTAACAATGCGAAGCAACGAGTGCACTGCTCGCGACCCTCTTATATCCCATTGATTAAAAGTGCAAACAGCCGTGAGACAAACGTAAACACGGAAGTGAAACAAGGAAGTGCATCACCGAA
The DNA here is from genome assembly GCA_029465975.1 of Dallia pectoralis. Classification (NCBI taxonomy): domain Eukaryota; kingdom Metazoa; phylum Chordata; class Actinopteri; order Esociformes; family Umbridae; genus Dallia; species Dallia pectoralis. The sequence goes on from CM055754.1 coordinate 5,591,272, forward strand.
ATGTAAGTGTAGCAACGCCACCACACCAATCGTGACAGTATCCCCCACTAAAAGGCTAGCTCCCCAGATAGCCGAACGGAAACACAAAACCAAAACAAGGGAGCAACAGGGAGAGAACCCGCAGTCAAACCCAAAAGGGTCAGTCCAGGACCGCAGGTCCAGCCCTGAAAAGGCCTCGGTGGCTGAGAGGCCGCCATCTAGTGCGGCAGAGAGACCGCCATCTAGTGCGGCTGAGAGTCCGCCATCTTGTGCGGCTCAGAGTCCGCCATCTTGTGCGGCCCAGAGTCCGCCGTCTTGTGCGGCTCAGAGTCCGCCGTCGTGTGCAGCTCAGAGTCCGCCGTCGTGGGCGACGTGGTGGCGGAGGCCATCGTGGGCGCCGTCGTGGCGGCGGCCATCGGGGCAGTCGTGGCGGCGGCCATAGTGGGCGGTGTCGTGGCGGCGGCCATCGTGAGCGTAGTCGTGGCGGCGGCCATCGTGAGCGTAGTCGTGGCGGCGGCCATCGTGAGCGTGAGCGTGGCGGCGGCCATCGTGAGCGTAGTCGTGGCGGCGGCCATCGTGAGCGTAGTCGTGGCGGCGGCCATCGTGAGCGTAGTCGTGGCGGCGGCCATCGTGAGCGTAGTCGTGGCGGCGGCCATCGTGAGCGTAGTCGTGGCGGCGGCCATCGTGAGCGTAGTCGTGGCGGCGGCCATCGTGGCGTAGTCGGGCGGCGGCCATCGTGAGCGTAGTCGTGGCGGCGGCCATCGTGAGCGTAGTCGTGGCGGCGGCCATCGGGAGCGTAGTGGGCGGCGGCCATCGTGAGCGTAGTCGTGGCGGCGGCCATCGTGAGCGTAGTCGTGGCGGCGGCCATCGTGAGCGTAGTCGTGGCGCGGCCTTCGTGGTCGGCGATGCGGCAGCCATTGTGGGCGGCGATGCGGCAGCCGTTGTGGCGGCGATGCGGCAGCCATTGTGGGCGGCGATGCGGCAGCCATTGTGGGCGGCGATGCGGCAGCCAGTGTGGGCGGCGATGCAGCAGCCATTGTGGGCGGCGATGCGGCAGCCATTGTGGGCGGCGATGCGGCAGCCATTGTGGGCGGCGATGCGGCAGCCATTGTGGGCGGCGTGCGGCAGCCAGTGTGGGCGGCGATGCGGCAGCCAGTGTGGGCGGCGATGCGGCAGCCAGTGTGGGCGGCGATGCGGCAGCCATTGTGGGCGGCGATGCAACAGCCATCTTGAGCGCTGGCGGCACGGCGGGAGCCATCGTGGACGCTGGCGTGACGGCGGCAGCCATCTTGGGCGCTGGCGGGACGACGGTAGCCATCTTGGACGCTGGCGTGACGGCGGGAGCCCTCGTGGGCGCTGGCGTGACGGCAACAGCCATCTTGAGCGCCGGCGGGACGACGGCAGCCATCTTGAGCGCTGGCGTGGCGGCAACAGCCATCTTGAGCGCTGGCGGCACGGCGGAGCCATCGTGGACGCTGGCGTGACGGCGGCAGCCATCTTGGGCGCTGGCGGGACGGCGGTAGCCATCTTGGACGCTGGCGTGACGGCGGGAGCCATCGTGGGCGCTGGCGTGACGGCAACAGCCATCTTGAGCGCCGGCGGGACGACGGCAGCCATCTTGAGCGCTGGCGTGGCGGCAACAGCCATCTTGAGCGCTGGCGGCACGGCGGGAGCCATCGTGGACGCTGGCGTGACGGCGGCAGCCATCTTGGGCGCTGGCGGGACGACGGTAGCCATCTTGGACGCTGGCGTGACGGCGGGAGCCATCGTGGGCGCTGGCGTGACGGCAACAGCCCTCTTGAGCGCCGGCGGGGCGACGGCAGCCATCTTGAGCGCTGGCGTGCCGGCAACAGCCATCTTGAGCGCTGGCGGGACGGCGGCCATCGTGGACGCTGGCGTGACGGCGGCAGCCATCTTGGGCGCTGGCGGGACGACGGTAGCCATCTTGGGCGCTGGCGGGACGGCGGGAGCCATCGTGGGCTGGCGTGACGTGGCGGCGGCCATCGGGGCGCTGGCGTGTGGCGGCGGCCATAGTGGGCGGTGTCGTGGCGGCGGCCATCGTGGCGTGTCGTGGCGGCGGCCATCGTGAGCGTAGTCGTGGCGGCGGCCATCGTGGCGTAGTCGTGGCGGCGGCCATCGTGAGCGTAGTCGGGCGGCGGCCATCGTGAGCGTAGCGTGGCGGCGGCCATCGTGAGCGTAGTCGTGGCGGCGGCCATCGTGGCGTAGTCGTGGCGGCGGCCATCGTGAGCGTAGTCGTGGCGGCGGCCATCGTGAGCGTAGTCGTGGCGGCGGCCATCGTGAGCGTAGTCGTGGCGGCGGCCATCGTGAGCGTAGTCGTGGCGGCGGCCATCGTGAGCGTAGTCGTGGCGGCGGCCATCGGGAGCGTAGTCGTGGCGGCGGCCATCGTGAGCGTAGTCGTGGCGGCGGCCATCGTGAGCGTAGTCGTGGCGGCGGCCATCGTGAGCGTAGTCGTGGCGCGGCCTTCGTGGTCGGCGATGCGGCAGCCATTGTGGGCGGCGATGCGGCAGCCGTTGTGGGCGGCGCATGCGGCAGCCATTGTGGGCGGCGATGCGGCAGCCATTGTGGGCGGCGATGCGGCAGCCAGTGTGGGCGGCGATGCAGCAGCCATTGTGGGCGGCGATGCGGCAGCCATTGTGGGCGGCGATGCGGCAGCCATTGTGGGCGGCGATGCGGCAGCCATTGTGGGCGGCGATGCGGCAGCCAGTGTGGGCGGCGATGCGGCAGCCAGTGTGGGCGGCGATGCGGCAGCCAGTGTGGGCGGCGATGCGGCAGCCATTGTGGGCGGCGATGCAACAGCCATCTTGAGCGCTGGCGGCACGGCGGGAGCCATCGTGGACGCTGGCGTGACGGCGGCAGCCATCTTGGGCGCTGGCGGGACGACGGTAGCCATCTTGGACGCTGGCGTGACGGCGGGAGCCCTCGTGGGCGCTGGCGTGACGGCAACAGCCATCTTGAGCGCCGGCGGGACGACGGCAGCCATCTTGAGCGCTGGCGTGGCGGCAACAGCCATCTTGAGCGCTGGCGGCACGGCGGGAGCCATCGTGGACGCTGGCGTGACGGCGGCAGCCATCTTGGGCGCTGGCGGGACGACGGTAGCCATCTTGGACGCTGGCGTGACGGCGGGAGCCATCGTGGGCGCTGGCGTGACGGCAACAGCCATCTTGAGCGCCGGCGGGACGACGGCAGCCATCTTGAGCGCTGGCGTGGCGGCAACAGCCATCTTGAGCGCTGGCGGCACGGCGGGAGCCATCGTGGACGCTGGCGTGACGGCGGCAGCCATCTTGGGCGCTGGCGGGACGACGGTAGCCATCTTGGACGCTGGCGTGACGGCGGGGGAGCCATCGTGGGCGCTGGCGTGACGGCAACAGCCCTCTTGAGCGCCGGCGGGGCGGCGGCAGCCATCTTGAGCGCTGGCGTGCCGGCAACAGCCATCTTGAGCGCTGGCGGGACGGCGGGAGCCATCGTGGACGCTGGCGTGACGGCGGCAGCCATCTTGGGCGCTGGCGGGACGACGGTAGCCATCTTGGGCGCTGGCGGGACGGCGGGAGCCATCGTGGACGCTGGCGTGACGGCGGGAGCCATCGTGGGCGCTGGCGTGACGGCAACAGCCATCTTGAGCGCCGGCGGGACGACGGCAGCCATCTTGAGCGCTGGCGTGACGGCAGCAGCCATCTTGGGCGCTGGCGGGACGGCAACAGCCATCTTGAGCGCTGGCGGGACGACGGTAGCCATCTTGGGCGCTGGCGGGACGGCAGGAACCATCGTGAACGCTGGCGTGACGGCGACCATCTCAGGCGCAAGCGTGGTGGCGACCATCTCAGGCGCTGGCTCCTGTAAATCCAGCCATGTCCTCCACCACGTCCTAATAACAGCCGAGGGCTGATCATCCAACCCCTCCGGGGGTTTTTCTGTCCCTGACGTCGGTGGCCGAAAAGGGTCTTCCCACTGCGGGGTTTGTGGCTGTAGCTCCAGCCATGTCCTCCACCACGTCCTAATAACAGCTGAGGGCTGTTCATCCAACCCCTCCGGGGGTTTTTCTGTCCCTGTCGTCGGCGGCAGAAAAGGGTCTTCCCACGGCGGGGGTAGTGGCTGTAGCTCCAGGGGTTTCCCTCCCCCTGTCTGCAGCCCCGGAGCAGTGGGGGGCCGTTCCTGCAGCACCAGGACCGTGGGTGCTCTCTCCGCGGTCCTCCCGGAACACCTCCTTAGCTCCCCCCCAAAAACCTTCTTGGGACGCCTTCGGGGTGCCCTCTTGCCTTCCACCGGGAGGGACCGCGGACCCGATGTAATCGGCCCTGATAGCTGCATCCGTGGCTCATACCCGAAGTAAGCACGGAGGCGCCTATACTCCTCTTCGGGCGTCTCCGGCTTACCCCAGTCCCACTGCTCCGTGGTGCGACGGTGAGCTTCATCCTTCGGGGCGCTATAGCTTGCCCCCCCGAGGAATCCACTCACCGTCTGCTGGCTCCGCTGGCTTCTTTGTGGGCTTCGCATTCTGTCACGGTCCGTCCAAGGTGTAGTGCGTGAGGAAGCCATGTGCAGAGTCGTATATCCGTTTTGAACAGGTTTATTTAACACACCAACGTAAAACAAACCGATAACGGCGGAAAAAAGGCTAACTGGTTTAACTGAAATAAACAGTGCGCATATCGCGACTTACATACAAAACATTCCACAAACCACAATAGCACTCAAAATACACAAACACTCACCTCTAAAATAACGTGTGACATGTAACAATGCGAAGCAACGAGTGCACTGCTCGCGACCCTCTTATATCCCATTGATTAAAAGTGCAAACAGCCGTGAGACAAACGTAAACACGGAAGTGAAACAAGGAAGTGCATCACCGAAATGTAAGTGTAGCAACGCCACCACACCAATCGTGACAGTGGAAAGGGGAACTGAATGTTGAAATATAAAAAGAAATCTAACATTTGTGATATTAATGCTGTCAATGTAAAATCTTGTTTAAATGCCTTTATGTACACATAACTGGCACGAAAAAGGGCCAATTTGCACATTTTGAATCTGCGTTTGTGTTCAGGACAAAACACTGCACAGGGCTATCGGAAAATGGGCGTAACATGGTAAAACATAAACTGTTCAATCTCACAGGTCTTCAAAAGTAACGACTCTGCATACTCTACTCTCATACTAAGATGATTTATGGAGAGCAGTCTAATACAAAACATTATATTTCATTATGGTGGGAGTAATTTCGACACCCTAATGTGGGAATGTGATGAGGGCATAATGCATAGTATGATTGGGCGACCCATTGAGATTTTGTGATCTCTCCTTGTCGATAACTAACTTGATGTTGTGGCAGTGCAGATCTCACATGAATAAAATGGCAAAGCGAAATATAGCAAATCCATAGATCGCACCCGCACAAAACTAATCTAATGTTGATTTTTTTGCATTTTTTAACAATGGATATTATAATATCTGTGATTTTTTTACAAATATTGTAAAACTCCCAAATATTGTTTGGGTCCTTGTCTTGCTTCATGGTGACGGGCCGTCCAATAGTTTTTGATGCATTGGGTTGTTTCTGAACCAAGCACAGAATTGTTGGTCCAGCACATCCCCAGATGCTCAATCAAGTTGATATTTGGGGAATTTTGGAGGCCAGGGCAACACCTTAAACTCTTGTTGATGGGCCAGGACCTCACTGCTGCCTCCTTTTGGCCGTCCAATCTTGTTTCTTAAACCATTTCCCAACAATGTTTACAGTGTGGCGGGGCGCATTATGCTGCCGAATGAGGCCATTGGCGTTTGGGAATACCATTGCTATGATGGGGTGTACCTGGTCTGCAACAATGTTTAGGCAGGTGGCACGTGTCAAACTGACTTCCACAATTATGCCTGGTCTCTGGGTTTTTCAGCAGAACATTGCCAAGAGAATTTCACTCTTTCCACTTGTCATCTTCCCTCCTTGGAGCATTATCGGTAGGTCCTCACCCCTGCTGATTGGGAGCATCCCACAAGCCTAGGACCATTATCGGTAGGTCCTCACCCCTGCTGATTGGGAGCATCCCACAAGCCTAGGACCATTATCGGTAGGTCCTCACCCCTGCTGATTGGGAGCATCCCACAAGCCTAGGACCATTATCGGTAGGTCCTCACCCCTGCTGATTGGGAGCATCCCACAAGCCTAGGACCATTATCGGTAGGTCCTCACCCCTGCTGATTGGGAGCATCCCACAAGCCTTGGAGCATTATCGGTAGGTCCTCACCCCTGCTGATTGGGAGCATCCCACAAGCCTTGGAGCATTATCGGTTGGTCCTCACCCCTGCTGATTGGGAGCATCCCACAAGCCTAGGACCATTATCGGTAGGTCCTCACCCCTGCTGATTGGGAGCATCCCACAAGCCTTGGAGCATTATCGGTAGGTCCTCACCCCTGCTGATTGGGAGCATCCCACAAGCCTAGGACCATTATCGGTAGGTCCTCACCCCTGCTGATTGGGAGCATCCCACAAGCCTTGGAGCATTATCGGTAGGTCCTCACCCCTGCTGATTGGGAGCATCCCACAAGCCTTGCTGTTACAGAGATGCTCTGATTCAGTTGTCGGGCCATAACAATTTGGCTCTTTTAAAAGTCGCTCAAGTCTTTACTCTTGCCCATTTTTCCTGCATACAACACAGCACCTAACTGGGGGGTTGGTCAGCCTGGAACATATGGTGGTCTGTTTGAGCCAGACATGGGCAACAGCCACACACTTTCCGCCGGATTTGAATACATCTCCACGCAACTGTGTGGTATGTTATTGTGTCTCTAGAACAAATTGTCAACGTCAACCACTATATTTCACTTAACCCCTAGTTGATTATTCTCCGTTATAACAATATGGATTCTGTGACCAATCTAATACATTCAATGTATATTGGTGCCTGGAAGAACTTGCTGCCTCTATCACAAAGCACTAATGGCATGGTTGCATTTACCGTTAATACAGGCTCTAAATTGACATGGCATGCTGTCTTTGAAGATCGCCTTTCTCTTCAAACGCAATAGCCATGCCTCCCATGCAGCCTTTAAAACAACATTTGTTTGCGATTAGGTGCACACAACAATGAGATGTTTACGAGCTATATCAAACGCTTCCGCAGCTTCTCAAAACCTCATGTGACACCATGGGACGATGCCTGTGCCCGGAATATTCCTTAATGCTATCATCAGCATAACTAAACCCTGAACATCCTGTCTGAGTAGGTAACATCTGTGCTTTACTGCCACTACGGTCCAGTATGCTTTCTCGTATGGATTGCACTGTTCACAATTGCAACGGTGTGCTGTCGACTAAAGCAGGGCCTTTCGTGAAACTGAGGTAAAACGAAGGCACGAAAATAAACTGATTAATCAGGTCACTAATTGGTCAGGTTCTACACTCTACACTGGTTCTTTAGGTCTGAATTGAGAACCTATTTAAAGGAAATAAACAGAATCTATAATATGCATTATAGGTTTGACATATGTTTGACAAGTACCCGGATATTTTACCTCTAAACCAAGCTGTCTTTGCCAAATAATGGAGAAATGGCTGAGAAATGACTGTGGATGGACCTTACAACTGGGCAGTCGGCCCATAAATACGTCAAAATCAACACAGAAATTGTTGCGAAACCACAAAATGAACATTTTACAGTTCAGTCCAATTGTAAATGTGTGGTGCAAATTGAAAAGAGCAGTCCAAAAGTGCAACCCTAAGACAAGGATCTAGAAATGTGTTGCATGGATAAGTGGTCCAAGATCCCATTAAAATGCACGCCAACTGGACTACGTGACTCAGTGCTGTTTTCCACTTCAGGAGAGGCTTCACAAAATATTGATTCTAGGGTTGCCAATAGTTCAGAAATCTCGGCCTTGCAGAATGAATTGTACTTATAACATTTAACAAAGAAATGTGTCAGGTTTCAGAAACGGTTGTGTTATGAAAGTATATGGTTTTGAATTATTGCATTTTTTTTTTGCCTTCACTTTCTCTTGATTTCTTTTCGGGTGTTTAAAGTGCTCTACATTTTTTCTCGAGGCAGCTCAAAGTCTAATGACATCATTGGCTGTGATGGCGATGATGTGAGTTCAATTGTTCAGCCAAATTGTTATGGCCAGACGACATGGGTCAGAGCACGTGTGCACTGTGACAACAAGCCAATGTTCTGCTGGGAAACCCCGGGTCTGGACATTCACGTGGACGTCAGTTTGACACGTGCCACTTTCCTAAACCTTGTTGCAGACCAGGTACACCCCTTCATGGCCCAATGGTATTTTCTGATGGCAGTGGCCTCTTTCAGCAGGATAATACGCCCTGCCACACAGCACACACGGTTCTGGAATAGCTTGAGGAACATTGTTGCCCCTGGCCTCCATAATTCCCCAGATCCCAATTCAATTGAGCATTTGTGGGATGTGCTGGACCAGCAAGTCTGATCCACAGCAGCTCCACCTCACAACTTATCGGGCTTAATGGACCTGCTGCTAATGTCTTGGTGCCAGATACAACAGAACACCTTCAGGGGTCTTATAAAGTCCATGCCTCTGCGGGTCGGCACTGTTCTGACCGCACACAGAGGACCAACGGCATATAAGGCATATTAGGTCATAATGTTTTGGCTCATCTGTGTATATAAATTACCTCAAAGTATTCCTTCATTTCTTAGAGGCCTTTTACATTGGTTCGAACCTGTCAGGCGAAGAGAGGGCGTACATCTCTACAGGGACCCATAAGACTATCCGAAACCACGACGTGCTTTTTATCAAAATGCTATGATTTATTAGGATCCTACGTCACTGACATTCTTGTTGAAATCCTTAAAATGCATTTTCTAAGTCTCTGTGGGGCGTGTGTCAAGCTGCTAAGGGACACGGCGCAGGGAAAACAAACAGTTCAGATTCATGGACCTTTTCGCTCTTGATTGGCATGTATTGCCCACCTGCCGTAGGAGCATTTTTAGAACAATGGGTCACGGGGGCGTGAGGGGTCACTGATAAACTGTCCTGCGCGCCTCCTTGCCCTGCAGCCATGTAGGACCTGAGGGGGGGGGTGTTAGGAGGCAGCTGGTGACCCTCTCTGTGGGCCTTACAATGCATCGATTCTTAAGGCTAGGATGGTAAACCGCTTAATCCGTATTTCAGTGTGTGTAGTTAGCGGCCTGTGTAGACAAGCAGGAGATGACATGCCTATTCCGTTTTGCTATCGAGTAGAACAACATTCGCTATGTATCGTGGCAAGTTGCAAGGCTGTTTTCTTCGTCAAACTAGTGATGTTTGCCGAGAAAAAGTATCTCTCATCTTACAAAAGGCCCCCTGAAAACATTTGTTTTATGTGGAGATGATTTAAAACTTAAAAAAAAAAAAGATTTCAAACGTAGGATCTACTACCGTATATGGCTCGTACACTAACCACTTTCTATTCATTTTAAGTCAGTACATTAAATCCTCTCAGTCAAAAACAGGATAAATAACTAGAGGGCCAAGAGGACCAACCGAGCTTCCCTGCATAACTGAACTAGCAAGTGTTTAAGATCCGTCGAAGTGATTTTAATTGATAAATCTCCTGTCTCACATTGCAGATGGCAGACAGATGCAGTGTAGCGTAACATTACCCCCTCCCAGCATTAACCACTCAACCTACTGTACTCGTCCCGCCTGTCATCTGGGTCTTGTTGCCCTGAAAGTGAATCTTAAATTAGAGACACTATAGATAACCGGACCTGTACCCCATTCATCCCACAGCTACAGGCCCATGGGGTTAGGGAGATGGATTGGGAGAGGTCAGAACGATGAAGACATCCTACAGGAAAGTTTTCCGATGACAGTCGCAAGATACACAGAGTAAAGTACCTTGCAAAAGGGACAAATAAAATATTATTAAATCGCATGAGCCTCGGTGAGGGGATCTCTCTTTAAGAACCAACAGCCATTACATGCGATTTAACCGGAAACATTACAGAAAGCAGACAGCCAACATGAAGACACATTTTTCTGACCCGCAACAAGTTGGATGTGTCTCTATAGGTAAGAGATCTGTTGGAACCATTCCCGATCTAGCACACCACGCGTGATTCAACTCGTCAACCAATTATCGAGCCCCTGGGCATGTTTCTTTTATTGGCTCGGCCCTGCTCATGCGGGACAATGCCTAGAAATGTATCTTACATATCAGCTACATCATGTTATTGCCACTTGATGCAGGGCACATTGGTGATGTGGCACAAAGCCATTGGGCAAAGCTATTACACTTCAAGACATTTAGCAAATGCTCTCATCCAGAATCTTTGTTTTCATAAGCTACACCTGGTTGAAGCACACACTGGTCTGAGAAGAGGAAATGGGATCCTTAACTACATTAACCTGATTTGCTGTTAACCACTTTTTTATATTGCCGGTGCCCCTTAGCAGTGGTTAGAGAGTATTCATATTTCAAATCCCAATATGCTGTTATTAGTTGAAGTTGTGAACTATTGAATCAATTACTATTTGGGAAGTAACTGACACATTCCATCATCTGACATCATAGGCAGCTCCTAACTGGGTTTGTCAAACTGTTAATTGGTTCATTTGGGAGTGTTCCAATTAAAACTAGGAGGACCGTTATTTGTTACCTCTCGAATAAATTAATTTGTAAATAAACATATGGTATAACTGCAATAGAAAAGTAAGGGTAGACGACTTAATCTGAGCAGACAGACACTCAAACTCTCTGAAATGTTCTTATCTAAACACTGGTTTCTTCTTCAAGAGCACTGATGCAAGTGGGTGCAAATAGCTCAAGACAAACGTTGTCATTCCGGAGGAGTTTTTCCCAGACACACAAGTAACTAAACGGTCTCTTTTTTTTAGTTTCACCTGACATGCATTTGGAGAGTTAACCGGCACCTAATCTGTGCGTAAGAGCTGGGTGAGGAGGGAGGAAGGGGGGGAGGGGTCCAAATGCGCACGGGAGGAGGGAAGAGGAGAGAGAGGAGACTTGTGTGTAAGGGTGAAGGAGTCATTTAGAATCCGCTGCGCTGGAAACGCAAACCATCGCCTTGGCAGATTAAAATATAAAATATACCACATTAGAGAAAGAAAGACTGGGAAACTGCACTGGACGTGGGGAAAAAGAGCAGCGGACCATGGATGCGCCTGGGAATGTATCACATCTACAGTGATAACGACAAAGGCAATAACATCTAGACATCCTCGATCGGATTATTATCAGTCCAATCCCTTTCATGTGGACGTGAATACTGTTTTAAGATACTGTCTGACACCCCACCGTATCCTGACCATGGGACGGTAGTATGGACTTATCCGACCCTGGAGAGGGAGAGCGCGTCACCGCGGATCGGGACTTGCTTCCTCGCTATTCGTGCGGAATAAAAGTGCACTGATAAACCCGGGAGGACTCGACCGCGGTCCGAATAACGAGTTGCGTTTGGGATGGCCGGACCGGTTCTGTTCGTCGCGCTGTGCGTGTTGCGCTGGTTCGGGGAGGTTTGGGGCGCGTCGTACCCGCAGCGGTATAATCTGTATTCCGGACAGGCTCAGGGGCAGCTGCCGAACGGGGCCCGGGCGGCGAGCAGACACAGGTGAGCCGGCGCGCGCGCGCATGTACACGCACGCAAACACACACGCACACACGCACACACGCACACGCACACTCGAAACGTGCACTCAAACCGCTCACGGTCTCACGTCAAATGGTACCAAACATCTGGAAGGAGCGATGCTGATGCGCTGACCGTGTGGACGGGGATTTACCCAGTGAATATTTAGGAACAGAAGTGCACTGAAAAACAATATAGGATCGTAGCAGTGATGGTGAGAAGAGTTTGTGTTTCAATTGACCGCAAACCTTATTTGTATATTGTTCCATTAGATGTTTTAAGACCACAGTGTTTTTTCTTTTCCCAGTAGTATGGGGGGGGGGGGTAAATCCAGCTCAGTCACTGGCTTACAGTAAGAGCACACGTAACGAAGATGAGAAATACTTCCCTTATCTAAATGTTCCATTAAACAGCCTCTGTCCTCTCCTCCCCGCGTGTGGGGAAATCTAATAGGAGACCAACAGGAGCTCTATGGGGGACTCCCAGTATAACCCCATAACAGACCTGCTTATACTTTACTCCAGGCCTAGATACTCAAATATAGCTAACATAGCTTTGCTAACCATCTAAGTTATGTGTTGTATAATTACATATTACCCACAGTCATACACAGACAGGGATCCTCGATATCTCTATATTTCCCTCTCTCTGTCTCTGTCGGTCTTCTAAGAAGTCACATGTCAAGATCTGGTTAGTCAACATGTTGGATGCAGGCCAGGCTACTGGGTCAGAGCTTCTTTGAAACATCATGGTTTGTCGGGTGGTCCCGGTCAATAGTGGTCCAAGCAGGGACAAACCACAAACTGGCGACAGGGCGTTGGAGGCCCAAGGCTCAGCAATGTGTGAACGCAACAGGCTGTCCCGTCTGGTCTGAACCGACAGAAGGTCCACTGTGGCACGAGTCTCAGAAAATGTTAATGACGGTTATGAGAGGAATACGTCAGAACACACACACACACACTGCATCACAGCCTGTCAAGTGTGGCTCTGCTTGTTCAAATGATGTCACACACACACAGACACACAAACATATATTGAGGTTTTTGGCAATGACATGTGGGGTGCGGCGAGGAGTTAGAAGGGCGTTTCTCTCAGCGGTGACGACGTGGTGTGATTTCATTTTGGGGTTCCCCCGTTGTCCGCGGCGATACGCTGCTTCACGGGTGGGGCGCCCGGGACAGATTTATGGTGGATCGCCATTTTGGCGAGGACCCAGGGTAAAGACATGGATTCAAACTCAAAATCCAAATACATGTCCTTGATTCCTTTTTCCTAAAGCCTCAGACCATTTCCCTGACAGCTTTTAAGCCAGGCGAGGTATCCAGTTTTCTCTCTGTGAGTGTGTATCTGCGTGCACACTTTTGGTATGCACATACACTGGTGTGTGTGTGCGTGCAGTATGTGTTGTGAGGGAGACAATTAATTGAACTGGCCACGGTTTAAGGGGCATTTGGAGGGCATGACGTGGATATCTGTTCCGAGGAGCGTGACTGACTCTCTGTCTGCCTGATAGGGAGTTTGTTTATTTAGAATTAAATAGCTAAATAAAACCCTGATGGAGAAATGCTGTATTTACTGTTAACCTGATGGAGAAATCCTGTATATATATTTAACTGATGGAGAAAAGCTGTATATACTGTTAACCTGCTGGAGAAATGCTATACTGTTAACTGATGCACTTCGGCGCAAACAACACAAACGTGGAAGACGGAAAAACTTCCTTTTAAATTTTTCCAACTGGACAAAGTGGGCCTGAAAAGATGGAGCATCCTGTTCTGGTTCCGCTGCTCATTCTTGCATTTTATGACCTCATCATTCCACCTACTGTATATGGACCATTTAGCTGGTTGAGCAGCTTACCAATTTCATGATACCTCAGTTAAAAATGCATCAGTCACGCCTAGGGTTGCCAACTTTGTCACTATGAAATGAGGGACAAAAGGTGGGCTGGTTTTGTGCCAGGCTACTGCTTACATATCATCGGTAGTTGTCCCTAAAAAAGCAAATAAAAACTGTATGCGGATACCAATATAAAGTATAAAGCATGAGAGCATGTGTGTTCTGTAATACATCTCGCTGCCCAAATAAAGTGTACCTATAAGTGAGCACATGACTACTGTTAATGAACTGATTAAGTTCGCATACCAACCTTTTCCTTGGAGATCTCCGGCAAGCCCCCTAATGTTCGGTCTTAAGACCTACCGGAGAGCCGCGATCGGATTGGGGTACTCACGAGTATTTTAAAGTATGTCAGTGAGCCTCCGTCCACGCCCGGCATTTCTCCCCTTGGGTTTTAGGTTTTGGGAAAGTAAAAAATTCTACCTCCCCGTCCAAACTTTTAGGATATCGGGTATCAGATTTACACAATCCATAAGCACAACGCGTTGGCATGTTTCCCTTGCTCGAAAGCTTGACAGACCTCCTGCGCTTAGTTACGGTTGCTAAACCACGATTGGCCTGTGGCGGTTTTCGGGCGTGGCTTAGCGAAGGGCACATTTACTTAACGTATACTGATGCGCGTGAGAGGGGGGCTGGCTGTGTGATATGTGATTGGATGATGATGATAGGTCAGGTGTGAGGTGTCGCCCTTTCAGTGATCATTCTCAATGTCAAGTGTCGTCGTGATCAGATTCAGCACTGCTGATGTTGAATCAGTGGTTAGATCAGCGTAGTAGTCAAAAAACGGGACAAGTGAGGTCCCGTGCGGGACAAATTAACAAAATTCGGGACGTCCCGCCTAATTCGGGACAGTTAGCAACCCTAGTCACGCCCATCATATCATATGTCTGTAGTTCTGAAATGGATCAACTTTTTTTGCGATCTACTTGCCACTTCAGTGATCGCTTTTAAAATAGAAACAGATAAAGACCTTTACCCCTCTGCTCTATCAACTAGGAGAAACGCATTTGAGGGCATTGTCACTCACCTGACAGCCTCGGTTTGCTCTGCAGGCGCCAAAGCTCATTAGCGCAAGATGAGACAAGGCTGCTGACCATGCCTCCCCACTGCATACAACCCAATTAGAGTTTTCTCGCCTTTCATCATTACAGTAATGCCAGAAAAAGGTGTCGAACATAAACTGTGGAGTTCAGCTTGGTTCTGCGAAGGCGCCTTAGAACAACGGTTCGTAATGTTTTGGTGACTGCACTATCTACCGAATTCTAATAGTACAAACGTTTATTTTACATTTAAACCAATAGGCTCCTGAGTCCTCAGTTTTGTTTTTGGTTTAGCAGTTCCCACAAAAATATATTTTTCAATTACATTTGTCATTACACTGTTCCACGGAAAACAAGGACTACGAGAAGCCTTTAGACCATTGAGCCACCTGAGATGACTGATGGGAGATTTCATAGCTGCAGTTACCAATTTCCTTTTGTTGGCGGTAAAAAATAATAGTTTTTAGTTGTTATTTTTTATATATTTATTTATATATATGACCTGTGCCATTTCAATGCTTGAAAGAGATGGTTAAGCAGTAAGGTAACTCTGGGTGACGGGGCTTTCTAGTCTGTTTGAACTTTGTTATAACAGGTGTCAAAAATATTCCTTCAGCAAAAAGTGAAGTGAGGTAAATGTGTGTCTGTGTGTGTGTGTGTGTGTGTGTGCTCGGTGTTAGTCTGTGTGTGCTCGGTGTTAGTCTGTGTGTGTGTGTGCCCGGTGTGCGTGTGTGCTCTGTGTGAGTGTGTGTGTGTGTGTGTGTGTGCTCGGTGTGAGTCTGTGTGTGTGCTCGTTGTGAGTTTGTGTGTGTGCTCGGTGGGTGACCCAGTTTACTTTTAAAAGAGATTTCTTTGTCCCGCTGTGCTATACGTTGTTTTTCTGACTTTTGACATCTGGACTGGTCGATGGGTTTTGACTCGTGATGCATGATTCAAATATGCATTTTAAAGCGAAGCCACAATCCATAATCAAATGTATCAAAAAATGCAGCGGTCATAAAAAACGGGTTTTTATGCCGAGGTTTTCTGAAAGATTAACTTTGCCGGGCCCTTGCTTAACTCTCTGCCCTTGCTTAACTAGGTTATCATCTATCAACACTCTTGTTACTAAATAAGAAACGTGTTCGAAAATAACGGTAAACTGCTTTCCCCGAACAGTAAAGATCAGTAAACTGTCATTCTTCTGAATCCAATGGCAGGTTGGTTCCGGCCGATCTCTGGGTTCGGTACCAGAGTGGCTGTTCGGTGGGTGTCCTGACTCTGTGGTCACTAAAGATTTCATGGTACACATCATAAAAGTAGGAATGTTAAAGCCGGGTCCTGGTCTCATGCTCAACTCTCATATCGTCATGGTAACCTAATCATTCCCAGCTTTCATTGGCCCTTTATCCGCTCTCCTCACCGCTTTCTACAAAAACGTGTAAATAAATAAAAACATTGTAAAGGCACTTAATTGATGCAATACGGGTTTTATTTTCATTGCATTGGCATTACGGTCACATTAAGCTGAAATCTGTTTCCAGCTGAAATGTCTGACTTGAGAAAACATAGTTGGTTTAGAAGACAAGTTCTGAGCGTCGTCCTTTTCCCACACACCTCTCTCAGACCTGAGGCTCACCTAAACCATCTTGATACAAGCTGTGATTGGTTGTGTCGTGTCTGAGACATTGTCAAGTTACTTTAAGAGGTGGTGAGAGCAAATTTGCCAATTTCAATGGGTTGATTAAGCCAAGGTAGTAAACCTATAAATCTCTCTGGCTAAGAGCATTGAATAAATTAATTTGTTAATATTTATGTAAATGTAAGCCGGCTGTCTAGCTGATTGCATTTTTATTTTTGATATATTTTAGGAGGCCTTCATAGTAATTGTCATAGAACTTTTACATCTCCATCTTTAAACAATTCCATATGTTTACAAAAGAAAGAGAAGTGAGCCACAAAGACTTTGGTGAGATAATGACTCAACTATGTATTCTGATTCACACAACATGTTCGTAGGAAAGATGGAAGAGAAATAATGGGCCATTAGGTGACAAGTGAACAGACTTGAGCTGTGTTTATCCTGACAACAAGTGGGAACAGAGCTTTTTTTAATGCATCTGTAGCCACAGGCTCAAGGCTTCTTTGCAAACAGTCTTCATACTGTTTGTGTGCTATGGCTAAAAAAGTGATTATATTATGGACGTAGATTACCCCAAAATATTTGTATCATAAACATATACTGTTTTTGTGGTTTTTACTTAATTACTACCCGGTACAGAGAGAGTTTATAGGGCGATCTCTTCCACCCAGCAATGAAAGTCCATAGTGTCAGAAAGTCCATCATTACGGCTGGGAACCACAGCCTTGCAGGTCCCCGATCTAGTCACATTTTATAGCTTCTGCTTGGTTTGGGGCACATGAAGATCAGCAGGGTTGTTGGTTTGATTCCCACAGCGGACCAGTACAAAACAGTGATAAAACGTCTGCACCCAGTACTGTGAAGAATGTCAGCTAGTCTACTAAAATGCCTGGAAATGAACATCGGCTAAATTACTAAAATGCGAAAATGTATCCAAGATTTTGTTCGCCAGACACCATTAGTTCACCTGGATCTGGATCACCTGGGTTCTTTTATTGTTCACTATGTGACCTTAGGACATGACTTGTTCCATGCTTAATGAGTGGTGGGATACAGGTCAGAGGTCAACGAGCATTGCGGGTCACGTGGCCTGCAGGAAGATGGCTACTTAGCTTTATTGCCATGCTTAGCTTTATTTAACATCCCAGTTGTTTCCTGTAAGTAGTTATTTTCCTGCTTTACATACCGTAAACTCCGATATCAGTATTTTGCAACTCATGCACATTGCACAATTCACAGACTGAAACCACAATGACTTTGTCTACTGAAAACGGCCCTCTACAAAACTATGCTATATGAAGCAACAAGACTGCAGGTGTACAAACAAGGTTGGCTGCAATAAACGAGGAAGTGTCAATGTGCGTCACTGATGTTGTAAAAAAAACTCCTGAGTGCACTTAACTAGGCGAAAGAGTTCAATAAGAAAACCCCTCAAGGCCAAACCAGAATCTGACAGATGCAGGCGAGATAGACTGGCCTGAAGGGGATGTAAAAAAGAGACAATGTGAGAGGGCAGAATCTTCTTAATTTCATCAAGACGTCACTGCCGGACCCCAATACAAGTCTCCAAGATTGTATGGAAATGGAACAATAATTGAATGAAACTTTCTACAATGTGACAGATCTATATGCTATTCTGTTAGCTGCTATATATCTATCTACGGAGGCTAATGTTTCTTGGGTGCCCTCCAATCACCAACTGGTGATTTTGTTTCTACACAGGGTATACTTTACTCCAAGACAAAGTCACCTTTCTTCTGTCTGATTCGTGTAACCGTGTTGACCTTATGCATATGTATTGGAAGTGCCAGGGCAAGGAGTTTTTCTTGACTCTCCGTGTTATATGACTACTGTTATGTGTAGCCGGTGATTTAATTATCCTTGTAATTTGCTTTTATATTCCTTGCAGACGTTACGCCATGTGAAGTGCATCAGTTTGGTATAATTATTGTCATGGAGGTCAGGTTGTAATATTATCTGTGTAACCATGAGGGTTTGGGTTGAACTCATTTGGTTTGTGAAATGGTTGTGGGTGAGTATAAACCCTGATGTCTATAATCTTGTCTATAATATCGAGTTTGTGACCATCATTCTTGTTCTGTGTTCATGTCCATGTTTCTTCCTGCAAAAAGAAATGGATAACCAAACCGTAATTCATGGTCAATGGTCAGAAGACAGTTGTCTTGAACAAAATACCTAGACCAAGTGAATCTTTTTACGGTGATTTTGAATGAGCCATACTTTAATCCTAACTTTAGCCACTCAAAGGAGTGATACGAAACTAATTCAGTGGAAAACTAGATTGATCGTTTTTGTTGCTGGGCTTCACAACAATCAATGCGGTGTGGCTGTCTTTTGTGTCTTTTCTTTCTGATCTGAAACCGATTGCCTGGACAACACATGTGGAGGTTAATCTCGAGCGAAAAGGTCACCAGCGAAGAATGTTCATGCCCCAGGTGGGATAAAGTTGGTCACCCTGATTGAATAACATGTTGCATATTGAAACCTTGTATGAAAAGGCAAGAAGTCACCAATTCAACATTTTAGACAGTTATTTAAGTTCTTCAAATTATTAGACCACTAGACAGAACAATAGCGGCTATGTTTGGATTGTGTGTTCTGATAGGATTTAATAACTGGTTTATCTTTGCGCTGCCCAGAGTCAGGGATCTGTTCACAACATCAAAGCTGCTAAGCAAACACTTTTCATCGTGACCATTTGAGAACGTCTCAATAAGGTTGCTTAGGCATTTCAGATTTTCTCTGTCTCAGCTTCTCGAGAGTTTTCCGCGTGTTGACTTTGGAATGTGTTGCTCTTTGTCATGGATGAGGCTTGTGGAATTCTGGAATTCTGGTCAAGCAAATTCCAGATGATGTGGTTGGCCAACAGGAAAAAAAATTCTGTCGGTTTGTGTGTGTTTGTGTGTGTTTGTGTGTGTTTGTGTGTGTTTGTGTGTGTTTGTGTTTGTTTGTGTGTGTTTGTGTTCATGGGCCCATTCACAAACATACAAGCAGAAGGAGAAGCTCACAATCTTCGTTAGCTAGTTTTGTTAGTGTTTGATTCGTGTTTGTTCTGTGTGTATCGTATTTACTGTCAGTGTGTTTCCAGACATTGGTTCTGATGGCAGAGGTGGAAGCTTCATTTAGACCCATTTATTTAGACCCAATCTCTACGTCCCTTGTTAGACAGTCCCTGACTCGCCGTTCGATTTGAGCTGCTGTGGTTCTCATGTGTTGGATATCTACGTAGCTAGTTTTGCAGCTGCTAAAAACAATGACTTGCTATCATGAAAGTGTTGCTTTAGAGAATAAATGAAGTAGTAGTTTTGTGTTCTATGTTATACTGTGATTTTGATAAATTGCATATCCCTGGAGTAGCAAGCAGCGTGTACTTCCTACGACTACTAGTAGGTCTCGTAGATGTGTATGTACCACATGCCACACGCACTGCTAAGATGTTTGACGTGACATGCATGCAATCAGTCATGCAGGTTCGCGCACATGCACGTCAAAGCTCGGAGTCGTTGAATGTGCCATCGTGTCGCAGCTTCTCAGACGGAGCCCTGCATTCGCAGACAGGGTTGTCAGTTAGTCGTACTTTAGCGGTTAGGCATTCTGGACGATAAGATGGGAAGGGCATACGGGGACTCATTCCAGTTGATAACCGCCTTTGTTCTTTGTCAAAGACACCGGGTGTTTGCGTGGGAAAGGGTTTAATCAATCAAGTACGTGTTCACTATTCACTGATTACTGAAGTCTATTTTCGGTGTCGAGATAATCAGATTTTTTTCCGCCTTCCCTGTTCGCAGAGTTTTTCCGACTTGCGCTGTAGCTGGCACCTTTCACTGTCGTGGAATCGCCTGTGATCCTCTACACGTCTGTGCGTAATCGGAGACGACGTGTGCTTGGTTTTATTTGGCCGACACACAGCCTGTCCTCTCCACGCTCCACGCTCCACCCTCCCCCCCATCTCCTCCTTTACCTTGTTTCCTCGCCACGTTTTCTATCTGTCTGTTTTCGGAGAGTGGTCAAGGAGAAATGTTCTCTCTCAGTTCTGCTCGTGGCCACCGATAGACAGCGTGTTGACATTTGGGTTTATATCACGGTCACACCTCTGGAAACATCAAGGTTTTATAAATGAAAACCTGAGGTCTATTTTTGACAGACTGGGACTGTTTAAGTGTGACGGAAACAATGTATTTGACGCAAACAACTGTTTGTCTTTCCCAAAGACGGCGGTTTTCAGCAGGGCTTCTAAATCTTCTTCAAAAGTGACTTGCATAAAACTGTCTATGAACTTTGTGCATTCCGACCGAAAATCAGTCAACCTAAAAGTCACAAAACCAGAATGTCTTGGCCTCGACCCAGGAGTATTTCCTGACCCAGTATGGGAAGCCTTGTTTCGGGTCTGTGGGTTGAATGTGACCAAACAGCAGAGGATTTGTGTTCCTGGCACAAGTCGGACACATCTGTTCTGCTTTTCCACCACTCTCTCGCCCTTCTCCCCCCTACATCTCTCTCACTCGCTCGCTAGCTTTTTCTGTCCTCAGCCGATCTCGTCTCACGACAGAGGCCCTGCTTTGAGAGGACGCAGATGCCGCGGTGGGAGAAAGTGACAGGCCCTACAACCCAACCGCCCTCAATATCACTTCTCTCTGTTGCTCACATCATACCTTTCTGTCCGTCCGTCTGTCACCTTTCCCTATTCGTCATCTTGATGTTCCTCCGTCACGTTTTGGGATATGTCCTGTTTGTGCCCGGCTCAACTCTCTCCCACACACCTGTCCCTCGCTCCTCTTCTGTCCCACCGCGATGCGTTTTGGGGCTCACCGATAAGGTTTAGAACAACATGGACTCCTATCTACAGATCAGCATGTGAAATCAAATTGGGCGAATTCGGCATATCCAAATATTATCATTCTGATAAAAGTTATGTGACCAGCGGGTCATGTTTTTTCGTTGAATCCCTTTTGGGCTGTTTATTTCTTTAGGACGTTTGGTGTTTCATTGTTCATTGACAGCACTTGTCTGGACGAGATAAGGGGTAGAGGCACCACCTGAAAGGGATGAGGGGTAACCTGAAAGGGATGAGGGGCAACCTGGAAGGGATGAGGGGCAACCTGGAAGGGATGAGGGGCAACCTGAAAGGGATGAGGGGCAACCTGGAAGGGATGAGGGGCAACCTGAAAGGGATGAGGGGCAACCTGGAAGGGATGAGGGGCAACCTGAAAGGGATGAGGGGCAACCTGGAAGGGATTAGGGGCAACCTGAAAGGGATGAGGGGCAACCTGAAAGGGATTATGGGCAACCTGGAAGGGATGAGGGGTAACCTGGAGGGGATGAGGGGCAACCTGAAAGGGATAAGGGGGCAACCTGAAAGGGATGAGGGGCAACCTGGAAGGGATGAGGGGCAACCTGAAAGGGATGAGGGGCAACCTGGAAGGGATGAGGGGCAACCTGGAAGGGATGAGGGGCAACCTGGAAGGGATTAGGGGCAACCTGGAAGGGATGAGGGGTAACCTGGAGGGGATGAGGGGCAACCTGAAAGGGATGAGGGGCAACCTGGAAGGGATGAGGGGCAACCTGGAAGGGATGAGGGGCAACCTGGAAGGGATGAGGGGCAACCTGAAAGGGATGAGGGGCAACCTGGAAGGGATGAGGGGCAACCTGGAAGGGATGAGGGGCAACCTGAAAGGGATGAGGGGCAACCTGGAAGGGATGAGGGGCAACCTGGAAGGGATTAGGGGCAACCTGGAAGGGATGAGGGGTAACCTGGAGGGGATGAGGGGCAACCTGAAAGGGATGAGGGGCAACCTGGAAGGGATGAGGGGCAACCTGGAAGGGATGAGGGGCAACCTGGAAGGGATTAGGGGCAACCTGGAATGGATGAGGGGTAACCTGGAGGGGATGAGGGGCAACCTGAAAGGGATGAGGGGCAACCTGAAAGGGATTAGGGGCAACCTGGAAGGGATGAGGGGCAACCTGGAAGGGATGAGGGGTAACCTGGAAGGGATGAGGGGCCACCTGGAAGGGATGAGGGGTAACCTGGAGGGGATGAGGGGCAACCTGGAAGGGATGAGGGGCAACCTGAAAGGGATGAGGGGCAACCTGAAAGGGATTAGGGGCAACCTGGAAGGGATGAGGGGTAACCTGGAGGGATGAGGGCAACCTGAAGGGATGAGGGGTAACCTGAGGATGAGGGGCAACCTGAAAGGGATGAGGGGCAACCTGAAGGGATGAGGGGCAACCTGGAAGGGATGAGGGGCAACCTGAGGGATGAGGGGCAACCTGGAAGGGATGAGGGGCAACCTGGAAGGGATGAGGGGCTGGAAGGGATGAGGGGCAACCTGGAAGGGATGAGGGGCAACCTGGAAGGGATTAGGGGCAACCTGGAATGGATGAGGGGTAACCTGGAGGGGATGAGGGGCAACCTGAAAGGGATGAGGGGCAACCTGAAAGGGATTAGGGGCAACCTGGAAGGGATGAGGGGCAACCTGGAAGGGATGAGGGGCAACCTGGAAGGGATGAGGGGCAACCTGGAAGGGATGAGGGGTAACCTGGAGGGGATGAGGGGCAACCTGGAAGGGATGAGGGGCAACCTGAAAGGGATGAGGGGCAACCTGAAAGGGATTAGGGGCAACCTGGAAGGGATGAGGGGTAACCTGGAGGGGATGAGGGGCAACCTGAAAGGGATAAGGGGGCAACCTGAAAGGGATGAGGGGCAACCTGGAAGGGATGAGGGGCAACCTGAAAGGGATGAGGGGCAACCTGGAAGGGATGAGGGGCAACCTGGAAGGGATGAGGGGCAACCTGGAAGGGATTAGGGGCAACCTGGAAGGGATGAGGGGTAACCTGGAGGGGATGAGGGGCAACCTGGAAGGGATGAGGGGCAACCTGGAAGGGATGAGGGGCAACCTGGAAGGGATGAGGGGCAACCTGGAAGGGATGAGGGGCAACCTGGAAGGGATGAGGGGCAACCTGAAAGGGATGAGGGGCAACCTGGAAGGGATGAGGGGCAACCTGGAAGGGATGAGGGGCAACCTGGAAGGGATTAGGGGCAACCTGGAAGGGATGAGGGGTAACCTGGAGGGGATGAGGGGCAACCTGAAAGGGATGAGGGGCAACCTGAAAGGGATGAGGGGCAACCTGGAAGGGATGAGGGGCAACCTGGAAGGGATGAGGGGCAACCTGGAAGGGATTAGGGGCAACCTGGAATGGATGAGGGGTAACCTGGAGGGGATGAGGGGCAACCTGGAAGGGATGAGGGGTAACCTGAAAGGGATGAGGGGCAACCTGAAAGGGATTAGGGGCAACCTGGAAGGGATGAGGGGCAACCTGGAAGGGATGAGGGGTAACCTGGAAGGGATGAGGGGCCACCTGGAAGGGATGAGGGGTAACCTGGAAGGGATGAGGGGCAACCTGGAAGGGATGAGGGGCAACCTGGAAGGGATGAGGGGCAACCTGGAGGGGATGAGGGGTAACCTGGAAGGGATGAGGGGCAACCTGGAAGGGATGAGGGGCAACCTGGAGGGGTAACAAACAGATACACGACCGATTCATTTGAGATTCATAACTGATTCCTTTAAACACTGAAACAAATAGAGGGCCTTTTCCCTCAACTTACATTAAAGTTCTATGTTCTGATGTACAGAAGACCAACGTAGCTTTTGTCAGTATGTGAATGTTGTGTGCTAGAAATCTTTTGTTGAGCATGGACGAAGGCATTGTGGTGTTTATATCTGTGAATCTAGCCTCAGACGGACCTCTATTGAAACCACAAACCTGCCATAGAATGTGGAATTTACTGTACAGTCCCCCAGTATAAAATACTGACTCTCCCACATAGAGGAAAGTGAATCCAAATGTCCATTGTTTTGTCATGAATGTGTTGTGTGTTTGATAGACACTCTTACGCCTCTTCAGTGTCAGGACACCTCGCCTGTCTGTTCATCATTTCGTGTGTCCAGGTTCTGCCGGGTCTCTGTTCCTGCTCTTAACAACACCCGGAACCGGGCGCTATTACATTATTGCAGACCGCGGACTAAAGAGGACTACGCTCTAAGAGCTTTCCAGTGAGGGTAACAAGGGAGGACTTGTGTGAAGATTAGTTTCGGGTCTCGGCCACTAAACAGGGATATCGGGAAACTGTGTCAGGTTCAGGTGACATTCCACCCAGTACACGGACATCAAAATAATACAACGTGTCTGAAACGTGCCTAAATCTTCGATATGAGCATGCGATTTGCCTCGTCGATGGGGTGGGGTGGGGGTGGGGGTGGGGGGTCATGTCAGATGGGGTTCCAGGGGCCGGATGTTTTAGGGTTACATTGACAAATTGTAATACGGTCTGTTTGGCTAACTGCAATGTAATCAGGGAATGGCTGCCTCGTGTTGGTTTGTCTGTGGTCACATGGTTTTCCTCCCTCGCTGACTTTAATTCTACATGCTTCTCCTCCCCTCTCATCAAAGCACAGAGGACTTGGACAGAACCAGCTGTGTGCAGTTTGTGTACGTGTACATGTGTGTGTGTGTGTGAGTCCATTCCCTACATGTCAGACAGGTTGCCCAGACATTTAACAACACCAACTGGAGGCGAGACTACCTGTGCGTTTCCTTCCTCCACTATTATCTCGGCAACATCTGGTTCTTTATCGCACTGTGAAGCGTAGAGGCTGGACAGATGTCTATTACACTAGCTTTAACTGGAGGTGCGGCCCTGCAATTACCAGAGGATGCCTCCACCTATTAGCAGTAAGTATATGTGTTCTGCTGAAAAGAGAATCTATGACACTTTCTTAAGCATTTGTGTGTGCGTGTGTGTGTGTGTGTGTGTGTGTGTGTGCTTGCGTGTGTGTGGGTGTGTGTGTTTACTCTGCTTTATGTGGACAGCTGCAGGCCCTAGGAAACGATCATCTTCAGCTCAGCCTGCGTAATTAGAGTTCTCCCTACATAGGTTACGTCGCGATGATTACCGCACCTTTCGTGGCGGAACGGAGAAACGATAAACCTCTTACGTCTGCCTTTCCCCCACGTGCCCTCTTCTCTCTCCCTGGGCCTGGACAGACTACGTTATGGCGTTCAGATCGACTTACCAGGGTGGAGTTTTTTGTTCTTTTTTCTTCCGCATCTCTGCGCCCCGTCCTGAGAGTTGGTCCGTCTTCCACAGCGTGTCCTCCAGGGAGCTTAAAGTGCGTAGTAGCCTATTAAGGAAGAGGTCTTAGGCCAACGTGCACGAAATAGGGAAATACTGGAAGGCCGTGGTTACTGTGACATTGTGGCTGACATAGTGGTTAACAGTGTGCGTGCGCGTGGGTGTGTGTGTGTGCGTGCATTCCTCCTTGTAAGGGATTATCAAAGTGGGATTTTACAACGAGAGGGATGAAGTGGGCAGTCGTCCCTTGTGTGAAAACCCCTGGCCATCTCCGAGTCGGCCCGTATTAACTCCGACAATCTTCAGAGAGTTCCATCAAACCCCGGCATTTAACCTCCAGATGTAGGCACAGGAAGAATCTAGTTGTGTGTGAGGAAAGACAGACATGTGTATTGCAGCATACGGGTGGTTCGGCTCTCTGACATCTTCCAGAAGCCCCCAGTCACGTTTCCCAGACACACCAGCTGCCCTTGGCAAGATACACACCATTATGTCACCGGCAGAGAGACGCGGTCCAAACTGTGTGTGTGTGTGTGTGTGTGTGTGTGCAGGGCAGTGGTCGTGTTAATGGCACGCTGCCTTCCACAGGGGGTGTATGACGTCAAGTCAATTTTAGCATCGATCAAACTTTGTCTCCAGAGGAACGGTTTGGCCTTAATACAAATGCGAAGAGAGAGGAAAACTTTGAGGGACAGAGAGAAAGCAAGAAAGAGAGAGAGAGGGAGATTAAAAGATTGAGGGAGGGAGTGGGACAGGGGGAGAGACACGCACAAAGAAGCAGAGAGAGACAGGAAGTGAGGAAGAGCGAGGTAGAGATTTTAAAGTAAAACACAAGTGCTGTTGCTATGAAAGTGCCGTTGCTATGAAATATGATTCATTAGAGAAATACGTTTCTTGGCAATAGTAGTTCAATATTTCTCACTATTAAAATGTTGGTCAATCTGAATCCATGTCCAGCAGGAGTTTCCCAACTCCATTCCCAACTTTTGGTTGCGCACGGTTGTGGAATATGGCCAACAAGTCAGTCTAACGGCTGTTCTGAGGTACAAAGACTTTCTGAAGTATTTTTTGTGTCGTACCACAGTCTCATAAACCACTGCTAGCTAGCCAGTGACACCAAAATTAATCAGCCGTCTGGCAGCAGCTTCAGATATTACAGAACACGGGTGTTTTTACGTCTCAAGATTTTGATTAAAAAAAAAAACACGGTAGCTCGTAAACTGTTATGTCCAATGAAAGGGTATTGAAGTGTGCAGAACCGAACAAAAGAGGTAACATGACCAACTGCAATTCTAGTGAGCATTATTGACACCTTGTAATAGGCTTCTGTTACGAGACTCCTTTTAAACAAAAGCATTTTTGCCCATGTTGGCAAAAGCTGTCGAGAACATAGTCCACTCTGCTTGTAGTATGCATTGTAGCAACTCTTTGGAACAGCAAACTGTATGGCGATCAGATCAATGCGAAAAAACAACGGGATTGTGACTGGTGTCTGTGTCAACAAGATAAAAATATGCAATAACATATTCTAATGGAAGGAATTATTTGTAATGATTTACGCGTAATTTAGACACAGTACAAGCATGTAAATACGATTATTTTGTTTATTGTTAACGGTGTAATGTGGCATAGTTCTTATGCAGCAACATAAAGAAAAACCCGTTCTGTACGAAATGCATTCTTCAGTGAGTGGTCCTGATCATGTTATCGTTGTTTGATTGGCTCTGTCTGGGTTCTTGTATCAGCCATGTCAGTAAGTTCATATAGGTTTTCTTTTTTTGCTACGTGTAGAGTGACGAACATGTCAGTAGAGTAAAACCTTTTGTCCATTTAAGTGTTGATGGAAGCAAAACCATGCAATCATAACACAAAAATGGGGAAATATTAGCCATACACACAGAGGATGGGAGCAACAGTGAATTGAGCAATGACCTCCAATTTCCACACACTTTTTTTCTTCCAGTTAGTTAGTTAGTTAGTTAGTATGCCAGAATAGGGACGGTACCATTGCTTTAGCGTTTTCACTTAGTCTGGCTACGTTAACAAAGACCTAATTCTGGCCACAGCAAATTCATCATTCAGCCAATCGATCCGCAAATGATCAATACGTAAAGGTGATTGGTGAAATCCTGAAAATCGACAGCATGTTCAAACGTGGGCAAAATATCGTTGTCGGCCCCTAATACCAAAATGCTGCCACCGTACAACACGTCTGTCGACTCGAACGCCATTTTAACGCGTCTTCTTCGGAATGTGTCCTGAATGTGTTCGCATCTGAAAGGAGAACGCCAAGCTGTGGCTTGAGAGGCCGTGGCTTTGACAGGTTTTTAGTTATGCTATGGGTGGATGTTGACACGCCGTGTCGTATGTATGTGAAGACAGCTTCGTGGCAGAGGTTTGACGGGGAGATTGCCCTGTATACTGCAACTAGTGATGACACTATATACGCCCAGACGCACGCATGCCCAGATATATATGTGTGTGTGTGTGTGTGTGTAATAATACAAAAATTAAAAACACATTTGAGTCGCCGATAATGCATCATTCACAAACTGCACCACACTATTCAGATGCCACATGAGCTCCATCACAATTTGTTTCTCTCCTGCGTCTTCTGGCAGTTGCGGCAATCAAGTAATGCCGTAACCACAAATTGTATCATAAACTATCTTGGGAGAGGGGTAAAATGGAGGCAATGGGGCAAAATAAATCACAACGATTTAATTTAATCTACCTGTTATATTAGAAACTGACAGAAACTGAAACGCTCAGGGAAGACAAATCAGTTTTTGGGGGGGAATTTGGGGATGTGAGTACTCCCTCTTCCTGAGGGCCAGAATGGAGCAGGACTGGAGGAGGATTGGACAGATGTTTGGGAACAACGCCGTACAGCCGGGAAGGTTAAAACCTGGCAGCCAGGCAGACAGACACAGGAAGTGGATGGGGTCAGAGGTCAAGGATAGACATGCTGATTGAGTAATTGGACGAAAAAACCCCGGAAAAACCGAATCCGGTGCTGATTTGAGGTCCCTGGCGTGTGATGTAACCATTGTATGAATGCATGTCCTTGACTGTCGACAGTGACTTTTCAGCATCTCTGTCTCTTTATAAAAGACCATTGTGCTCATAGGGGGGTAATTTGGAGGTAATTGGTGGAGTTTCAGTCTGAGCATGTAGTCAGAGAGACGATGACTGTTGTCAGTGTTGTCAGTGTCGTCAGGGTCTGTGGTGACAGAGGGAAGACTGTGTTTCCACGACGGCTGCGTTTCATCGTCGCCATGAAGAAGCAGAGTGACAGACCTGGAGACGGGGAGAACAGTGTGACTGTGTTCGAAAGATGTCTGGGCGGAGAGGTGCATGTGTCTGGGTTACATTCCTGTGTGTGTCTGCATGTGTCAAGGGAAATGTTAGCTGGATGTTTACCCACAAACCTACAAGTAATTTGCCAAGCCAGTCTCTCCTCCTTTGTTTTGCATGTGTTTGTGTACAACAGGCGTTACTACGCATAGTGTGAGTGTAGCTGGGCTATGTGGATGTACGCTTTGGCACGTCCCAGTCCCCAATACCTTTAATGCTTTGGACTTTCTGGATTATCTTTGAATCATCAAGAAGTGGGAGTAACATATTCCTCTTTTGAAGGGAACTGGCAACTGCTGTGTGTTTGTAGCATTTCTCCTGGTCCACACTGTCTCTTTGCTTGACTTGTCTCCCTATAGCCTCTCGGGAAGCTTATGCCAGCTTATGCCGGCTTGTGCCATTTTATGACAGCTTATGCCAAACATCAGACATGTGAAGCTTTTTGCCATTTGTCTGCCCCTTTCTCAGACAATCTATGTTCTTTCAGTCTTCCTATGTTTCTTTATACCTTTTTCTACCTCTCTCCTTTTTCCACACAGTCAAATTTTTCAGTGCTGTTGCCATATCCACTTCATCGTGTTTTTCTGGACAACTTTAGGTGAAAGGTGTCATGGAAAAAAAAAGAAAAGGGGCTTTACAGTATCCTGACAGACATTTGGCTATTTTTTGTTTAAGCATGATGGAATTAATTCAGACTTTTATAGGAATGTGTAGATTTCTGTGACCGTATTCGCACACATCAATCTTACACTCTCAATTCCCAGATTTTACTTGATGGCAATGTATGTTTTTTCTCCTGATCTTGTCAACATTCTCATTTTTACTGGGGCAGATATAAGCTGTGTTTACACCTTTCATTAAAATGTCATCTATCTCATCAAATTCACGAACACTATCTGAGATAAAATGTCACCTTTATACCCACTGACTCTGCAAATTATTCTAACCGTCCTTTATAAAACAAGCTGTATAACTGTCACAGTTGTGGTGAGTTTATGTTCCACATGGGGAGAAACAGGAAGTGCACCCCCTAAACTCCCCGTGTGAAACACAAACTCGCCACACTTGTGACAATAACAGATCAACAGTGTTTTTCAGTTAATCGTTTTATAGTCCCGTTATCGCTGGTTTCTTTTGTTATCCAACAGATCCAGACTAGGAATAATACTTTTGCATGTCTCTTCCTGTCCACAGCTGTACAAACATCCTGTATATTATTTTAACAATGTCTCACATCCTTAAAACAGTCACCACACAAAAGAGCTGAGTATCTTGATGATACCTTATTTATATAAAAGTGATACACAATAGAAATGAAACATTTTGAATGACAAAGCCTAGAAACACATAGCCTAGAAACACATAGCCTAGAAACGCATAGCCTAGAAACGCATAGCCTAGAAACACATAGCCTAGAACACATAGCCTAGAAACACATAGCCTAGAAACACATAGCCTAGAAACACATAGCCTAGAAACACATAGCCTAGAACCCATAGCCTAGAACACATAGCCTAGAACACATAGCCTAGAAACACATAACCTAGAAACACATAGCCTAGAAACACATAGCCTAGAACCCATAGC
This sequence comes from Dallia pectoralis, assembly GCA_029465975.1. Taxonomy (NCBI): domain Eukaryota; kingdom Metazoa; phylum Chordata; class Actinopteri; order Esociformes; family Umbridae; genus Dallia; species Dallia pectoralis. The sequence continues at coordinate 5,621,522 of CM055754.1, forward strand.
CTAGAACACATAGCCTAGAAACACATAGCCTAGAATCACATAGCCTAGAATCACATAGCCTAGAAACACATAGCCTAGAACCCATAGCCTAGAACACATAGCCTAGGAACACAAAGCCTAGAAACACATAGCCTAGAACCCATAGCCTAGAACACATAGGCTAGAAACAGAACGCGGTTTAGCTAAATAGTTTATAAAGCGCATGCTGCTAAAGATTTATCCAAGATTAAACCTGTTTGGACAGGCTTAATCCTGATGAATGGAGGTTTACATAGACCAATATAATCTTCATTTTTATAGAATTGTAAACAAATAATGTGCAAATCTACACTAGAAAAATCTGAGTTGAGTATTGTAACATACTGAACATTGTATCAGGTTATGGCCTTCCTCAGTGCTCAAAAATACCTTTACAAGTTTTGGAGTGGATGAGACATCAAGTCTGGAACTTCTTAAATATATTTCAAATGAATAAAAATGTATCCAGATTAGTTGTCATTGGCCTTAATAGACCAAAGGAAAAAAGCAGCTAGAAGAAATTGGTAACAACATATCTAATAATGTCTTTAGTGAACTGATATACTCACAGAATTGAAGCTGAACTAAATGTATTTGGATAGACTATGTGGAGTTGTAGCAAAGGATTGCGGTATATTAGGATAATGTCATGGTAGATTTTGTGATTGGGTTAAACGGATATCGAAAGCATAACGACTGGGCAAACAATCGCACACCGCCCTTTGGTACTCACGTTCAGGGCCCGCTGCGTCGCCATGGTGTTCGACAAGCACAAGCAAAGCAAACTCACACACACGCACATTTCTTTCCCAATTGGCCTGAGAGCGTGTGCGTCGTTGTTAAGCTTTATGTTCAGATCGGATGCGTCGTAGATCTATGAGGTCGTTGCCATCTGGAATTGAAACGCTGCGACGTTGAGGATGAACGGTGGTGAGGTAAACGAACGGAGTTTGGGCGAGGTGACTGTTCACAGTGTCTGCCGGCCCCGCTGATTGGGGCGGGGGCCCCTGTCATCCGCGCTGTGTTTCGGGCCAAACTGACATCGGGGCCCTTCGTTCTCCATGGAAGAACGCCAAGGGAGGGTGGATACAGGCAGTTTCTGGGAGTAGTTATTGTGGAAGCAGATTGGAGACCTCTGTGTCATTCATTGGGGAAAGAGACTGCTGGATTGCCAAAACAATAAACATGTCCCCAAACTCTGATTAAAGCAATACTCCGCCCGAAACCACAAATTCCAATGATACACATCGTTAAACAATGCATGCAATATACCAGAGTAATATAATCAACTTAAACATTAGTTGAAGAAATATGTTCATGGTTCATTTTGACTAGAAAACTCAGACTCTAGACTAGCTGGCTGTCTAAAGATATTCTCACCTCAGTAGCTAGGGAGCTAGAAAACATATCTACACAAACCAGTATGCAGCCAATTTGGTTATATAGATGTAAAATGTATTAAACAAATGAGAGCAGCGTCGTCTGATTGAAAATTACTAGCCACGGACAACTAAAAACCCACCTAAATGGGGTGAAAAAAACAATAACGTGTCCTGGGGTATTACATTGTTTAAATTATTTAGAAAAAGGGATTTTGGTGTTTTTCTGTCTCTTCATCCTAACACACAGTACTGTAATGCCTAACCTAAACCCTGAGTTAGCATTAACCGTTAACTGTTAAATGTTATTCATAACCAAGTGTTTTTATTCGATAACGTTAAGGACCAACGTAATAGTGTTAACTTAGGGTTAAAAGCTTTAAGGGGCGACATCATTACGAATGTATAACACTGGGATTTGTAGATAAAGAATGTAAATGCACCAGTTTATGTTTAATACTAAATGAGATTGTGGTTCACTAAATTGTTCCATACCTACATAACTCCTGAGGTGTATGGTGGCATCTCTGATGGAGTTCCTGTAATCGTGGTCTGAGGTGGTCGAACAGAGGATACGCAGTAGGTCAAAGGTCATTGTTTTTGTTAGGACATGGCCTAGGCTTCAAGGCTGCAGGCAGGGTCACAGGACCACAGTGCCTCTGGGGAACTAGCTCCAGGTCATAAAGTTTGAAAATGTGTTTGGGGGGGGGTTCAATTAATGTTACATGGCTGGTCACTGTGGACCACCTGGAGAAGACCACACGTAAGACAACAATGGTTCTCCAAATACACATAATTAATTTAAGCTCAGTATATTTCCTGCACATTTCCCGCATTATGTGATTTTTTGTGTAAATTGATGGCAAAAAAATCATATTAATATACATTAATAAAAGTATAAATGAACTCTAGAGCACGGAAAAGGTGATCTACACTTTAGGGTGTAGTTATACGCAATATGGTGGACGCTTCCCTGTGGCACAGATATGGAGAAAGCATCTATAGATGGCCAGCCAGCTACCCTCAACCATTGGCCTACATGAACCCGAGGCAGGAAAGATCCCAGCCGACACCTTTCTCCCCAGTCATGCAAACGAATTGCGTATTTACTTTTGTTGGATATCTCCCAGACACCAAAAGCAATCTATGAATGTGTTTATGAATTCGCAAAACACCACCGGCTCAGTTGCTCAATTCACAGTGAGTTCGGATTAGTGTTTTGTTATGAAACAGGATACAGTTGATCCTGCAACTTTTTTGGCCTTTCAACAGAGATCTCATTGTTCGAACCAAAATGGCTTCCCACGTAGGCGCAGTTTCAACCAAATGAGTCATGGTTTACACTGATTTGTGTGACATTGACTCATTGCGTTGCAACACAGCGGACATTTTGTGGCCTGAGCGCCGTGCTGAGAAAGAAACGGATCGGGGGGAGAGGAAGAGATGATTTTAGGAAAAGATGACATCATCTCCATTTGTTTATCATTTCCAAATGAGCCTTGTTACACAAGCACCCCAAATCCTTCGCAAGGTTCCTGAGGGCACAGCCACAAAGAATTCTGCCTCTTGAAAAAAACGAAACCAAGAGCCATGCCAGCGGGTGTAAACCTTCTGGACGTTAGTCAATATGCAGCTGCACACCAGCGGATCCTCTTTAACGTCGCCAGAGATCAGGAAGCTGAAGTAATACCGGAATAGAACTGCATATACGTTTGTATTACTCGGTTAGCTTTGAAGAGATTCTGCGCTGACGAACGCAAAACCCCAGTAAGCAGACAGATAAAGCCGGACGATGGGTCGGGCCTGTGACAGAGGTTCCGGTTCTCTCGATTCCCGCAGTGTGGTCTGTTTGTTGACATCGGCCAACAGACTGAAACCAAGCCAGGGTGAAACTTAAGATGCTTTTTTAATGCAGGAGGGAGTTAGTGAGTGAATTTTATTGCCCTGGCATTTGGTTAATCTCTTTTACATCAAGAGATGTGGGACTAGTACCGCCGTCAAATTCCTGCACAGTTGGGTTCCCTTCGGAAGAGATCCAATTGTGGTTCCACGGATGTCTGTCAGTGTTCCCTCCCTGTCTTTTTTAGAAAAGTGATACCAACTAGAGTCTTATATTAAGAGAGTTTGTCTGTGTGTTCTGAGGACGCCCGATCCTCCAACGAGACCATTGCTGCGTACTAATTCAGGTTCCCACGCTGCGTGATTTCATTTGTTTCAAATTGTTTCAAACCGCATTGAGATTACATTGCAAACAGATTTGTGGGTTGTCACCACGGCAACAGTTGAAGATTTACCGCTTGGAACACAGAAACTTTACTGTTACTACTAGTAGGCCTACAGTGACAATGCTGAACAACTAATGTCAGTGTCCAACAGTCGACTGTTAAGTGACTTCAAGTGCCAATATGCCAATGTGCTGCATGTCACTGTACTAGTAGTTCAATCTTCAAGCTTATGTGCAATGATTTTGCGTAGTGGGAAGCACCTGCAATAGTTTTCATATGAAATGAACCCACCTAAAGTTAAATCACTCATGATCATTTTAAGAGGGAATCTTGATGCGTTATGTGAGGAACCACCAATGTGAGATCCCAGCCACAATAGGCGTCTTCTTCAATATCCTCTCCATATATGTTTTTTACCCTATATCTGAAAAAAAAACCAATGATATATAAGGTCTCCTCAAACTATACACTTCGCTTTCTCTTATTCTCATCCCAGCATAACATTCCGCCCCTAATCCCTCGGGTTTCTGGGCAATATTTAGCACTTCGCTTTTGAACAGGTTTTGGAACCATGGTCTAAATAACCGCTGCCTGTGTTTTTTCCTTCAGGAACTGGTGTGCATATGTGGTGACGAAGACCGTGAGCTGTGTGGTGGAGGATGGGGTGGAGACCTATGTCAAGCCTGACTACCACCCCTGCTCCTGGGGTACACAGTGTTCCCGCATGGTGACGTGAGTATCCTTCTAACACACACACACACACACACACACACCACTACACAGAGGTGAGGGAATGCCGTGGCTGGGGGTTATTGTGTGAGGCGAGGCTGCATTGTAAGATTGTACCCCTAAGACCAGTCCATAAATTAAAACTACTTTAAATCACTTCGGATAAGAGTGTCTGCTACAACTGTAAATGTAACGTGGAATATCTGACGACACACACACACACGGGCCAAGCTCACACCTGGGAAAGCTTAAATCCATAAGTTTACACCCACACACACACACACACACACACACACACACACACACACACGCACGCTCGCACAAACAATTAACTTTTACACCCAATGTAGTAAATTTAATAGCATGTCGTTTTGCCTATACGTCCCCTGTCATGTTTGATGTTTTATGTGTACCCAGTATGAGTAGCTGTTACCTGCAGCTAATGGACATCCTAGTAAAGTGAAACTGAAACACACAGTACAATACCATGTGAGAAATCAGGGGGTCCTCCTGTCCTCCATCACCGCAGGTAGTAAAGCCTGAGAGCCTAATGAAATACCACTGCTGCTCTTTTCCCCCACCCACTCCTCTTCGGGGGGGATAGTAATCTCTGTCTCTGCTTTTCCTTTCCCGCCTGCTAATGGAACGAACAGAACGGAGAGACGGACATGTGAGGACTTGCAAAATGTAACCAATATTCCTGGGAAATCAGGATCTTTTTCACTAATCTCAATCCCACAATATGCGTCAGTACCCTCTCCCTCCCTGTCCTCCCTCTCTCCTTGTCTCCCTCTCACTCTTTCCCTGTCTTCCCTCCCTCCCTGTCTTCTCTCTCTCCATCTGTCTCCCTGTCTCCCTCTCTCTCCCTCCCTGTCCTCTCTCTCCCTGTCTCCCTGTCTCCCTCCCTCTCTCTCCCTCCCTGTCTCCCTCTCTATCCCTGTCCTCTCTGTCTCTCTCTCTCTCCCTGTCTCTCTGTCTCCCTCTCTCTCCCTCCCTGTCCTCCCTCTCTCTCCCTCTCTCTCCCTGTCTCTCTGTCTCCCTCTCTCTCCCTGTCTCTCCCTGTCTCTCCCTCTACTCCTGTCTCCCTCTCTCCCTCCCTGTCCTCCCTCTCTCTCTGTCTCCCTCTCTCTCCCTGTCTCTCCCTCTACTCCTGTCTTTCCATACATCCCCACTCTTCATTCTTGTTAATAGCAGTGGTAGGCTGGCTGGCTGTCATACTAGTTGTCATACTGATTGATGGACAAATCAGAGGCTGTGTTCAGGGTCCGTCCCAGGGTTGTTGGGCAAGCTTTCTCTCTCAAACACGCACACACAGGCACAGCTGGTCAGCAGATGGCTGTGTAATAGCCTGAACCATGCACAGGAAATAAAACAATATATTGCTATTCACGCGCAAAGGGGGGATTTAGTGTGAATCATGCATTTCCTTTTAGAAAAAAATAAAATTAAAAAGTTTGTTTTGAAAATGGTCCAAGTTAAATTTGGCTGTAGATAACAGGTGTGCGTGTGTGTCTGTTGTTTTCGCTCTGCACATGGGGGTTTGCTTGCCTAACAGGGATGATGGGTATAATTGCTGTGGAATTAATTGCGGACATGTTGAAGTCTGAATTGGCTCGTAAATCATTTCATAAATGTTGGTATTCAGGGTACGTCAGGGATTATTGGGACCTCTAACTGCGTATGAATGCAGAAACTCACATTTGTTGTTTACACTATGTTCAGGCTCAGAAATTACGTGAAACCCTAAAATACTAGCATAATCAGGCAGTAAATGCTTGTTACCCCGGTTAGTGGCCTTATCTTTTGGCTGAAACAGCACTGTTTAGGGTTCAGAGCCACAGAATGTCCGACAGTCCCAAACAAACTCAGCAAATAGATGTTCCTGATTTGTCTGGACAACGATTAGGGCCTGTTACGAGGCAGAATGCACGTGGACAATCAGTTGACAACCGTGCGACCAGTGCTGACAATTGAATCTGTCACAAGAACATTCAGCAGAGACACCTGTCTACTTTGACCTCCAACGAGGGACTTTAATTCAGACAGGTGTGACTCAACTCAAAGCATTACCCCCCCGTTTGACGTCCTCTCTGATTCCCCGGAAAGGTATCGGACATATATGAAGCCGCGATACAAGGTGGCCTACAAGATGGTGACGGACATGGAGTGGAAGTGCTGTGCTGGTTACACGGGGGACGACTGCAGCGAAGTCCAGAGCGGTGGGTCTGGGACACAGATCGCGACAACCAGACCCCGGCCCAATCCCTCCCGACCCGGACAGACGGGATCTGGCACCGGTCACGGCGGACACAGCGGAGGGGACGGTGGGTAGTTGTCTTTTGTTCATCGTTGTTGTATCGCTTCCGTTTATCACTCACCATGTCCTCTGAAATGAGATGATACGCGTTCCAAACACGTTGCATTTGTGCTTCAGGGCGAGGAGACGTCGACAAGATGCGACAGCTGGAGGACAAGATCCAGAGCCTGACGAAGGACCTCCACAACGTGCAGTCCACTCTGAGGACCATGAACGAACGCTTCCGCGAGGAGATGCGCAAGCCAGGCGTCGCCGGAGGCGGGACCAAGAACCCGGCGGACGCGGCCCAGCCGGAGATGAAGGACGCCCTCCACAGTATCCAGGCCAAACTCGACCAGCTGGACAACCGAACCATGGCCCACGACAAGACTTTGGTGAACATCAACAACCACCTGGTCAACGGAAACGGGGGGGGCGGAAATGACCTTGGGGGTGAAGGCGGCGGTGGAACCGGAGGGATCGGCGCCGCGAAGTTCAATGTGCTCAAAGAGGAGATCCTGAGTGAGCTGGAGAGGAGGGTGTCTCTGTCCTGCTCCACTTGCCAGTCGGGCGTGGAGGACTTGCGAAGGCAGCAGGAGCAGGACAGGGAAAGGATCCGGGCCCTGGAGAAGCAGCTGAACACACTAGAGGACCTGCGCGGAGAGGTCACACGTTCGCAGAGCTGCTGCGACACCGTCACCGACCTCGAGGACCGGATAACGGACGCAGAAAGGAAGATCAGCACGGTCGCCGAGAACTACGATGTTGTCCACAACCGGCTGGATAAGGAGCTTGGCGGCGGCGGCGGTGGTCATGGCGAGGGAGGTTTCACCGGAGGTGGCTATGGTCCCGGCGTTGGTGGCGGTGGATTGCCAAAAGTGATAGAGGACAAGCTGGACAAACGACTGAAGGATCTGGAGTGGCAGGTTAACAGGACAATGCAGCACACGCAGGAGAGCTGCGCCTTCATAGAGAATGACTTGAAGGACAACTTTCAACGTGAGCTGAGCGACCTCCGGACAGCGTTGGAGGAGCGCTTCGACGACCAGGGTGACCGCATCACGGACATAGAGCTGGACGTGGGATTGCTAAAAGACAGAGTGTCAGACCACGACAAGAGGATTTTCCGTCTGGAGAACTCCACAACACTCATAGGAGAAGACCAGGAAGGAGACGGAGTGAAGTCTATTACATGGAGGGTGGTGTCCAACGAGGATGAGATTCGCCGCTTTGACACACGAATCAAAGACCTGTCGATCTCGGGAGACTCGCTAATGGACAAGGTGATAGACCTCAGCCACGACATCCACAAAATCAAAGCCCTGACCGGGGACAACGGCGAGCACTTCAACCGCATTGTTACCGAGATTGAGATGTTGGGCCGTGGCGTGGATGACTGTGACATCTGCGTCAGAGTTGAGGAGGAATTGAAAAACCTGAAGAACCACACGCAGCACACCCTAAGCGGTTGGAAGAAAGATATCAGTGAGATCCGGACACGGGTGGACTTGGACCAGAGCTCCTGCTCCCAGGTTTGCTCCACCCTCCAGGAAGAGGTGGGGAAACTCCGGGAGGATGTGGACAAGTGCAGTGGCCAGTGTAAGGTCCGACTGGACACACCAACAACAGGCCCTGGAGGTGAAGGCCTGGACGACCCGCAGAAGCCCCTGGATGGCCACAGCGTGATTGGAGGAACGACCAACAACGGCCACCTACAAGGTGAGCTGTCAGAGGTCTTTCTGACCTTCAGCTCCATCAATGACACCCTAAAGGGCCTGGAGCACATCGTGCAGAAGCACGGCAGCGTCATCACCGACCTTGGCAACACAAAGGACAAGATCATCACGGAGCTGGACAAAATTCAGCAGGAAGTGTCCGAGCACATCGAGGAGAGCCGCGACCGCCTCGACGCCGTGGACCGTGACGTGCGCCGATTCGAGAGCACCCTGGTGGTGGAGGTGGGGGACTGCAAGCGATCTGGCGACGGCCTGGAAAAGAGGCTGTCCAAGATGGAAGGCGTTTGCGGGCGGCTGGACGGCGTGTCGGACTCGCTCACGAAGATCAAGGAGGGGCTGAACAAACATGTGACAGGACTGTGGACCTGTGTGAACAGTCTAAATGCCACCGTCATCTCCCACACGGGGGCCATCGAGAACATCCGGACCACTCAGCTGGACGGGATACACGGAAAGATCAAGAATCTCAACTCGTCCGTGATCCACATCCTCAACGAGTTCCAGAACCTTTCGGAACAGGACCTGACTGGTGAGTGGGTTGACTGAACAACGGATTCCTATTTAGGTGATAAAATCAAGATCAGAGATGGACCGCACCAGGATTCAAGTGCATGCTGGTAACGTAATTTACCCTCAGCGCTGTAGCTGACGTAGCATAATATTTGTGTACACTTAGTCGCTGAATGGTGTTTTGATTAAACCTGTTTTCTTTCTCACGTTTTGCTTTGTAGGTGGGCAGTTGGTTAGAGGTTTGAATGGTATACAACTTCTGCTAGACCCAAACTGAAACTACTGTTTACAAAGTAGCAGGCTAACCTGAGGATGCAATTAGCACTGATTTGATATAAAAAATCTCAAGGGTCAACATACATAATGGTGCTAGCTACAAAACAAACAGACATACAAACTGAGACGTACACACTGAGACATACACACAGAGACAAACACACAGCGACATACACACAGAGACATACACACAGAGACATACACACAGAGACATACACACAGAGACATACATACACACAGCAACATACACACAGAGACATACACACAAAGACATACACACAGCAACATACACACAGAGACATACACACAAAGACATACACACAAAGACATACACACAGCGACATACACACAGAGACATACACACAGAGACATACATACACACAGCAACATACACACAGCGACATACACACAGAGACATACACACAAAGACATACACACAGAGACATACACACATAGAGACATATACATCAAGAAAATGCAGACAGAATATTTACAAAAAAACAATAATCCAGTAAATGGAACTAACAGTGTCTTGTTGTACAATATGTGAATCTCACGCGTTAAGCAATGACATGCAATGGCTTGCTATTTGTGTATAAAATGTCTGCCTGTCAGCGTTCGCTCTTTCATAACTCTCATTGAGGCTTCTCGGGTCGCACAGGTCAGAGGTCTCAGTGTTCAAGTAATTCAACGTTTCTGTGTCTGGTGAGAACATACAATTATATGGAGGATGGATAAAATGTCTGTTGTCTTAGACTTTTAACGTTTAAGGTAGTCAAGGGCGACTGAGTGTGGAATCAGGTGGGTCGTTACCCTCCAGTGTTCAGAAATAAATAAATGCCACAATTTTTTGGCTTACGATGCTAACACTGCATATGCTGTCATAACACTTAAAAGAAAATGACAATTAACTACTTAGAAATGTCGATCACTAGAGTACAAATGGTATAAAATACAAAGATGAATCCTCTACATAATTATATGTGTATGAACAATGTAAAATCTATATTTTACTTTGTAATACCTCATTCAATTGTATAATTAAATGAGAGAATGTCACCATATTGTTAACACTGTCCGGAATGTGTCCTGAATGTGTCTCATAACAGCCTGTCTTCGGGTCAACACTGATTATTTCAGTTTGATATACAGTGAATATGAAAAGTGCGCACGTCCGTGTAAGAATGCCAGGATTTGTGATGTGAAAAAATTAGAGAAAGATAAATCATGTCAGAACTTTTTCACCCTTTAATGTGACCTATAAAGTGAACGATTCAATTGAAAAACAAACTGAAATCTTTGAGAGGGGAAAATTACAAATGAAAACCTTACAATAACCCGGTTGCATAAGTGTGCACACCCTAAACTAATACTTTGTTGAAGTTGAAACAATTTTTCCTCAAATATTTCTATTTGTTTTTTAATTGAGTTGTTCAAGTTATAGGTCACATTAAAGGAGAAAAAAGTTCTGACATGAATTATCTTTATCAAATTTTTTTTAATCACAAAAACGTGGAATTTTAGGGTGAGTAGACTTTTTATATCCACTGTATGTTAATTATTAATATTACGTGCATTAATATGGTTGTCTTTGCGTCTCGCCACTCCAGGCTTGCCTGGTCCTCCAGGTCACTCTGGGGAAAGAGGGTTCCCAGGGTTGCCTGGCCCGAAGGGGCCACAAGGAAATGACGGACCTCCAGGCAGGCAGGGAGAGAATGGACCCAGAGGATCACCAGGTAACCAGAACCAGACCTTTAAAATCAGTTAGGGCTATTTATAAAGTATTGTAATAATAATAAAATACATGAAAAAAAAACAACACTAGTTGAATGTTTTGAGTTGGTTCATCTACTAAATGTGCCTTTTCGATTTCCAGGTCTCAAAGGCGATCAAGGTATGTATATATTTTTTTTACTGGTTCATATTATGTCCTGCTGATGACGATGTAGTTGAGCTCATTAGCATGTAGCTGTGTGTGTGTGTGTGTGTGTGTGTGTTATCCCTGTAAAGTTAAAGTTGTTCACCCTAATTTGTTGTAGTTAATGACTTGTTAACATTTCCACAAACTCGATGTAACTGCATCTGATCTAGATAAGCCTATACCATAAAACATTCCATGTGCCTGGATGGTTTTCCCTGCAGGAATGCCAGGGGCTGACGCCAACGTTCCCAAGCTGTCCTTCTCCGCTGCTCTCACGTTCCCCATGCTCAGCTCTGGCACGATCGTCTTTGACAAGATATTTGTAAATGAGGGGAACTTCTATGACCCACGGACAGGTAAACAAATGCATTGTGGTTGGGTTTTTTTTTGGTCGGGGGGGTTGAAGAATAATCTATATATCTTTAATCTCTATTTCCTAAAACACATGACAGTAGATTGTGACGGTAGATTAGACAGTAAGCAAGCAAACAGATAGTCAACATGTTGAATGCAGGAGAAATGGGTGGAAGTAAAAGACCTGAGCGACTTGACAAGAGCCAAATTGTTACGGCCAGATGACTGTGTCTGAGCATCTGTGAAAAGACCATTGTAATGATGGTGATGGGAGAAATGTGTCACAACAACCAGATGCTGCATATTTGGTTGCATAGCTGCAGCGGGGTCAGTGCCCATGATGACCCCTGTCCATGATGACCCCTGTCCATGACCCCCATGATGACCCCTGTCCATGACCCCATGAAGACCCCTGTACATGATGACCCCTGTCCATGATGACCCCTGTCCATGACCCCCATGATGACCCCTGTCCATGACCCCATGAAGACCCCTGTACATGATGACCCCTGTCCATGATGACCCTTGTCCATGATGACCCCTGTCCATGACCCCCATGATGACCCCTGTCCATGACCTCATGATGACCCCTGTCCATGATGACCCCTGTCCATGATGAACCCTGTCCATGATGACCCCAAACGGCAGCCTGAGCAACTTGGGACCATATTCCAGTGATTATTAGCTTTCCCTAACTTTTCCCTCTGCCTCCGTGTTCCCCAGGTGTGTTTACGGCTCCGATTGACGGCCGCTACTTCTTCAGCGCCACTCTGACGGGCCACAAGAACGAGAAAATCGAGGCGGTGCTGTCCAAGTCCAACTACGGTATGGCCCGCGTGGACTCCGGCGGGTACCAGCCGGAGGGCCTGGAGAACAAGCCGGTGGCCGAGGCCAAGGTGACGCCCGGTTCCCTGGGCGTGTTTAACATCATCCTACCCCTTCAGGCTGGAGACACGGTCTGTATCGACCTAGTCATGGGCAAGCTGGCCCACTCCGTAGAGCCTCTCACGGTCTTCAACGGAATACTGCTGTACGAACAAATGTGAGCAGATACCCCCTGTGTGTCCTCCTGCTGGAACTTGAGAAAGGGAGAGGATCGAGAGGAAGAGTGAGGCCAGGAGGGAGATGGGATTGGGGTTGGCCCCCTTTCCGGGGAGTTTAAACCCACCGTCTTAACCGAGAACTGATTTAGAAAGCAAAACGACGGGGCCAGAGAACGACGAGGAATGTCTTCATTTTCCGACTTGTGAGACACGAATGAACTAGGGGGCGACGGCTGAGAATTGTTGGCGTTTCTTCCTCCTCGTGTCTCTCCTGGCCCTTTGATGTTGTGAGACCTGATGAATTGTTTGAGCAAACAACAGAAGAAACTACAGACTGAGCAGCAGACGGAGAGTTTTTGGCCTCTGTATTTTTACCTAGCTCGACCACCATACGGAGAAGTGTTTTCACACCGGATTTGTACTACTGCAAGGTTCCTATATGATTATTGCTATTACTACGCCTCTGTCTCTTCTATCACTCACTCCGGGTTTGGGTCTCTGAGTACAGTAGTAAACTCGGCACCACCGCCAACTATAATGTGTCTTTATTAAATCTCACTTTCCCCTTTGCTGCAAAGTGTTTCCCTGGTGTTGAGCCAGACCCACAGTCAAGGTCTGAGGTTCTTCTGGAGCACAGACTGTGTAGTCTGGATCAGAGGATCGCGATTGACTAAGTCTGAAAAGGTTTGATTTTCTCTAGCTGTATTCTACTGAGGCAAATTCACACATGAGTGTTTTTTTATATTTACTGAGCACCTTTCTTTGTGTGTTATGTATTATACCCTGTAAAGCTATCAACCCAGTGAACCAAAGTTTGGATTTGATGATATTGTATTTTTCAGTGTGTCGTGCTAGTGGTTTCCAAAGCATTTTCTGTGCTGTCTGTGACCTAATTTAAGCCTTCAGAATGTTTCTAATGAACCAGCTGAGCTAAAGACTGTTCCTAGTTCAAATCCCTGCATTAAAGAGGCAGTTCACCAATGTTTACATGGTGCATTATTTTCACTCTAAGTGTAAACCGTTGTAAAGAAATAATCATTATTGAGAAGCGAGACAATCGACGGATATGCATTAGAGTGATATTAAAGACAAACAAACAATTAATTATAAAATTCTGTCTAATTTTGTTATAAAACACTTTAAAACAACACAAAACAAACTGAAATGTAATCAGAATCTCATTTTTGAAGTCTTGTTTTCAGTATCATATAAACGGGAATGTATGGCTAGGCAGAAAAAGGTATTAAAGATGTGATGTGAGTGTTTTGGAACATATATATCCTGCTTAGACACATTCGTAATGCAATGTAATGCCAATCCTTTTCATTCGTGTCTGTAAGAAAGCGAATTAGACCACAAAATTGACTCATCTGGAGGGACATTTTTCCAGCTGGACCCAGTGGGCAATGGCTCCGTTAGTTAGTCTTCCTAGGTTTTGCCGAAATCCTGGACAGAATATTTAGAATTTCCACGTTGTTACCTCTTGATTCTGTGAATCTTCTTACCAGGATTGTAATTATACATGCCCAGCCAATGTCATCGGTTTGTAAAAGTAATTTTGTCAATAAGTCAATAAAATTATAAGATGGACATGACAGCACGTTTTCCATCCAAAGAGTCCGTGACCACACCCCCTATATAAAAACAAACATGGACGAGAGAAGGTGAACGCTTGAAAGCCTCCGCGAAATACACTCCAGATACGCAGAGATTAAATGACATCATGGGCCAGTTTACATCGCGCTACATATCCAAGAAGACTCAAGCTGCTAGATTATTTCGTTGTGTTACTGTGCAGACAACGACAGGTATGGACGACGCCTTCCAAGGGGGCGTGTGACACATTATTCCTAGGTCCTCCCTGGAGCATCTCAAGTGTGAAGGCGACTCTATCCGAACTGTAGCCCGCATATATCGCTAGGTTTACCCACGACTGACGGCTACGATAATCCGTGGTGTGTCTTGTCGATGCCGGTGTATGTGAAACCCTTTGAAAATGATTATCCAAATTAAGATAAGTCTATTTTAGCGTGTTATCCACTCTCTTGTAATGTAAACAAGCTCTAGACTAGGGCAACTGTGAATACAATATCATATAATGTCAATAGTGTGCACCTCATTAAAAAAAGAGCAGGGTTATGTGGTCCTGTCTTACAGCCAGTGTTTAAAGAGTATCTACAGGTCATTCAATGGCCTCGAGATAAGGGACTAGCTACAGGTCCTCTAATGCCTTATTGATACAGAGGAGTATTGACAGGTCATCTACCGGGCCAAGTGACACAGGACCAGTTACAGACCTCCCAATGACTTAGTGATAGAGAACAAGTTACAGACCCTCTAATGAAAGAGGAACAGATAGAGACCTTCCAATGGCCCAGTGATGGGAGAGTACTTACAGACATTCCACAGCCCAGTGACAGTGAAATAGCTGCAAATAGCCCTTGGCCTAAATATACAATATGATCTATTCAAACACTAGCACGGGTGACATATACCAGATTCGATGTAGCAGACATGGCTGGCAGAACGGTACCAGAATGTTATTAGCCAGGACTAAGGGTGGTAGGTTCTGGAGTAAATGTTTATGTGCTCAAACCACATTTGTCTGGTGGCAATATGAGTCATCATTTCATGAAACACGTTTTAATCCAGCTCCTGTATTAGAATTCTGACCTGTCTGTGGCCGCCATCGCCATCAAACTACCCAATCCTGGATTCAGCTAAAATTTTAAAGGGATGAGAAATGACCTCTCTGGTTTTGCAGTTACTCCTTCTATAGCCCGGTCAGTAAGTATGGATTTTGAAGACTGTGCTAAATAAGAATAAGCATTTTCCTAATAAAACTACTCCCTAAAGCACTGCACAATGTATTATTAGTATACTACTACTTCTTGGTTGGGTGGTTGTTCCATGTAGCTATTTCTAGATGAATGCATTCACTGTAACTCTCTGGATGAGAGCATCTGTTCAATGTGTACAATGTCAATGTAATGTACTCTATGTGTGAAAATGGATATGAGCTTAAAAACAAACAAGTAGAACTGACTAATCTAACTACCGTAATCAGAAAATAACCCGAATTGCGGTTAATCGCTGTGCACCAATACAAAAGTATTTACATAACTGGATAGATTTTGCAGTTGAATTACAGAACAATTTAGAGCTCGAGTCAAAGAATGTAAAAATGGTTTCGATTCATTTTCATCCCTGCACATTAATAAACATGCCATTATGCTTCTCTCTCGGCCTATGCACTGAGACGGAGAGAGTAGTGAGTCTTGCCATTTTCCATCCTACATGCCAGAAACACAGTGATTGGCGGTCTGCCTGTGAATTCATGTAAAAAAAGACCTCTCACAGCTGTCAATCAACAAAGTTCTGTTTACGTCAAACAAGGTCCACTTTTCCCTATAGTTTTTCCCGCTAGGATGGAAATTTTTCACGTATAGACAAATACGGAATAAGGAATGCCTACAGGACTTTTTTTCACATACTCCGGGGATGACATTCCATTCCTCTTTTCTTTCTTTCGTCATCATTCTTTTGGCCTCTGTGGAATGAAATTAGAATCTTATCTCCTGGTCTTTTTGATGTCAGATCTTTTTGATGTCAGATCTTTTGTTGGAATGAGACAACCTGTCGACAACCAGCTGTCTGTGAAATAGCGGAGAGGTGTTTCTATTTGACAAGTGAAGTAGTTTATGAAAACACAAAACATGGAGGCGGGCAGACTTAAGTGATGCCGGTTGTGATTCATTTCTTTACGTGATGAATGCCTTTATTTCTTCTCTCAGGCATTAACCTTTCTGGGATACCGACTGACTGGCTGCCAAAGGAACATCACTTAGATTTCTTAGGTAATTTCCAAAAAGCTCAGAAGGATTGAAAACTATGATAGCAACATCAGATCCCAAAAACAATAATTTTGTGATGGATAATCCCTATTGATTCCTGTAGCGTATTCAATGGCACTACCTACCGTGTTTTTGTGTCGGTTCAGGTAAATAAGGAAGGAATCTGTACGCACCAGCTGTGTGACGGGCTGGGATGCTGACAGATATCCTGTTCATATCTTTCAACTTCACAAATGATGGCACCCACTTACTGGAACTGTAAATGTTATCATTAACAAACCTGTGGAGGATGTCACAAAAGCTCGGTAAACTGTTCCTGATGAGAGGTTATACAAAAGTTTAAGGGCATAGTCTGACAGACGTGCACGCATGCACACACACATACTAATTTAAAAGAAAACCTCATTCCCATGTATTAGAAATTAGTCATGTTGGAGGATGTCTCCATCAACTGGCCATCATGTGTATTACACCAGATAAATTAGATTGAACTTTATTGTCATTGGACGGATAGTACAAACGTATTGTGCAAAAGGCAAACATAATAAATAGGCAAGCAGTTTGCAGGGCAAGAGGAGTACCACAGAATGTATGTGAAAGTGGCAGATAAAATAAGTAGGCCTAAGTAGCAGCGGGATTGTCAGGTTACCGAAGGGTTCTCAGAGTTTAGCATTTCAACAGCAGTAGGGGAAAAACTGTTCTCAGGACTGCGGGTGGGTAGAGATCTGGATCGCTTGCCTAATGGCAGGGTGGCAAACCGTTAATGGCTCGGGTGTGAGGGATCCTTGATAATGCCACACGCTCTCCGCAAACAGTGCTTGTGCTGGATATTTCTGATATAAATATTTTGGCACCAATAATGCGCTGGGTGGTTTTTACCACCCGCTGCAGGGACTTCCGGTCAGCCGCAGAGCATCCGTTGTGCCAAAGTCTGGCACAGTTGGTTAGAATGCTCTCACCTGTGCAGTGATAACAGCTTACCAGGATGTTAGTAGATAGGTGGGCCTTCTTTAGAGCCCCTTAAACATATAGGCTGTTGCGCCTTTTTGACCTGGGTTGTGGTGTTGAGGGACCAGGATAGGATAGGTCATTAAAAGGAGTGTGAAACAATCGTGCCTAAATAGTCTTTATACATATGGGACATTCTGTAGATTTTTTTATTGTACCTAATGAATAACGGAAACAATACTATTGTGAGGGTTTTGGTCCAGTAGTTACGGGGTTGGTGCACTTTACTTTTTATTGTATTATTATTTTCTGAAATGCGTAATTCGCCCTCCGACCGATAGGAGGCAGCGTATAAGTGAAACGTGTTCAGTATTCCAGACAAACGCAAACTAAAGGGGTGTCACGTTAAGTGTGGGTCTGGGTGTGTTTCTGACCTGCAAAGCGTGTTTATTCATTTACATTAATTTACAAGCTACAACAACTACTGAAAGATGTTTCGAAGAAAACTAACTGCATTGGATTATCACAACCCGTCCGGATTTGATTGTAAAGGTAAATATGTACATATAATACAACCTATTGCTGGTTAACTGGGTTGTACTCATTCCCCCAAACAGTTTTTGTGTTGGACACAAGCACTGGATAATCTGGCTAATGGCCACTTGGTTTGTTGAAACTATTCGCTAATAAAACGTATTTATTTGTTTGGTGGATTGACAACCCTGCTGATGAATGACGTTTCTATAATAAAGAGTTAGCTACTTATAAATGGACCTGCTAGTGCGTATTCAATGTAAATGCTAGCATACTGTAATGAACCTGTATAAAGTATGCTGGGCTTATTTGAACTAGTATAGATACTGTATAACGTCTGCTGTGCTTATTTGAACTAGTATAGATACTGTATAACGTCTGCTGTGCTTATTTGAACTAGTATAGATACTGTATAACGTCTGCTGTGCTTATTTGAACTACTATAGAACCTGTAATAAGTATGCTGTGCTTATTTGAACTAGTATAGATACTGTATAACGTCTGCTGTGCTTATTTGAACTACTATAGAACCTGTAATAAGTATGCTGTGCTTATTTGAACTAGTATAGATACTGTATAACGTCTGCTGTGCTTATTTGAACTAGTATAGAACCTGTAATAAGTATGCTGTGCTTATTTGAACTAGTATAGATACTGTATAACGTCTGCTGTGCTTATTTGAACTAGTATAGAACCTGTAATAAGTATGCTGTGCTTATTTGAACTAGTATAGAACCTGTAATAAGTATGCTGTGCTTATTTGAGCTATTATTGTGTTACAAAGTCATTGCTTAAGACTGAGCATTGACTGCTAGACTGTGTACTGTAGTTACTTTACAGTCAGTAGATGGGAATTTTTCTAGCTATTTATCTGTAGCTATTATTGTTGCCAACTAATTACCATAATGCCAACTTGCTAGATATCTTTCCCTGTTTAGTGTATAGATACTTGGCCAGAATACTGTTGGGACAGGACAGATGCAGTAGCTCTGCAATTAGGAGTATAAGCGTATAGTTCAATAGGTACTAAATATTGCATGTAAAAATGCCGAGCGAACATTTGAACAAATAGAAATACACATTGTGGGCGCTATTGCCACATGACAGTCCAGTATAATTGTCTAACTGTTTTGCCCAGATGAAACGGAGTTCAGGAATTTTATTGTGTGGCTGGAAGACCAGAAAATCCGACACTACAAAATTGAAGACCGGGGAAACCTGAGGAATATTCCCAGCACAGAATGGCCGAAGTACTTCCAGCAGGTGAGCAGCCAGACTAGCTGGAATTACTGTAACTACCACAAACAGCCTTGTGTATTCAGTCAATCGCACACGTGACGTATTCCTGGTAAAAGCGGTAAGTATGTTTAGCCAATGTTACCTACTCCCATCAGCCAATATAAATGTGCAATCTTAAAACTTTGCACATGCTCTGTTCTACCTCCTGTCTCCAGTATTATGTTACATTAGCTTGGCTGAACATCTAAGCCAGAGCTGCTTTACCCTCTTTTTTCTTTTGATTGACTAACCTGATTTACCCTTTCATCCTGCTATTTCATCCAACTATTTCAATTGGGTGTGCTTGATTCAGGTTGAATAAGTGTTGGGCAGCTTTAATCTAGACAAACAGGTTTGAAACTCACAGGTATACTTCAGGTGCTTTTGGTTTAGGTTCTGGAAAAATATATATTTGTTGTGCAATGGAGATTTAGAGAATACTTTTGTATTGATGGCACACCTAGTTCGCATACAGAATGGTAAGTGTTCTCCATAGTAAACAGGAGTCTGTCTTTGTCTGTCCTATGCAGTATCTTCAAGACGTGAACTGCCCATTCACCCCCCAAGAGAGACAAGAGTCCGTGGACTGGTTGCTGGGGCTTGCCGTTCGGTTCGAGTATGGAGATAATGGTACGGTACTTGACTTTATGTCCTGGCATGAAAGGGAACTTGTTACCTGGGCCAACTATTTCAGGGTTCTTTTTGCACCTGCCAACTCTGTAGCTATTGAACCGCTTATTGATATTGCTATTGAAAACTATTTTACTTTCTGATAGCTTTGTTGGTGGTGTACAGTGGTGATGATGTTTTCTCGCCACTAGATGGCAGCGTTGTATTAACATTGTTAATTGAGAATATGCGGCCTGTGGCACCTTATCCAGAATGACAAGTCATGTTTCCACCCTTCTCTTAGCACACGATGCCATTTTGTTGTTCGGGCAAAATGAACAATTTCATGCCATTTAAAGCAAGCTATGGTTATGAAAGCAATAGTTTGTGGTAGGGCATGGACTCATTTATGACTCTGGATGTTCTGTGTCCCATTGGTTACCCAGTTGAGAAGTACAAGAACTGCCAGCCAGCCTCAACCACCGACAAGGCTGAAAAACCCTTGGATCCTCTCATCCACCTGGACGGTAAAACCACTCTTCAACTTTTATTAATGCTGTCTCATCCACCCCTCTCTCTCAGCTGCCCCCCCACCCGCTTCACTCATCCTCTCGTTGCTCGTTCTATGTCTCATGTACTGCAATCACATCTGGTTATAGAGACCGACCCGCTATACAGTACCAAGTAGGCCTTCCCAACCGTGTTTGTCAGTGGCGGACAAGGCTTTCTGTAAAGTTGCTTTGGAGCAATTGTTACTCGTGGTTTCCCTGGTTTAGATTCCAAAACGTGTTGAGGTTGGCACCACCTAGCTTTGCTGATGTTGTTAACTGA
This sequence comes from Dallia pectoralis, assembly GCA_029465975.1. NCBI lineage: Eukaryota > Metazoa > Chordata > Actinopteri > Esociformes > Umbridae > Dallia > Dallia pectoralis. The sequence goes on from CM055754.1 coordinate 5,642,063, forward strand.
ATGTAATGGTCTCAATGTTTGGTCTTCCCATGCTGCTCCTAAAGGCAGTAACCCAGACTTTAAGGCAGGCGTTATGGGACTCGCTAACCTGCTGAAGATCCAGCGCCACGATGACTACGTGGTCATGCTGAAGGTGAGAGTCGTGTGTTGACTAAATCAGACGGACACCACTGTACTTCAACCCAATAGCCTGTTCATTGGCCAAATGGCTGTTATTGTAACCCTGCTTTGAAGGGCAATAGTAGACAGTAAGTATGTCAGGGCATCCGATCGTCTCAATATTCCAGGGAGGGGTGTCACTCGATTTTTTTCGGATCATTGTAGAAACAGCGCTGCCTGTGCCGATTTCGGACATGCAGCTGGATTTGGTGACCTTTGTTTTCCCTGTCTACCAGGCTATAAGGATCTTGATCCAGGAGAGGCTGAACCCAGAAGCCATATCTAAAGCCAGCCAGTCCAAAGAGGTAAGGCACTTTGAAAGGTTTTATTCAAGATCTCCCTAGACATGTACGCATCACCGAAAACAAGCGATTTGCAAACTGTATTTTCTTCCATATGTTTTGTCTGGTTTGTGGCCCTGTTGTGTCACGTGAATGGGTTTGGCACTGGTGGGACCACATACAGAGGTAATGCTAATTGACACTGTCTCAGGGAAATGGTGATGTGGAGCGGTGTCTATTTACAGTCCCAGTATCAGTTTCTCCTCTTATAACACGTCGAATAGTGTGGAACGGTCATGAAACAACCCTGATCCTAGATCAGCCAATGGGAGACTCTTGATGCATCCACTGGCTGGGGACAGCCTGTACGCATCAGCCCGGGAGTCTCTGTTGCCCCTGTTATTTTAAGAGGCCGGCACTTCCTGTGTCCCCTGATTGCCTTATAATTGGAGTGATATATCTCTTCCTGTGTTCGCCTGTTCTCTTCAAGGGTCTCCCAGTGGCTTTGGACAAGCACATCCTTGGCTTTGACACCGGAGGTGAGTGCTCGCAATAAAAGTTTGAATGCTCTCGAACCTTAAGTCTTCTTTAATGGCACCAGGGAAACATTTCTTCCAAGGGCTTTTTCAGAGAATAATCTCTGGGTGTGTTATTGTTTGACACGGCACATTTCAAATCCTTGTGTGTGTATATTCTATGCCATATTTTTCAAAGGAATGTTTGTCCTTAAAATCCATTTGTGGTGGTTTAGTAAAAGTAAGTATCTGTTATTACCACCATCTAAAGTAGTCTGCACAAGTTCTGCCCTATTGATGTGATGGACTACAGCGACGCTCTTGGTCTGTATGCTATGGTAGATGTAAACCCTCTGTCGTTTTGTGTTTCGGTGGGTGGGCGGGGCCACGTCACGTCAGTGTCTGTTTCATGGAGGAAGCGGCCACATAGTTTGTGTCACTGTGGAGGCTAGTGTGTAATTTACTCACAGACCCCGTTTTGTTTGAAGTCATATTAAGGTAATACCAGGATATGTCAGAAGAGAGGTAGCTTCAGAGGAGGTTTTGTGTTTTTGAAGGCTCACTACAAAGGGGAATTTGGCAAAAGGCAAACAGGGGCTCCAAACAGCACAAGTCTGTGACTCTGTAATTATGTGGTTTTACATGTATACAATGTCACTTTGCCCTCAGCTCCTGATTAGTCTGAACATAATCTCAAACTGCAGTGTTAATTTTCCTCCAGATGCCACCTTGAACGAGGCAGCTCAGATCTTGCGTTTACTCCACATTGAGGAACTGCGAGATCTGCAGACCCGAATCAACGAGGCTATTGTGGCTGTCCAGGCGGTCATCGCAGATCCCAAGACAGACCACCGCTTGGGCAAGGTTGGCAGGTGACCTAGCCTGCCTGATCACTTGACCCCTGACTTTGAAGACATGTGGCTTGTTGAAAAAAAAATGAGAAATATTCGAAACCACAACAGAAAACTTCATTACGAAGCCTTGTTTTTGAAAAGTTTGAAATTAACTTATTTTGGAAAAAGAATTTTTGTAGAGTGTTGTGGGGGGGGAAAGTATAAAAACTCAAATGAAAGTATGGTCCTATGTAATTTAATGCAGTTCTGAGCTTAAAACAGTTTGGGCTAAATCAAGACAAAAGTTTGTAAATCCTGGATCACATTTTATTGTTATAAATATCGCATCTTACAAAAGATAAAAAGGATTAAAAAATCAATGCAATTCCATGTGGTATAATTGTTAGTGCACAGAATTCTCACGCTGTTGTTCTTTCAATACACATTGACAATTACAACAGAACTTCTTGCTCAAGTATCTTTTATAAAGCACCTATTTTTTTTTACTCTTTAAAAATAAAAAAATAAAAATACAGTAGAAAGTATGAAATGAGGTATGACACAAATTTACAAAACTTATTTTGGAGGGCGGTTTGTCACGGTTGGCATTTGTAAATTTGCTCTGATGGCAGGCGTCTGAATTTTTTGCTTCTTCGTGACGGTCTTCTCATTGCCACTTCTTGTTGTTGTCGGTGACGACTGGCTTCTCACGTGGCCGGGCTTTTCAAGGCTGGCCCAAAATAGCACCTTTAAAACATATCATTGGTGTTTTCCTGCAACAGAGAGTAACCATTTGGTGGTTGGGCAGTCTTGATGACCCTATTACATTTGGGCTAAATAATGTTGATTTTGTTCTAGTGGGAGACCAGATGATATAAAAGTTCACCCAATGGGTGTTACCTTATAGACAATGAGTGGTCGCTATGGTGACGCCGTACAGGTGAGACCTTTGGTCAGGTATGTATTCGTCGGTGAACTGGCTGTTGTCCCGATTTAAAGCAATCACTCCATCCCTACAACACAAAGCAATTATTAACTACTGTGAAACTGGAAAAAAATTGAGCACAGCTTCAAAAATTATTTACGGCCCGTCAACTTCTGGGAAATGATTTCACTGGTTCACTTAATTGCCGAAACGTCAATCAGGAACCATTGACAAGAGTAAATGTTTGACGCCAGGTTTGTCCATCTCTTACCGCCTCCAGTCAGTGAAGTAGAAGTGGTTGGAATAGAACACCATACTGAATGGGTAGTTCAGGTTGCTGTGGATCACTCTTCTACCGGTCCCATCAGATGCAATGCACTCCAGACGCTTGGTCCCTAAAATGGGATGAGATAGAAGGTAAGAGAGTGATTCTGTAGGCTTCTGCTTCCGTAATATATGCATAGGAACTGTTTGATCTCAAACTGCCCCAAAACACTCCCCTACCCATATTTCTTTTGTATTTAATTCATGAAAAGGTCTTTATGATATACAACGAATATTTTTTCTTACAGCATGTAATCAATATTGATATAATCAGGAATGTATGCCACTCATCAAGCCAAAGTCAATATTGTCAAAGTATTAAATGCAATCCGTAAATTATATATATATAAAATGGAAATAACTGCATAAGTTATTGTGACCAGAACAATTAGCAAGCCAGCATGGACCAAAACCCCTAAGGAATTTCACAGAAGGAATTTCAATAATCAAGGACTGTTTTAAATGATGAGGCACTTGATAGCTGATCCAAATTAATCTGTAACTGGAAAATAGTATTGTTTCACATTATTTATTTTAGAACGTTTTCGGTGGATACAAAGGGTTATTTGGAAATGCTGGTCTCTTCCCTCTCTTCCTCAAGCACAACCGTTCGAAGGCTTTTATTTTAAACCTGTTACGCTCTGGGACATTCCTACAGACCCTCTAAGGCAATGGAGGGCAAACTTTTCAGCTCAGGGGCCACATCAGGGCTGTGAGGGTAAACGGAGGGCCACATTTGTTTGGTATTTCCTTATTTCTAAACGGTTTGTGGGCCAGAAAAGCACAATATTTAAATCTATACACTAAACATTTATACTCTGGGTGTGTTATTAAATATTACTCATAATAATTCAGATTCAGATACATGACAAGTGGCCTTGCTAGGCCCCTCATAACTGTTTTAATACCCATCGCGGGCCGGATGGAATTGCCTCAAGACCAGATTCGGCCCGCGGGCCTGAGTTTGCCCACCCTTGCTCTAAGGTCTTTACACTCACAGCTACTAGAGGCAGAGGACTCTTACCTGCATCTGCCCAGCACACCTGTCTCATGGCTGTGTCAAAGGTTAAGGCATTGGGCAGGCCAATCCCGTCCTTCACCAGAACCTTCCTGCTGTGTCCGTCCACCGAGGAGCTCTCGATCTTCGGGGCCTCTCGGTTCCAGTCGGTCCAGTACAGGGTTCTAGAGTGAACCCACAGATAAATAGCACTTAAGCATTAGACCTAAGGTGTTCCAGCATTCAAATATTTAAACACACTCATCTTTTCCACGTTCTCCTCTCTCTCCGTGCACAAAATGCTCAAACATTTATATTTTAAGAACAGAAAGCACTTCCATAAGGCAACTGAAATTAAACTCACAATTCTGTTTTTACAGTTGGCTTGAGTGTTTGGTCCAACATATGGTTTGTATAAATCCAACTAATCAGACGGCCTAATATTAAACCTGCGGTTTAATCTTTATTATGAATAGGTTTTCCTGTTACATATAATCCACATAATCACTGGTCAGAGCAAGAACCCAAATAATTAAAGACTGATTGCTGAAGTTACTACAGATTTAACCTAGGTCAACGCATTTTGGATAAAAGGTCTTGGGAAGTGACTTAGATGTCGTAGTGGCTTTGCTTGACTGCTCTTAATGATTAACCATGTGCTTCATGATTTGTCTGGCACACACACACACACACAATCCCTCTGCCAGTCCGAAACCCAGAAGATAAGTGTGGCAAACATGTTTAAGAACACACACTTGGAAGAACAAACGCACACAAACAAGCATTCATTTAGCGGTGCGGATTGGCCATGCGGTTTGGATCATGTTGCTGTTCTCCTCTAGGCAGAACGGTGCTGGACAACAGCTCCTCTATCTGTGGTTCTTGGCCCACATGTTGCCTGCCACTTTGCCTGGTCCACCCCAAGTGAGATAGACACATAAAGAGAATGACAGACACTGAGGGGGGACAGAGAGGGAGAGATACTGAGAGGGAAAAGAATGACTGACCCAGAGGAAAAGAGAATGACTGACACAGAGGAGGGAGAGAGAGAGACTGAGAGGGAAATAGAATGACTGACCCAGAGGAAAAGAGAATGACTGACACTGAGAGGAGGGAGAGAGAGAGACTGAGAGGGAAAGAGAATGACAGACACAGAGGGGGGACAGAGAGAGAGAGACTCCCAGACACAGAGGGGCACCCACAAACGTGTCAGTAATGACTTCCTTAACACACACACACACAGGGCACCACCCACACACCCTCAATTACACATAACACACACATACAGTAAGTACTGATGACACACACCCTTTTACGCATAACACGCAAATGCTACGGTTTCTCGTCCCCTTTTCGCGGCCTTTATGTACGGAAACCTCAACCAGTTCTGCACATACACTCAGCGCTGGTTCCAGCAATATACACACACATGTATATTATTATTTCTTTTTTAAATACATTTTTACTGTCATATGTTTCGCTTAACTTAACTACTATAAACCACACTAAGCCTCAGGCCTTACCCGGTGGACGAGTCCACAATGATGGCGCGGGGGTTAACCAGGTCCGTATCGAACAGGGTCTGCCTTCCGCTACCATCCAGGTTGGCACGTTCGATCTTGTCCGGCGTGCTGTCTACCCAGAACATGGCCCTGCGCTTGACGTCCACCGCCAGGCCTTCCGGACTGGTCAGACCTATGAGCGATGCACAGTCACACAGGTGATGCAATTGCTTGACCAACCCAGTTGGCTGTATGTGGTACAGTACTCCAGTGTTCACTGTGTTGGCACAGGGTTTCCGCGTACCTGAGTTGATGAGAGTCTCCGGCTCGGCCCCAGGCTCCATTTTGGCTCTGCTGATGGTCCTGCCTGCCAGGTCAGTCCAGTACACTTTCCTCTCCCTGCAGTCGAAGTCGATGCCCACCACAATGGAACCCTGTGAGGACACATTCAGCTTAGACAAACAATTTGCTGGGTTGCTCTCCAGGAACCGGGTTGGTGTTAGAACCAGCAGGAGGCTAGTTCTCCAGGAACCGGGTTGGTGTTAGAACCAGCAGGAGGCTAGCCATCCAGGAACAGGGTTGGTGTTAAACTACCTTTTATGAATTTGGGTTAGAAAACCCTGCGCCTGAAGTAGCTCTTGGAGATGCAGCTAACAGGGCAACGGTAACTAACTACTAAAACCAGCAGAGACAAGTAGGCGGTAGAATGGTGTTTTTCCTTACATGTAAAGCAAGTAGCGTAGAGGAACGCTCCAAGTCCATACGTGTGCCGTGAAGAGGGAGAGCCCCTATCTGTTGTCCCTGGGCATATAGTAGGAAAGTGCCTGAAGGGGGCGGGGTCACATCAGGGCGGGGCAGAGGGCGCATGGTGGGAGGAGCTACAGTTGGGATACCTGTAGAGAATAAAAAAGTTTGAGTAAAAAGTTTCTCTTTAGAAGTTTCTTCATACTCTGCGAACCACCCGATATGAAAACGTGACTGGCGACTTCAGCTACGTCACTCACAGGCAGGCTTGACGGCGTCGTGCGAACGAGTCCCGTCCACCTCGCGGCCGTCCCGGTCCACACACCAGCAGTAGCTGCTGTCGCCGTAGCACTGGACGGGGTTGAACTGGCCGTCCTGGTCACACTGGGGCAGGTAGTGTTCTGGCTCGGGCTTACCCCCGTAGTGTTCCACAAGGCTGGCCCGCCAGCGCTCGCACACAGACTCCGGGCGCAGGGTGGGGAGCACCACCACTGACGGAGATGGAAACCAAGGAACAGGGGTTTTGGTCATGTTCAGTAGATGTTAACCATTAGAGACATTTAGACACTCATTCAGAATGACTTAAAGTAGCAAGTAGGGTTAACTCTTCCTCAAGAAGAGAACTTTGTTTCCAACTTTTTTAAAGCTTGAGGATTCTAGGATTCAGTTCTATTCCTTTGAGTCACAGGTCCGATGCTCCACAGCTGGGACACGTTTCTAAGAACTGTCAACTCACCCTAACCTTGACTTTTATCTGGACAGTAACCTTGACCCTCACCCTGAACCAAACCCAACCATAATGATACACAACCAGTTGCATATCAACAGAATTAGATTGATAGTTTGTTGATTGTGTGTATGTTCGGGGAGTTTATTTAAATAGTGTGCATGAAATTTATTGTTAATTTAGCACGTTTTCTCGAACATAAATTTTTATATATATTTTTTGCCAATTTATTGTAGCCATCACACTGTGCCATCTTTAATCTTGAATGATCTCGTTGCTACAGTTTTTTGATTTGCCACACCAGTTAGGTGAATGGATCATCTTGGATCTAACAGAAACATAAACAACATACGCGCAAACCTTTTTGTGTACGTAACATTTCTAGGAGTTTTTATTATAGCTCTTGAAACATGGTACTAACCGTTTACGTGTTGCATTTTAATGTGTTTATAGTATGACTAAGTAACCTGTAATGTCAGCACTGCAAAACGTGATCGTGGACTCCTGCGTGCACGCTCGACAGTTCGACTATAAAACGAGCCTACCTACCACATGTTAAGTGCATGGACAATGTCACATTTGAAAAGATGTTCTTTAAAGATCAAGTCAATATTGTAAACAACCGCAGTCAGACGGAGGTACATTATCCGCTTGAAGTGCTTCATGAGTAATGCATACATTTACATTGAGAAACACTATAACTTGGCTAGAAATCGTACATTGCCCTAACAAGGACCCACTAATGGCGGTGGATCCAGCCCTGGAGGTGCATTATGGGTACAGTGCCCCAGCAGCTAACTATATGACCTAAACAGATCCTGTAAACATTTGTGTGCGTTATGGGACGTTGATCTATGGGGGACCAAGAACAACGAACACTTATCTTCCAACACACATTTTTCTTTGCCTTAATGGGAACACCAAAGTTAATTGCATACATTTTTTTCTCCTAATCCTAAACCTGAACCTTATTCCAACACTAACCTCATAAACGTTTCTGCATAAACTTTACGTTGCCCGAATGCCCAAACCTTACTGGTAAAGCCTAACCCAAATGTAACCTCTGATGTCAATTGTAATTTTTTCCCTAAACGAAACACTAAGCCTCCCAAAAAATGTCTGACGAGTGGAAATATATTTGTGGTGCTGATGAGAAGAACAAACATTTCACTCAAGGTTGAAGCAGGAGAGCATTTCTCGCTTGGCATATACAGTGGATATAAAAGTCTACACACCCCTACATGTGACAACAATCTCCCATATCCTTCATACATATGGGCTATGCAGTAGGGTGGCAAGACGGATGCCTTATCTTGCGAACAAAAACATCCAAGCCCGGCTGAAGTTTGCAAAAACAAACATCAAGTCTCCGAAAAGCATGTGAGAAAATGTGTTATGGTCTGATGAAACCAAGGTTGAACATTTTGGCCATAACTCTAAAGGGTATGTTGGCCGCAAAAACAACTCTGCACATCACCCAAAAAACACCATAACCACAGTGAAGCATGGTGGTGGCAGCATCATGCTTTGGGGCTGTTCTTCTTCAGCTGGATTTTAGTCAGGGTGGAAGGAATTATGAACAGTTCCAAATACCAGGCAATTCTGGCACAAAACCATCGTTCAGCACGACAACAACCCAAAACACACATCCAAATGTCCTAGCAATCTGAGCAATTTGGAGTGCTTTTGCAAAGAAGAGTGGGCAACTATTGCCAAGTCAAGATGTGCCATGCTAAAAGACTCCACCCCAAAATACTGAGTGCTGTGATCAAAAGATGCTTCAGCAAAGTATTAGTCTATGGGTGTGCACACTTATACAAACAGGTTATTGTAGTTTTTATTTTCCCCCCTCAGTTGGTTTTTCAATTGAATTGTTTACGTTATAGGTCACATTAAAGCTGGAGAAAGTACAGAAGAATGAACTAAGATCTCCCCCAGTATGTTATCAAACTCATTGCAAGTCGCTTAGCTGTTTGCATCCTATCAGAGAACAGGGGCAAGTAGAGGATAGTGCAAAATGTCAGTGTGTGTGTAAGTCAGGACTGTCTTGTCCTATCAACCAAGCTAAATATATTAAATGTGTTCACCTCCAATATGTATTAACAATAAACTAATCTCACCTGGTTCATCACAGTTGGGATGTCCAGCGCCGGGTCCTTTCCTGGTTCCTGCTCTCTCCTGCCCCCTGTTGTCCACACACCAGCAGTGTCCAGTAGAACCGTGACACTGCAGGGTTCTGTACTGACCCTGCTCATCACACTGGGGAACAAAGCCCCCAATAATAGGGAACCCCTCAGGACTGGTCGTCTGGACACTGTCTCTATGGTGTTCACACTGCGTCTTAGGCTTCTCGGGATGTTCTGTGGAGACAAGTAAGGGGGTTAACCATTAGCCATCAGGAAATAGACTGGAACCAACATGTTTGGAGGAAATTGACTGTCCTGGTGTCCTGGTGCAGCCTGAACAACTTGGAGCTCAACACACAAAAGACAGTCGAGATGAGAGTGGACATTAGGAGCAGCTCAGCGGCCCTTTGACCCATCGTCCTGGGGGGCTCCCCAGTCAACACTTTATAGTCCTTTCGCCCGCCTGGGCACCACCAGCGGCCAGGACCTCAAGTGAAAGCTGAACATCACCTCTCTAAGAAAAAAAGCGCAACAGAAGATGTACTTTCTGCGGCAGCTGAAAAAAACAACCTGCCAAAGACTATGATGATGAACTTTTAGACTGACATCGTTGAGCCCATCCTGACATCCTCCATCACCGGCTGGTATGCAGTAGCCACTGTCAAGGAAAAGGGCAAGCTGCAAGGCATCATCCACTCTGCTGAATGGATCACTGGATACAATCTTCCATCTCTAAGTGAACTACATACCTCCACGACACTAAGGCGGGCAGCAAAGATTGAGGCCAATTACACCCACACTTCGAAACTGACTATTCAGACTTATCCCCTCTGGAAAAAGGTTAAGATCTATCAAGACAAAAACCACTTGTCACAAGAACAGTTTCTTCCCAAGAGCCGTGGGTCTCAGTAACATGCCCCCGGAACGAAACTGTTAAAAACCTAGTCCCAACATTCACAGCTAAGTCGCTTAGCTGTTGGCATCCTAAACGTGAACAGGGGCAAGTAGATGGCAGTGCAAAATGGCAGTGTGTATGTTAGTCAGGGCTGTCTGGTCCCCTCAACCTCTACCAACATGCAAGCTAATGCTATTAAATGTGTTCACCTCCAATATGTATTTACAATAAACTAATCTCACCTGGTTCATCACAGTTGGGATATCCAGCGCCGGGTCCTTTCCTGGTTCCTGCTCTCTCCTGCCCCCTGTTGTCCACACACCAGCAGTGTCCAGTAGAACCGTGACACTGCAGGGTTCTGTACTGACCCTGCTCATCACACTGGGGAACAAAGGCCCCAATAATAGGGAACCCCTCAGGACTGGTCGTCTGGACACTGTCTCTATGATGTTCACACTGCGTCTTAGGCTTCTCAGGATGTTCTGTGGAGACAAGTAAGGGGTTTAACCATTAGCCATCAGGAAATAGACTGGAACCAACATGACTGGAAGAGATTGACCGTCTGGTGTCCTTGTGCAGCCTGGAACAAATTGGAGCTCACTGCACAGAAGACAGTCGAGATGAGAGAAGAAATTTAGTAGAAGATCAGCAGCCCTTTGACCCATCGTCCTGGGGGGCTCCCCAGTCAACACTGTAGTTCTTTCGCCCCCTGGGCACCACCATCGGCCAGGACCTCAAGTGGGAGCTGAACATCATCTCTCTAACAAAAAATGTGCAACAGAGGATGTACTTTCTGCGCCAGCTGAAAAAGTACAACCTGCCAAAGACTATGATGCTGAACTTTTAGACTGACATCGTTGAGCTCATCCTGACATCCTCCATCACCGGCTGGTATGCAGTAGCCACTGTCAAGAAAAAGGGCAAGCTGCAAGGCATCATCCACTCCGCTGAATGGATCACTGGATACAATCTTCCATCTCTAAGTGAACTACCCTGCTACAAGACCGCAACGATTGAAGTCAATCCCACCCACCCATCGACAGTGACTATTTAGACCTCTCCCCTCTGGAAAAAGGTTGAGGTCTATCAAGTCAAAGCCTAGTCCCCTCATTCACATTCATGTTCGCTCTCAATTCTATTTTGACATGCACGACTTGTCCTATCAACCTCTACCAACCCCATCTGGTCCGTCTGCGCGCATGCAAGCTAAATATATTAAATGTGTTCACCTCCAATATGTATTTACAATAAACTAATCTCACCTAGTTCATCACAGTTGGGATGTCCAGCGCCGGGTCCTTTCCTGGTTCCTGCTCTCTCCTGCCCCCTGTTGTCCACACACCAGCAGTGTCCAGTAGAACCGTGACACTGCAGGGTTCTGTACTGACCCTGCTCATCACACTGGGGAACAAAGGCCCCAATAATAGGGAACCCCTCAGGACTGGTCGTCTGGACACTGTCTCTATGATGTTCACACTGCGTCTTAGGCTTCTCAGGATGTTCTGTGGAGACAAGTAAGGGGGTTAACCATTAGCCATCAGGAAATAGACTGGAACCAACATGACTGGAAGAGATTGACCGTCTGGTGTCCTTGTGCAGCCTGGAACAAATTGGAGCTCACTGCACAGAAGACAGTCGAGATGAGAGAAGAAATTTAGTAGAAGGTCAGCAGCCCTTTGACCCATCGTCCTGGGGGGCTCCCCAGTCAACACTGTAGTTCTTTCGCCCCCTGGGCACCACCATCGGCCAGGACCTCAAGTGGGAGCTGAACATCATCTCTCTAACAAAAAATGTGCAACAGAGGATGTACTTTCTGCGCCAGCTGAAAAAGTACAACCTGCCAAAGACTATGATGCTGAACTTTTAGACTGACATCGTTGAGCTCATCCTGACATCCTCCATCACCGGCTGGTATGCAGTAGCCACTGTCAAGAAAAAGGGCAAGCTGCAAGGCATCATCCGCTCTGCTGAATGGATCACTGGATACAATCTTCCATCTCTAAGTGAACTACCCTGCTACAAGACCGCAACGATTGAAGTCAATCCCACCCACCCATCAACAGTGACTATTTAGACCTCTCCCCTCTGGAAAAAGGTTGAGGTCTATCAAGTCAAAGCCTAGTCCCCTCATTCACATTCATATTGGCTCTCAATTCTATTTTGACAGGCACGACTTGTCCTATCAACCTCTACCAACCCCATCTGGTCCGTCTGCGCGCATGCAAGCTAAATATATTAAATGTGTTCACCTCCAATATGTATTTACAATAAACTAATCTCACCTGGTTCATCACAGTTGGGATGTCCAGCGCCGGGTCCTTTCCTGGTTCCTGCTCTCTCCTGCCCCCTGTTGTCCACACACCAGCAGTGTCCAGTAGAACCGTGACACTGCAGGGTTCTGTACTGACCCTGTTCATCACACTGGGGAACAAAGCCCCCAATAATAGGGAACCCCTCAGGACTGGTCGTCTGGACACTGTCTCTATGATGTTCACACTGCGTCTTAGGCTTCTCGGGATGTTCTGTGGAGACAAGTAAGGGGGTTAACCATTAGCCATCAGGAAATAGACTGGAACCAACGTGACTGTAGGACAGCCTTTGTCTGAGTCATGGGCCTTTTAGGGCAATCTGTAGAGTCAGGTAAGGGCTTTTTAAGGGTTGCTCAGATATGCATTTTGAAAGAGCCAAACTCTATTAACAACAGAGAGCTGCCGAGTCCTTTAGGTCAATGCATTGTAGTAAACAGTTAAGCCCCCGAGCTGTCAATGAAAAAGGGCAAGTAGATGGCAGTGCAAAATGGCAGTGTGTATGTGTTCACCTCCAATATGTATTTAAATTAAACTATTCTCACCTGGTTCATCACAGTTGGGATATCCAGCGCCGGGTCCTTTCCTGGTTCCTGCTCTCTCCTGCCCCCTGTTGTCCACACACCAGCAGTGTCCAGTAGAACCGTGACACTGCAGGGTTCTGTACTGACCCTGCTCATCACACTGGGGAACAAAGCCTCCGGGACCAGGTCGGGTCCCCCGTGGAGAAAACCCACCGTCTAAACTGTCTCTGTGCTGTTCACACTGGGTCTTCGGGCGTTCTGGTTTCACTGGGTCACAGGACACAAAGACAAAAAGCTTAGAGCCAAGATTCAGAAAAACTTGTCTATATTCTAACTAGTTAAAACATTAAATAACTGTTCTATGTTTATGTCATAGACCTACACATTTAGCTTGGCAATAAACAAAAAAACAAAGTGGACCACCAGGCTAGTTGAATTAATGTAATAATAAGCATATTTAATTGGTCCATATATCACACATGTTACTTTAAAGGACGGATCCAAGCTGTTTAGAATACAGTGCCACTGATTAAACAGAGGGAGTGTTGTAAGATTTAAATTTGACACAGTGTGGCCACGGAAGCTAATCTTGAATGGTTTTGCTCTAACAATATGTTAACGGGGGTCACCATCTCTAGGGACACACTGGAAGCCGTCTCCGTGGAACGTGGGTTGGCATTGGCACTGGAAGGACCCTTGGGTGTTGGTGCAGGTGGCTTGGGGGTGGCAGGGCTGAGAGCGGCACTCGTCGAAGTCTAGGGCACAAACAGCACAGTGTCGACGTAAAACATTTGGCCCAGTAAACAACGCAGGTGCCAGTGACTTTCTGTAAAAGGCCAGATTGTGGAATCTTGGCTTGAATGTTCGACCCAGCAATTCTAGTTCTTCATGCGACTGTCAGGGACGACGAAAGAGAGGACGGAGTTCAGTTAAAGCAGGGGGGTTTGGTTGACCACAGGGCGTTTTGGGCTGTTGGGATTTAAACAGGAAGTAAACCATAGTCTGACCTCCCGTTGCTCCTCAGCTGTGCTCTGTATCTCCTACGCACATTATTCTCCAGGAGAGGATATAGAAACATCGCTACTCCCCACGGCTTCCTGAATCTGAGTCTTCCTTTCAGCCCCCTCACCGACAAGTAGGTCCCGCAAACAGTCTGCTTATCCAGATTCCCTCCCAATTAAATACATACATATATATATATGGATTTTATTGCCTTATAGCATCACATAAAACTAGTCTGTGAGGCAAACTTCCCTGAAGGCCGATTGCGATCAGAAAAACAAGATGGTTATGACTGACTATTGAACGGCAATCACAAGCGAATCAACACGGACAAGTCAACTGTGGGTGAGCGTGAGTCCCTAAAACATCCTCAGACCAATAGACAGCTAAAATTAAAAGAGTGAACAAGGAATCGGGGTAATATACATTGCGAGTCTAGTTTAGCTCGCTGCAAGTTTGAATGTGTCAAAGACGACGGTTCAATGTAAGTCCGAATCCTGACGGTACAAACACCCACCTTGGCAGGAACGCCCGTCGACGCCGAACTCATAGCCGGCCTGGCATTGGCAGCTATGGGTGCCTGGCAGGTTCACACAGTGCGCGTGGGGACCGCACTGACTCAGGCCCTCCACACACTCATCCACGTCTGAGGAAAGCGAGAGACAACAGAATTGTTACGTAACAGAGTCGTCTCTCTGACTGCGTCCACCGCAGAAACGACACCTGGATTCGAACGCAGTTTGCCCTCCATAAAACCGCATTTGGTTGAGTCTGACAAATGTATGTGTACTTTTGGGATATTTTCCATTCATACGGAACCAGGCGTGCTCAATCGAGCAAAAACGCCTAATTTGGACAGTCAAACTTTTTGAATACAGGTATCAGGTATCCTGTATTCTACATGTATATGGTGTCATATATTTGCACAAGGAGAACGTATTAAAGCTCAACGGAGCACTACTTGACAGGGGCCCCGTCCCTAACACTAAACATGAATTAGCCTGAGACATTCCCTGTTGAGAAGCCATTACTTGAGTCTTGGTGAATGCACTAAAAAGGAATGTCTCCGATGGATAGAAACCATGTGCCGCAATCAGTGCTGCGTGTGACGACAGCAGGAGGCCAGCGGGGGAGGTCTCAGCCACCACCTCCCGGGATCTGAGACTGGGGCCCCGCGGCCCCGTTTGGGGGACGGTCGGAGCGAATAGGGCAGGCGAGCTGGTTTTGATCATCCAGGCTAATGACAGCGGAGGCTGAGTGTGGGGCCCGTTTTAACAGGTGACGAAATGGCAACATGAGACGACCCCTTCAGCAATCCAGGCAAATGTAGGAAACAAATCATAATGGACATCTTAGTTCTCAGAATGACCGTTTATATTGTGGACTTTTGCAGATCTTCCCATCTGGACTTTGTAACTCGATTTGAGACGAGCCGTGTGAAAACAAAAGATCTTTGTGAGAATACCGCCGGCAAACTCATGCGGTACGCACGGCTCGTTTCTTTCCTTGTCCTTTTGTGTTTTACGGTTATAGGACTTACTTACATTGCGAGAGAAATAACAAAACGCAAAATACACTTCTAAGACATAACAATCGGTGTGAGGGCCATAAATCGAGTGATAGGGTGTGATGGGGGAGAGGGGCAGCTGTGCAGGTCACCAGGACCGTTTGGAAGGAAGGTGTTATGACTCAGATCTCATCATCAGGTGGGCTGGTCTCTGTCCCCAGCAGGCACACAGCTAGCAGGCACACAGCTGGCCCTCCTTGGGTTAGTGTCTTCAATAGCAGAAGGGCGTTTGTGGCAAAAACCCACTGATGTCGCTTGTTAATCCCCAAACGTGCATGGCTCTCTTTGCTCTTGCGGCTCTTCTTATATCTCCTCAATGGACAGAGAAGGAATATCATACTTTGTTAATATTTATTTTATTAATTTGCAACGGCGACCTGGGGATTCGAACCCAGGACGTCATACACCCAAAGCACGCACTCTACCACTGAGCTACCAACTGCTCCGAGACTGAACCGTCCTCCACTGTCCAGTTGGACCTCCCTAGTCTCCTCTTCTTCTTCTTCCTTCCTCTTGTCCTCATTCTATCCTCCTCCCCATGGTCAATGTGAACCGTTGATGGAAGGCAGACGCTGACACGGACCGAGGGGGTGTGGATGAAGGATCAGGCGGAGGAGAGAGCACATCTGTAAACCCTTCACCAGTGTAAACAGAGTGTCACGTCCCTGGCGCTCAGTCTCCCCGCGGGGCGGATGACCGAGGAAGATGAGTCGAGGGCTTAAAGAGACATCCTCACTCCAACTACTCGCAGTTTGTCACAACACCGTCGGCGGCGAATGATTTGACACTTTATGTGGTTCTAACCTTTCGAAACATTCGCGAGTGTAGTGTTTACTCGTAAATTCGGATCCGAAGAGAGTGCGAAAATGGGGGGAGAGAAAGCTGACAGCCTAAGCTCAACAACCGCTTCCCTTCGGCCTCGTACCCCGGTACAGCATATCTCCGGCTGTGTTCTCTCATCCAACCCAGTGCTGTCCCATCTCCCATCCCACTGGACAGCATCTCTCAGCATGGCTGCATTGTGTCAGCGCTTAGCAACCCACACAGAGATCCGTGAAGTCTGCGTCTGCAATGTGATTGTACTGTGGTTCCATGGTTCTGGTGCCCCATCTCCCCGTCGCTTACCGTAGCAGTTGTGTCCGTCCTCTTTGTACCCGGTGGCACACTGGCACCTGTACTGCTGACCCTCCCCTGGCAAACACTTGGCAGTAGTGTCACATTCGTGAGTCCCTGTGTAGCATGGGTTCTGCAGAACAGGTTCTGATGGTTCCTCTGAAGAGGAAAAGAGAACATGGTCCGTTACAAACAAAACAAAGCCAGTTGGGATCTGTGGCCCCACTGATAACCTGATGAACGGTTTATCTAAGCAATTGATTGTTTTTACATTTTTATGATACATTCTGGCACTGTACACCGCGTTCCAAATTATTATGCAAATTATATTTTACACAGATTTTCCTAAATTGTCGATATAAATGACAGTCGGTCTAATTTTTAAGTCACCAACCATTAGGGTATAAGTCGAATTTCATTGAACAAACCACTCAATGAAAACAGTATTTCTTTCTAAATTATGACACATTTCTTCCAAATGATTATGCACAACAGAGCTTCAACATATTTTCGAGGCTGTAAAGAAAATTGTCGTTTGTTGGTGATTTGTTGAATTTGCAGCATTAGGAGGTGATATTTACTGAAATCCAAAGCTATTTCAATCAAACACATCTTAACAGGGCAATTAACATGTTAACAGAGGACCCCTTCTTTGATATCACCTTCACAATTCTTGCATCCATTGAACTTGTGAGTTTATGGAGAGTTTCTACTTGAATGTTTTTGCAGGATGTCAAAATAGCCTACCAGAGTTATGGGAACCATCTCAGGTCCAATTCATTATGGAGACAATATCAAACCAGAATATTCAAATCATCCATCATGGCCTTCTATCTAGATGTGAAACCAGACAGACACACATTCCTGGCCTAATGGAACAACCTAATGTACAATTATCCATTAAGACAAAGCACATTCAGACAGCCATCAACCACATAGATGTCTAGGCAAAGAAATACCAGACTATGACGAAAAAACTAGAGAGAATCAGACTGGAATAGAGAGAGTGAGAGAGTGAGAGGGATGAGTAATGGGATGAGTAACGGGATGAGGGCTGACCAGGTCTTTCCCGAAAAACCCAAATGACTCAACTTAAAGGGATAGTCTAGAATTTTGGTAATGATCTTCTTCGGTTACTTTCCATTGAGTTCGATAACCGGTTTATAACAATTCCATGAAATTGCGTCCAAAACAAAGAATGTTTGTGGTAGTTTTACGAGCCAGAGCTAACTAGCGTTAGCGCATAGTCCAGCAGTTAGCAATTCTGCAAACTTTAAATATTGCCTTCCTTCAAACCGCCCAGATAAAAGGCATCAGTATCCACACATTCATCTGACTCCGACAAAAGTACATCACCAAAGTCCTAAATGATTCCACATCATTCCTTTGATATCCTCAAAAAACTAGAATTAGACTGAGAAATTAAAAAAAAACTGGAAAAACACAATAATGTTGCCGCCACACCCCAACCGTTCCGGCACAACGTGTATTTCGAGCAAAACACCAGCTGAACGCTACTGATTGTGTTGTTCGGTGTGCTTTTCACTCGGTGAACTTTCGGGGTCAAAACACTTGACTTGGCTCGTGGGACCCGCTTAAATGACCGTAAAAAATATGACAAAAGACATCCATAGGCCCCGTTCTTTGGGTTTACAAGCAGAGGGGTCGCTTGCACAAGCTTCATAAAAGGAAATGTCTCTGGGGGGTCAACAACACACATTTTCTCTGATCCCCTGAGCTAACAAGAAAAGACGGGAACCCCATTGCGTTTCAATTACAGGACTCTCCTGGGAAAGAGACACGGGGGGGCCCCAGGTTTAATGCTGTTTTTCAAAGAGCGTCAACCAAAGGAAGAGGCCTCAGACCCTTTTTTCCGCGCTGTCCTCTCTACCTTTACTCTCTCCATTCCTCCCAACTTCTCCGCCTCCTTTCATTTCTGTCACGCCTGTCCTATCTTTCACAGATTTTTTTCTAGCTTTCCTCTTCAGCCCAGTTCCCGTTTTCATCGTCCTCACTTCTCAGAGACTTCTCGGTCTTTCCATAATTTCAGCCCCCTATCCTTCCCTGTTTTTGCAGGCCCATTAAGAACAGCTTGATTTCCTCACCACTGCGGGCAGGGACCAATTTGGCCAATTATCAAAGACAAACAGGAGTGCTGGTGTTTGAAGTGTGTGAGAGAAGGGGAGAGAATAGAGGAACAGAAAATGTGGGAGGGACAGACAGAAAAGCAGCGTATTCGCACTTCAAGACGTTCTCCCGAGTGTATAGAGAGAATATCCTCAGATTTTTACTTCTATTCAAAGGCCTATTTACATTACAAGATGTTATCATATTGAGCATACAAACTTCTACTATAAGATCATTTTGTTCTGAGAATTGTCCACTCAAGCCACTCTCAAGGTGCCACCTCCCAAGGGTGTGAGATGCTAATTCAGAAGATCAATAGAGCCCCCGAATTTACACCAGTGTGTCAGATTGTAAAATGCACACTCCAAATGTAGCCTAGAAAACAGGTTTGTATAGAGGCAACTGATAAAGAGCAGAACAGCTGACAAACACTATCAATAACACAGTTTAGCAATGTAGCAATTTCCACTCATCTTTTGAGAAATACGCTGACCAATCACACAAAAGCTGCAACCACTGCATTTCACTGGCAACGATACTTTATGGACAATGCGGTGCTTTCTTAGAGAGCTGCAACCAGCAAAGAGTATTATTTGGCTCGGTCCGTTCGAAGTTCAAATACATCGCTGACCTCCTACAGCACAAACTATCGTCTAACTGCGTGTGGTCAAGTCGTTCAATGAAAAGATGGATGAGATGAAGCCCTGAGGTGTGAGTCACACTGAGTCTCTGACCCTGGTTCAATATACAACGGGTCGGAAACTGCTGTCCGGCCCGAGAGGTGGAAGAAGCATCTTGCAGGCTGGCGAGTGGGAATCTTATCTTCCGTGGGGAAGATAAGGGAAGATGCATCAATTCTACATCCATGATTTCTGGATGATTTCTCGTATTGGCTCACCGTAACTCCTTACATTGTACTCAATCTCATTTGACTCGTACATTTGGCTCATTGGCACACTGCCCTGCATTTCATTTTTGCACTGCTCTTTTGCACTGCTCCCCTGGTTGGATGCAAACTGTTTCGTCGTACTGTACTTGTACTCTTCAATGACAATATAGTGGAATCTAATCTAATCATCTAAACTAATTATTCTAAAGATCGTAATGTATTTAGATTCAAACCATATTCCCGCCTAATTCCCCTCGAATCACCGTCCCGTATCAATTAAGTATCAAATAGGAAAACTGTAATTTTGTCCTTGAGCCAGATAAATTCCTCCCAGGTTTGTCGCTAGAAATACAAATCTGATGTTAGCAGGTTTACCTGGTAACCAGTAATACAGCTGGGCAAAAGATAAGTGCTGGTTTACATGTGCTCCTACGTCACTGAAAAAACACATGGAAACTAAGGAAATTCCTCCTAACCTCATTTTTATCCACGGGGATTTAGGATGATATTAAGGAATTTGTTTCAGCCATGAGCCATAATACGTCCCAGTCCCCAGTTATGACTCACCCAGCCTGTGTAATTAGAATCTCATCCATGTACTTTCAACACAGACAGTTAGACAACAGCAGCTTCGTGGCCACCCCCTCCACCCACGGACCTCCCCCTCCACCCACGGACCACCCCCTCCACCCACGGACCTCCCCCTCCACCCATGGTGCCCACACCCTCCACCCACGGACCTCCCCCCTCCACCCATGGTGCCCACCCACGGACCTCCTTCTCCACCCACGAACCTCCTCCTCCACCCAAGGACCACCCCCTCCACCCATGGTGCCCACCCCCTCCACCCATGGACCACCCCCTCCACCCATGGCCCCCAGCCACCACCCTACCTACCTTCTCATGTCTCCAACCCTGTGATTGGAGCTCTCTCCTGGAAACAGGGTTTTTTTGGTTCCCATGACATGACTCCACAGCGATTCCTTGTCAACCTCCCCTTCTGTAAATCCCAGAGAGCTGCAGAAAGCAGAACAATGCCCCCCTCCACCCCACCCCCCCACTTCCTCCAGCACTGACAGCGCCCTCCGTATGACATGACAACTCATCGCAATACAGCTGCAGGAGCTTTCCACTGATGCACTCTAAATACTAGAGTGTACTTTTCTGACTGTTTGTGTTTGTGAGTGAGTGTGCACGATGTGTGCACGTGGCATCTGTTTGCGAGTGCATCTCTCAGTTCCGCCGTGACGTCGCTGGAAACCCGCCCAGTCCAAACAATTCAGCGTAACCTCCCGATACCATTTCCGGACACAACGACAACAACGAACGCCAGTTTCCCCTTACCCAGATTAAGATGCTGCCATACATATTGTTGCAATTTCGCGACTTCCGTACAATAGTTTTCTTATCATTTACAACATATAGCTCACATATATCTCAAATATAGCTCACATATAGCTAACATATAGCTCACATATAGCTCACATATAGCTAACATATAGCTCACATATAGCTCACATATAGCTCACATATAGCTAACATATAGTTCACATATAGCTAACACATAGCTAACACATAGCTCACATATAGCTAACATATAGCTAACATATAGCTAACACATAGCTAACATATAGCTCACAAATAGCTAACACATAGCTAACAGAACAATTCAGATGCAGAAAGAAATGTAGCGTCCCATGTTAAAAATCCAACCAAACACATGGCACTATCCCCATATCTGCACAGGGTAGTTGGGATTTGACATTATTAGGTCTCCCATCCAGGGACCAACCAGCATCAACCCAGTTTAGGTTCGGAGGAAAGCCAGAAGTGGAATGCAGGGTGCTATGCTCCATCTAAACAGATTGCATCGCCCTCAAGTATGTATGAAGGGAGAATAAAGGAGGCAGGGCAGTTAAAACGGGTCCCGGTTGTCCTTGAGGAAAATATGAGCCCACTTGGCCTGTGGAGTTCAGGGACGACAAACAGGAAGACATATCCCAGACTCAACCCACATCCCCAGAAGGTTCCAGGCTAATGAATGTGTGTGTGTGTGTGTTTTTACTGACTGTACCGAGGCCCTAGAAATAATGTTTAGCCGCTTGATAATGGGATTCATATGTCTATATGGGTTGTAGTGTTTGACAAAGAGTTTGTTGTAAACAGAGGAGTAATTTCCTAACAGATTTGTGACCTACACCAGCAACGAGTTGTCAGTTAATGTAAATAACCCTACTCTCTCCACAGCGCACTCCTTGGAACCCAAGTGCTGTGGGCCACACTGGTACATAGTGCACTACATAGGGAATAGGGTGCCAAGTCCTGCAGGCCACACTGGTACGTAGTGCACTACATAGGGTATAGGGTGCCATGTCCTGTAGGCCACACTGGTACCTAGTGCACTACATATGGAATCGGGTGCCAAGTCTTGTATGCCACACTGGTAGGTAGTATACTACATAGGGTATAGGGTGCCAAGTCCAGTAGGCCACACTGGTGGGTAGCATAGGGTGCTATTTGAGAAGTAGATGTTTCACAATATTAAGGAAGACTGTTAAGGTTCTGGCGACTGGAGGACCATGAACAGTTGCGACAGGTTGGCTTAGATCTTTCTGGAGATGTGCGCATGTGTGTCTGTGTGGGCTGGGTAATCCCTTTTCATTGCAGCGTTTCATCTGTCAACGTGTTAATACCTTACCCCAACCTTTTCCTGACCAGACCACGGCACCAAAAAAGATCTGAATAACGTTCTGAACTTACCTCCGACAGAGCTTATCTTGTTGGTGATGGCGTATCTCAGGATGTTCTCGTCCTTGACGTACATCACAAAGACCCGCTCGGTGGTCAACTGCAGAGTCTCGGGGCCCGCTCGTGGCCCATGGCGACAGTCACGGTACGTGATGTTCTGACGCAGCTGGAACGTGAACGTCTCCGAGCCCCGCTCAGCGGACACCACCGTGAACTCCCGCACCGAAGCAGATGTTACCACTGAAAGGCGGGTAAGAAAGAAGAGACTACATTACCCACAATGCATTTTACAACAGCAGAATCTAATTTGTGCTTGTTTCCGTTTTAAATACTTTAGCTGTGTTTGGCAGAAATTTAACTACTGTTTAAGTCCCAAAACTGCCTTATAACTCTCCATTCAAGGCGCAATCAAATGCTCATGGTATTAAAAAAGTATTATTTTGGCTAAGGTCTTTCCTGCTTTGTTCCTATGTTCCTACTGCATTTCAAATTTCACTTCCGTAAACTTTTTCAGGAGCAGTTCACCTCACAGTTTAAAACAAAAACAGAAACCCTCTTTCTTCTGATGATCCCGACCATACTGATCTATAATCAGCCCTGGCAGGATGAATGGCTTCGCTAATTGAACACTTCCTTGTGCAGTGGGCCCTTCAGATAAAAAAAACTGTTTACATCGCAAGGACATCAAAAATATGTTCCCGGTTTCCTCTGAAAGGAAGTGGAGGCAGTGAGGTTCCAGAGGCTAGTTCTTTTTATAGCCACAACATCCACTAGCGACTAACCTCCTCTCATCAACATCCACTAGCGACTAACCTCCTCTCATCAACATCCTCTAGCAACTAACCACCTCCCATCAACTTCCACTAGCAACTAACCACCTCCCATAAACATCCACTAGCGACTAACCACCTCCCATCAACATCCTCTAGCAACTAACGACCTCCCATCAACTTCCACTAGCGACTAAACCACCTCCCATCAACTTCCACTAGCGACTAACCACCTCCCATCAACATCCACTAGCGACTAACCACTTCACGTCAACATCCACTAGCGACTAACCACCTCACATCAACATCCACTAGCGACTAACCACCTCACATCAACATCCACTAGCGACTAACCACCTACGATCAACATTTACATCAGATATAAGCCAAAATCACCAGATATCGCTAGCAACTTGTGGTATTAGATGACATCATCCAGACGAAGCATATATTCAGAAACAATAATGGTCCTAAAAACGAGCCTTGTGGAACACCAAAAAATACATTTGATTTGACAGAATACAGGCCATCCACACAAACAAATTGATATCTTTCTGATTAATAAGATCTAACCCTGGCAAGAAAGTGTCCTTGTGGCCTAACATGGGTTTCCAATCTCTCCAAAAAACACAAGTAATCGATGCAGGACTAAGATGAAAAAGAATTTGAACGGCTGCATCCACAGGATAGGGAGCAATTTATTATGTTCAACATTGGCAGACCACGCACAGGAAGTCACTCACAACAATACCACAGAAGAAGACATGCTCCATATCCGCCTGGTCAAAATGTTTTTTTTATCGTTTCTCTGTCCATGCACCCAGATGATGGAACCATCTTGCGGCTGAGATAGCAGCATTTTCATAAAAAACCTCTGACACCTGTCTTAAGAAAACACTCTACAATGGGCCACCCTGTTGCCTCTCTGAAATTACACTTGCTGGGTTAATCTGTTTTTTTTTCTTTTTATTGTTTTCTGTCCGGCTCTGCTTTTTGCCGAAAGCTAATTCATAGAGTAGAACAAAACGTAAACTAATTAAATCGAAACATTTTAATGATTCATTAGCAAGGAGATACAGGTGACTCATCCCGTTCTACCAAGTCCATTAGTGCAACCAACACCTGTTCCTTTAGTGTACAGAATAAGGGGTAGTCCGTTCTAGGGAGATTATTCATAACCTCCTAAAGCTAAGTTTTCCTGGTCCAGTTCCAGAGTCAGTATAACTACACACCATACTTATGGCTGTGCTCCAAAATCCATATTAGCATAGAACCTTTGAATTCTCCATGTGCAGTAGGTGGTATGCTAGTGTTTATATTAGAATGTGTGATATGTGAGCTGGGCCAGATGTAGGCACCACGGCTGGGCTCAATTCCATTTCCATTCCTTCATTTTGGCAAGCAAACTACAAATCCAGTCCTATTGACAAGCAATGAGGCAAAGTCGGATTTTAGTGAGTTAACAATTAAGCAGTGATTAGGGAGGTGGTCAGTGATTGGCTAACGTACCAGAGGGGTAGTACTGGTAGACCTCCCGGTAGGGCTCAACCTGCACGGTGGAGCCGTGGGCGATGACGGGGACACTGCCATGGATTTTGGTGTCCACGGTCATGTAGTTACTGCTGTCCAATCCTCGGGCAGTCTGGTCAATGCTCAGGCGTTGGTTCCCGGGGTAAAAGGTCACCTCAGCGTGGCGCGTGAACTCAGCACCTGCGGTAACAGGAAAAGAGTGTAAGACACGATTGCTATATTGGCAGAATATCGGAAAAACGTTTACATCCATGAAATGACTTAGTTAACAAATCACATGCCAAAGGTTAGACACTGGGTGATGCCAATGTTACGTTACATCAGTAACCCTTCTTGAATTAGCTCACCGGTGATCTTAAAACCGGCCTGGCTATTGGGCAACTCCAGGGCAAAGAGCCAGCCGAATATTTCTCCAATCGGCGCCACGGGCATCAGCGCCCATCCTACAGCCTCGGGCACCTCACTGATGGCCGTGTACGCCCGTCCGTCGCTCACCACGATGTAGGCATGGAGGTCCACGCTGTTCAGGTTCACAGGAGTGGAACCCACAAGAACTGTCCCGCTCACTTTGCCGTTGACGCGATGGGGGGCGCCTGAAAGAACACAAGTCAAGGTTACACGTGTGCAGAATTAATGCAAGTCACGACTCAGGCGGTGTTGGAAACCCTTGAAGTGTGTGACCCTTGAACACACTGGAGACGAAGGGAGCAAGAAATGACATGTGAGTGTAAAGTTGCCGTTCGCACAACAGAAATTATATTCATCCAATGACTTGAAATCCCAACGAGGGGGTATAATTTACTCACACTATGACACACTATGACTTCACTCGCATGGAATTGAGTCTCTGAGACGGCAGCTTCATCTCATTCTCATGACTTCGAGTGACGACATGCTCTCGTTGGTGATTTTTCATCGGCTCGCTCCCACTCAGCTCGTACAAAGCAGGTCTGTGTCTTTGTGGTCGTGGGTCATCAAACGGCCCACAACAAGCTAGCACTGCAAACACCCTCATGCCTGTCTGTCATCGTATCACAAATCACACACGGGCTCCACAACTACCACGTTTGACAGGAGCTCAGCTCTGTATTGCCGCTCTTGCGCAAAAAAACTTTGTAGTGACACTTCGAGCCTCTGACAAAACACATTATTACAGACGAGGTACCGGTCTGTTGGAGGGGGTCAGCTGGGGTGACATCATACCTTCAACTCTCTCACCTTATGTAGTTGACTGACTGTCTTTGTCAAAGCTTTGAGCGGCTGCCAAAACATCCCGAAAGCATGTCATCGTCTAAATAGCACCTCCGAAGGCAATCGAAACCCGATAAACCAACAGACCCACCATGCAAAGACACGCTAGACAAAAAGGCACACTACACAAACAGACAAACACACCCATGCCCTTGTGGGTTAATTACAGGAGCTCTGGCTAATGAGCAGGAGATTGAGAGGGCAGTGTGTTAGGGTGTGTGTGTGTGTGTGTGTGTGTGTGTGTGTGTGTGTAGGGTGTGTGTGTGTGTGTGTTAGGGTGTGTGTGTGTGTGTGTGTGTTAGGGTGTGTGTGTGTGTGTGTGTGTGTGTGTGTTAGGGTGTGTGTGTGTGTTAGGGTGTGTGTGTGTGTGTTAGGGTGTGTGTGTGTGTGTGTTAGGGTGTGTGTGTGTGTGTGTTAGGGTGTGTGTGTGTGTGTGTGTGTGTGTGTGTTAGGGTGTGTGTGTGTGTGTGTGTGTTAGGGTGTGTGTGTGTGTGTGTGTGCCCGAGCAGGTGTGTACTAGTAACAGGGTTCTCACTGCTCCCCAAATGGCAGCGCCTGTCGAGCCGCCAATTAGCCCAGCATGGAAGCAACAGGAGGCCGGTTTGACAAGCCCACCACTGCGTCAGAGGTGTTTATCTGACAGGAAATGACCGCGGGGACAGGAAACAAGACGACGCCATTATATGATGGAATGAGAGGGAGCACCAAGGATTTTGGAAACGCGGTAGAGACCGAGGTTTTGGCAGACTCTGGGTGTGTGGAATATTGGGACAATCTGTGTGTGTCAGAGGAAAACTATAGTGTTTGTTTTTCCTCTGGGGTGTGCGATTTACACACATAGCAGGCATGCCTTTTACCTCAGGCAATGAGAACGACTGAAAACACGCACGCAGTTATGGAAAGACGAATTCCTCAACGTCGAAAGTGTTCCCAGATGCGCGACTGACAAAAACACACAGGTCAAAAACCCTTGTAAATCCGTTTGTCTCATTTTGGGATGAACAGACACAAAAAATAAAATGTCAGCGCCCACTATCGGGACTTACCGTCAGGTAGGCACTGCCGACCGTTGCCGTAGAAACCGGTGCTGCAGTGGCAGCAGAACCCGGAAGGGTAGTCAGTGCAGTGGGAGTTCTGAGAGCACTGTGGTTGGGACAGGGCACATGTCGGCTTGGTCTCTGTGCTGTACTGGATCACTGAGGGACAAGACAGGTTGGATGAGGTCAGTGAATAAGTACGAGATAGTCCTTTATGTTTCATTGGTAGAGATAGAGAACTGAACATGACATTTACATCTACTTGGTAGGCACCATTGTTCAGCGATACCTTGCTCAAGGAAAGGACCCACCTGGTCAGGTTGGGGATTCGAACCGACAAAAAGGTTCTATCGGCCCAACGCTTTAACCGCTAGGCTATCGGTCACGCCAGCAATAACCTCATATGCTCCTCTGTGCTTTGGTAGAATAAGAGGCAGTTGAATCGTGCCAATAATGCTGATTAAATTCATATGATGAAGGGAGTACGAGAATTTAGGGCAGCGAATAACAGGACAGAAATAGAGACAGAGGAGGGGGGAATGAATGAGCAATAGAGAAATCTGAACCTGTCTAATTCTACTGAATCTGAAGGAGGGAGGGGAACCCTGATATGTGACCAGAGTATGTATGCACCAGAGCAGAGTCGAGCAAATCTGATTGGCTAGGATACATTAGCAAACATTAGCTAATGAGTCGTGAAAAACTGAACTCATTCGTCAACCAGAATTATGATAAACCAGCATGTAACACTCCGCTCGTGCCCTAGTAAAGTAAAAGCTCCAATCAACGATTCCAACTGGGAGTGCTTAGCGCTAGGACATCTTGCCAGAAAGGAGTCTAATGTGTTACATCTGTTGGTTAGCTAAAGGTAAACAACTCTGGGAAAACCAAGACTGAGAGAACGAGTTTAGATTTCTGGATCCTGGATTGACTCATTCAAGTGGGGAATCTCCCTTAGCTCGATAGATCAGGAATGACACACTTGTAGTGTCTGGATTGGGTACACACAGGCAAACACACACACACACACACAATTACACAGTACACATTTACACTTCTTCGCACAGATGCTGATGGACACAGGCACTTATTCGGACCTAAGGGCCTGGGCCCACACAGCTGTCCCAGCTCACAGAGGAAGACGAGGAAGACTGTTTCACTTATAAAACACACAGCTGTCCCAGCTCACAGAGGAAGACGAGGAAGACTGTTTCACTTATAAAACAGAGGGGAACCCTGTTTGAGGTCAAGAGTGAAGTGGAGATCTAAACAATGACACAAAGGCTTAATGGTGAATCGGTACAGGCCTTAGTTGACCCTGAGCGGTAAGTGGGTTTACAGAGGGACTGAGGGTAGAAAATAAAAGAAACGACAATGACAGAGAATGTAGAAGAGTTGATTGGACAGGGTGGTTCAAACCCTGAGTTCTGATTGGCAGAGATCAGGCTGTATAAAATGGGTGTGACCACAAATGACTTAACTGTTGTAATGTCATCCGAAACTGGTTTATAATGCAAAGCCAACAGCTTGCATACACATGGTGGGTTGTCAGGGCCCGATTGGGTCAAACACCAACTCAACTAGCTAGCACAAACAAGGATTTCAGACTTGAACCCACCTTCTGTCTCAAAGTCCACCTCATCCACCACGCCAACAACATGGCTGTGTCCAGGAGCCACCGGGGGACTGCTCTCCAGATGAATGCTCGCCTCCCTGTCGTAGGGGAACACCTGTAGGGCGGTTTGCTCTGGCCGGGGGACTCCTTGGGGGGCTCCAGCCTGGGATTGGACTGCATCAAGAGGGGAGAGGTGGAGTCGAGTCCTGGGATCGGGCACCCGTCCTGGGTACTCTCCTGGACCGGACCCTGGTGGCGGCGTGTCAATGTTGTCACGGTCGTGATCCTGGGGTTCGGAGGTTAAAGGAAGGTCACCTCCGTAGGGCTGGAAACGGGCTGGACTAGGTGGGTCTGGGAATTCCGGGATAGCAGGGGGTTGGAAGTCAGGATCAGCGTTTGGCGAGTAATCGCCTTCGTCAGGCTCATCTTCGTCTTCAATGGGCTCTGTGTACTCGGGGTACTCTGCAGTGGTGCTGTCACCCCCTCTTGGGCCTCTAGGGGGCGGTGTGGCGAGAGCACCTCCCATAGCGGCTGGAACAACATTTTGGAAAGAGTAGCTGCTGCCAATATGGAAGAGCCACACACCAGGTACACCAGTGTTGCCAACCCTGAGGAAAAAGGTGGGAGCAAAGATACATGGGAGAAAATAGCATTTACACACGTGCAAAATATGGTGCCGCTAAAACCTACGACCTTTCAACAAAAATTGCTGTGTAATGCTCAACAATATTCCCTAGCATTATTTGGTTTACTGTACAAATGTCTGGTCATCTGAGCTGAAAAGTTTTGCGAATTCTGTTCAACTTCCGAAAGGCATTTACAGCGAACACAAAGGAAGTAACTACTTTAAGTTACAGGTTCAAACATTAGCCAATTTGGTATCCCATTAAGTATAAATAAGTCAAAATACTAGAACAACCAGGGCAGTAATGATGATTCATCATTCACAACAAGTAACATTTTTGATAAGCTAGCCATTCATTTACATAGCTAGCTAGCTAAAAACAGTGCCAATTTAAGCAGGCAGACAAACCGTGTATGTTCTAAATGTTCTATCTCTGAGCTTTTGCAACTGCCTGTAAGCACGCAGTTTGGTGACAGAGATCCGTAAGACAAATGACACAATTGCATATAGACCTATACCTACTGTAGCTCTGATTGGCTGTGGTGTACAAGTGTGTGTAAGACCAACACATATATATTTGTACAGACCTATGTATACATTATATGTATATTTGTTCTGAACTTTTTCGATAGTGACAAGAGATCTCCTAAAAATCACACTACGCTGTCAGTAACAAACCAGGTACGGCCAGCTTAAACTGAAAATCCCTTTTCAGTTCGAATCAAGTAAGATTTCCAATGAAATAAGGGGGTCAATATATTTATGAAAGGGGATTGGATGGGGAACTTACTGGTAGAGGTTTTTCAGACTCTGTTCATTGTTGGTAACGCTGTAGTAGAGTCCCTCCGTCCGTCCGAAAATCAGAAAGGCCACTTCCCCCCTGCTGAAGCCAACTCTGGCAGGCAGTTCGATCTCCACATTGTAGGACTCTTTAGGGCGTGTCCCAAAGAACTGCAGGCCGTCCTCGGGGTAGAGGAAGATGGCATAGGAGTCGTTCTCATCGTAGGCCACCACCGCCTGGAATGTGTTCAACTACAGAGAAAGGAGTGCAGAGTATGTTCACTATTTGGACAAAGCCCTATTCTTTTGCCAATTTGCGTTTTACCGTTTTACATCTGTACATCTAGAGTGAAGTTGGATATGATTTGCATGGGATTTACATGTAGTTTGAAAACCGGTTATATTTTGAGTGACTCGTTTACAGATCTGTGACAAACAAGAGTTTTTAAATATCTCATTTAACAAAGAGAGTATTAAGTGAAAAGTGGTTGCGTTGTCAAGAGTTATATCTGAGGTAAAAAGACCCATTTTGTTATTTAATTAAAGATTTATACTGAAGAACCGAAAAGCCAAACTTGCTGAAAGAGTGTTAGATAACCGACAACAAAGCTTCAATCTAACTCATAACCGGTCTCTTCAAGTCGAGCTTCAATCTAATCTATTACCACTCTCTTGTAGTGGAGAACAGTACAGTAAACTGACTGCTATTTCTCATCGTTCGCCTTATCAGCGTGCCCCGGGAACACAAAGTCACCCGTCTAACATTTTAACACTCACACCAAATGTTTGAACTTCTCACCATCCCCCCCTCCTCTCCTACACTGAAATGTTGACCTGAATATCGGCCCATGGCTTCAAATGGTACGGGCATGATGTAACTTTTGCATGCTTTGTTGTTCCACCAACTGCGGCAACACAGACACCCCATACCTCACCCTAGACCCCCTCACCCCACCCTAAACCCCCCTCACCCCACCATAGATCTCCCCCCACCCCACCCTAGACCCACTCACCGCACCATAGACCCCACACCCACCCTAAACCCCCTTACCCCACTCTAGACCCCCTCACCTCACCCTAGACCCCACCCTAGACCCCCCACCCCACCCTAAACCCTCCTCACCCCACCCTAGACGCCCCCACCCCACCCTAAACCCCCTCACCCCACCCTAAACCCCCTCACCCCACCCTAAACCCCCTCACCCCACCCTAGACCCCCTCACCCCACCCTAGACCCCTAGACCCCCACACCCCACCCTAGACCCCCCTTTACCCCAACACAGTCTTTATAGAGTACATTTACAAGCTGTCCTCTTCCCCCTTTCCGCTGGTTTTCACACCCATTTTAAAAGGCCTTGCACACCACTAAAAGGCTTTAAAAGACCATGATTAAACGTGTTGCAGGCCGGCGAGGGGACCGTCTTTTGATCTCTCGTCTGGTGCAATTTGTTCTTATTACAAGCCACATGGTTCTCCGAGCCGTTTCATTAGAACATGTGGGAAGTGTGGGAACACAACAGCTACAGGAGGAGCGGCCCGGTTGGGAGGTTGCATCTCAAACCGGTCGACGGGGAGCAGACGTCTTCTCGACAGCCACACACACACAGAGTCCACAGACGCCCGACCGACGTAGTGGGTGTAAGAGCAAAACGGGGGATTTAGGACCACATCGCACCCGAAATGGTCGCTGAGAATAAAAACAGAGAACCCCCGACAAACACCTCTTCGTTCCGTCATTCTAGACACCTCCCCCTGATCTTCCTGCTCTAGCCATCCAAGCAGCAATCCTGGAGCCATCTCCTTCGTCTCCACTGGTTTCACACACAACAACCCCCTACTCCTCCGCCCTCAATATCCAACTCTGGACACCACAATCAACAGGCCTAAACAGATCAGGAGATGGAGGCTATCCGATTGTTTTCAGCGAGTGAATGTTTAATTAGACTATTAGATCAATTATCTTAGCCCTTTAAACCTATCATGCAGTTAAGACAGACAAGAGACAGAAAAAAGACATACATGAGACAGACAAGAGACAGACATGAGACAGACAAAAGACATAAATGAGACAGACAAAAGACATACATGAGACAGACAACAAACAGACATGAGACAGACAAAAGACATAAATGAGACAGACATGAGACAGACAACAAACAGACATGAGACAGACAAAAGACATACATGAGACAGACAACAAACAGACATGAGACAGACAAAATACATAAATGAGACAGACATGAGACAGACAACAAACAGACATGAGACAGACAAAAGACAGACATGAGACAGACATGAGACAGACATGAGACAGACAAAAGACATGCATGAGACAGACAACAAACAGACATGAGACAGACAACAAACAGACATGAGACAGACAAAAGACATGAATGAGACATAAATGAGACAGACAACAAACAGACATGAGACAGACAAAAGACATAAATGAGACAGACAAAAGACATAAATGAGACAGACATGAGACGGACAACAGACAGACATGAGACAGACAAAAGACATACATGAGACAGACAACAAACAGACATGAGACAGACAAAAGACATAAATGAGACAGACAACAAACAGACATGAGACAGACAAAAGACATAAATGAGACAGACAACAAACAGACATGAGACAGACAAAAGACATGAATCAGACATAAATGAGACAGACAACAGACAGACATGAGACAGACAAAAGACATGAATGAGATATAAATGAGACAGACAATAAAGAGACATGAGACAGACAAAAGACATAAATGAGACAGACAAAAGACATAAATGAGACATAATTGAGACAGACAACAGACAGACATGAGACGGACAACCACTTCATGTTTACCAATTCCACAGCCCCGCTTCGCCTGCCCCCAACAACATTCTCCCCCCCATTCCACCAGCCACAGCAAAGCTCCCCTAATTACAAGACCACACTGCCCCGGAGCAGTTTCAGAAACCCCGCCCCGTAAACAAGATTGTTTGAAGATGTTATTGTAAATAATTAGTCTTCTCCCACGTGCGGCTATAGGGCCACGAACAAGCTGAGACGCAGAGGAAGGGGGGATGGGCTGGGGGGGGGGGGCTGGGGGGGGCTGAGACGGAGGCGGTAAGAATGAAGACGGATGGTACAAGATGGCACCGCCGCCAAGAACCAATGAGACGATGACAGGACCCAGATCCACTCCCAGATCCACTCCCAGACCCACTCCCAGACCCACTCCCAGATCCACTCCCAGATCCACTCCCAGATCCACTCCCAGATCCACTCCCAGATCCACTCCCAGATCCACTCCCAGACCCACTCCCAGATCCACTCCCAGATCCACTCCCAGACCCACTCCCAGATCCACTCCCAGATCCACTCCCAGATCCACTCCCAGACCCACTCCCAAATCCACTCTCAGACCCACTCCCAGATCCACTCCCAGACCCACTCCCAGATCCACTCCCAGATCCACTCCCAGACCCACTCCCAGATCCACTCCCAGATCCACTCCCAGATCCACTCCCAGATCCACTCCCAGATCCACTCCCAGATCCACTCCCAAATCCACTCTCAGATCCACTCCCAGATCCACTCTCAGATCCACTCCCAGATCCACTCTCAGATCCACTCCCAAATCCACTCTCAGACCCACTCCCAGATCCACTCCCAGACCCACTCCCAGATCCACTCCCAGATCCACTCCCAGACCCACTCCCAGATCCACTCCCAGATCCACTCCCAGATCCACTCCCAGATCCACTCCCAGATCCACTCCCAGATCCACTCCCAAATCCACTCTCAGATCCACTCCCAGATCCACTCTCAGATCCACTCCCAGATCCACTCTCAGATCCACTCCCAGATCCACTCCCAGACCCACTCCCAGATCCACTCCCAGATCCACTCTCAGACCCACTCTCAGATCCACTCCCAGATCCACTCCCAGATCCACTCCCAAATCCACTCTCAGATCCACTCCCAGATCCACTCCCAGATCCACTCCCAGATCCACTCCCAGATCCACTCCCAGATCCACTCCCAGATCCACTCTCAGATCCACTCTCAGATCCACTCCCAGACCCGCTCCTTCGTTCTGAGGAATTTGCTTGGAATCCGTTTCAGAACATGGAGAAGGCCGGTTATTTGCTCGAGTGCTCACACCTCAAAAGACCTCCCAACAGCCTCCAGGCCCCAAGCCCTGACCAGGGAGGTGGGGAGATGGACATCTGGGCCTGGGGACGGGGTTGGGTTGCAGAAGCCTGAAGGAGATGGAGGGGTTTGTTCAGGGAGTGAGGGGGTGTGTGGGTGGCGAACCATGCTGTTCCAACAGGAGATAAAGATGTTGCAATCTCAAAAGCAAACATGGATGGGATCATCCAAAGGGCCCCCCCTCCAACCAGAGAAGTCCCATTCCCTCCTCCGACTTGAAGGAAAATTCCCCTCCGAGCTGTGGCGGAAAATGTGGTGAATATCAAAAAGTCGGAGAAAAACAGTGTTTGTTAACTGTAGTGTTTCCAACTCCTACACTTACGAGAGGGGAACACACACGAGCAGGTCCTTTATACTGTCTATCAAATAGTCCCAGGGGCGTGTCTTTGGCCACGCTACTGCACTAATTGTAAGGGAGACTCTTCCGTAAAAAAAGGATCAGTTGCCTTTGGGTGGATGAGGTCCAGGGGCCGGTCTGCAAACACAAGCACACACCCCCACACCACATGTCCCCCAGCCTATATTCAAGTCAGTGGGTACCTTCAAGTTCTGGTATTGTTTGTGAAAATAATTCGGTAATGTTGATGTGGTCATTGTTTAGAGGTTCATGAGTTAAACGTTTTATAACACAGATTTTTGAAGATTTTTCTATTTGTAAATAGAAAATGAATGTGTAACATTTTATTTTCCAGAGGTGTGCCAGTGCCTGGATGACTCAGCTGCAGTGACAGTCTCATAGAGTGAGCTATCATTTGTCGGCTTAACTTAATAACATGTATTTTAATACTCGGCTCAGTGTTTTTAACTTCACTGCCTAGAAAGATATGCAGGTATGAGGACCACTGATGGGCTTTTGCGAGTAAATAAGCGTTTTACATGCCGCTTAGAGACGCTTGGCTTAACGACTAGTAATATAGTCCGTCATAAGTGAAACGGTTTTATGGTAAAACTATAATTACAGTTTTCGTAAACATTGTTAGTTTACAAACAGTGAGTTTGTTAACTTTATTGTCCGGACATGTCTCAGTGCATCTAGACGACAGACCTCATAGTGTGTGCTATCAGTTGTAAATAACTATGAAATACATCGGGGCTTAAGCGAAGTACGTTTCACTGAACAGTTTGGTGTTAAATATTATTGTTGAAAGCAAGCAAGAGGAAACGTCAGTACTGCCAGCAAACAGCCTGTCTAGACAGCTACATCATTAGAATGTGTCATTTGTTCACCCCAGTGAGGGCCAAGGACCTGACAGTCAGTAAATGCCATTACTGCTCCTTTAATATTTAGCTGTCGCTAATAAACATCTGTAAACTCTATTGTAGTAAAAAATGTATCGTCCTAGTGGCCGGCATTCCATTCGAGTACCTTTAAAAAAACGTCAAACTATAATTCACTGCATACAGCTTGGGTGGTGTGTGAACGGGAACGAAGTAAAGGAACGCTGAAAATGCAGAGACATTTTTGTTTGTTGCCAGGTTTCAAGCCAGCGTCCACAGCTGCAGTTCAACAGGCTGCCAGCTGCAGTTCAACAGACTCCCAAGGTTTGTGAGTCCATTAGACAGTGCCAAAGATATGGGAAGTTTGTTACACACAGACACAGTTTGTAACACTTTAAGCACACACACACACACACACGCACGCGCGCACATAATCCGGTTTGCCAGACAGGTCTGTTGTTTTTACGGACTGCTTTCAAGTTCACTTACGCCAATTAAATATAACATGTGGACACAGCGTTTAGTGGGACAAATTGTGGTTTTGGTGCTTAAACATCCAGAACACGATCCAAACTCGAAGAGAAACAAAACAGTAAGGACTGTAATCGACGAGTTATATTTGTTTGTTTTAGGTTATTATCTGTATCTGGGAGACTGAAAGGAACTCATGTTCCCCGGGTATTTGGAGATTTCCACAAGGGGGATGTGTTTCTGGAGAGGACCCTTGTTCGGTGTATAAGTAGGGCTGTAGCCTGAACTAATAAATAACAAAAGACAATATTTTCAATGTGCCCTTGCAGCTGTTTATTTTCTGAGCGTCCCGGTTCAACAGAAAAGCCTATTCATTCCAAGGCATCAGAATAGTAAGCTGACACTGAATAAATTGGCTGTTCGTTTCCAGTCAGTGGAAGCCGTAACATCACACGGGTACGCTTACAGACGCACGCAGCGAAAGCGGAAGTTAAACAATTTCTTCAAACCGAGTACCCCTCCTCACACACTCATTGACAAAAGGCCCTATTTATACCCTGGTTTTGCTTTTAGCCAGAACAGTGACTGAACACAGTCAGCATTTCAGTGTGTACTTGCCACAACTGGGAATTGGAAGGTTTTTAAAATGTCGTTATCCGTGCTTAGGGTTGGAACACCCGAGAATGTATGTTTCTCGAGATATCCCAGATTCCATAAAGTAACAACTGAAGCCGTGATCATTCCCAGAAAAGCACTCTTGTTTTGAATAGAAAGTGCAGCGCCTGGAACCGTGCATTTCCCACAAACATCTTGATTAATTGGTGTCGAGATAGGCGATATCTGCATATGCGTCAGCTTGTCCGAAACCTGATCAATCAGGGATTACTTATCTCACACCTGGAGGGTTAAAACAGTTCAGACTTTTGGTTTCTTCCTGCTTGTTGGAATACATTCACTTGGTATCCCAGGTCTGATTCGATGGACAGGATGAAAACCAATGCATCAGGACCAAGAGATGGGATCAACATTGTAACTATGTTATAGGTTGAAGAACAAGCGACCCTGAGAGCTTTTAGCATAATCCCCAGGGCACAAGAGCCCGTCTGTGAGGTGGAATCCATTACATTTTATACATTACCTTAAAAGCCAAAGCCATGCATTATGGTAATGACCGCTAACACTAACCGTGGCAAACGTTTACTTCTCGCCTATTAGAGAGCACAAGTCTCTCCATTGAGCATGGGGCAAGGGTATGGTTTCTCCCTATGGACGTATAAGGTGTTTGTACAGTGAAACGCTAAGCTCCAAAAAAGCTCTCTGAGGAATTAGCCTTTTGCATATCTCATTCCAGGATCTTAGCACAGCCAGAGTGGAGGAGATGCTATCTGACTGAACCAAGCTGCTGAGGTTTTTGGCCCCCATTGGAGAACTTTAGGGTTTATAATTACGTTAAGTAGATGCTGTTATCCAGGACGACTTAGATCTAGTGGACACATGTGTCTCTGTGAGTGCTGCATGGAGATAACACCAGAGAAATGTAATTAATTGAACATTTACTTGAGTTGGATTGTCTATTCTAGTAACTCTATCGCTATGTATTTTAAGGTCTGTGCTTGGTTCCCAACCATACAGGACCTGGGGGAGATTCCTGTTGGAGTAGGATCTGAATGCAATGTGGCTGGACAGACAGGCTGAGGCGGATGACTGCTGACACAGGGTTATGACCTCTGGCACAAGACTAAAGGTCAAAAGGCTGTTTTGGGATAAGTGAAGGGCGCGGACTGAAGAGTTGGGGATGTGATACGTCGACTAACTGTACAGACTGCTGACCTCAGTGACTGAACGGTGAGACAGGTAGACAAACAAATATAGGCAGTAGGACAACAGACCACCTAAAGAACAGACTGAGACAATAACAACAGACTCACCCTATCAGACGGACCGCTGGCTCGCGCTACCTCCTCATAGGCAGCCACGTTCTCCCAGGTGGCAACAATGGCGTGCGTGGGTGTGAAGCGGGCGTCAGGGAAGCCCCGGCGCACCTCCAGCGCCACTCGGTTCAGAAGGGCGGGCGACTCCGTGACCCGGTAGTAGATGGCGCCGTTCCCCTTGCTGGTGTCGATGTCGGACAGGAAAGGAGCGATGACCGGGAAGTCGGTGGGAAAGCCGTCGTCGACGTACTGCTTCTCCATAGGCAGGTCCTGGGCTGAGATAATGCCATTGGTCGCAACCTGGTGTGGTAGACAGGAGAGAGGGCTGTGAGGGAAATTGGCTTGACATCATTCAGGGTGACCCCCAAAGCACTCCTGCACATCTGAAATAATTTGCTTGGCGGTTTTAATCCAGACAAAATTCGACCAAGCCAATCAGAAAGAAGCTTGAGTACTTGCCAACTCCTTTAGATCTTAGGGGGTGCCTTCAGGGTTG
The DNA here is from genome assembly GCA_029465975.1 of Dallia pectoralis. Classification (NCBI taxonomy): domain Eukaryota; kingdom Metazoa; phylum Chordata; class Actinopteri; order Esociformes; family Umbridae; genus Dallia; species Dallia pectoralis. The sequence goes on from CM055754.1 coordinate 5,680,294, forward strand.
ATTTGAAATGTATCAATTATTGTTCAAAAGGTGAAAGGGTCAATTTTAAAAGCTCTTAGTGCGCAATACTTGGTAACACTGTTGTAAGGGCTAACGGAGCTCATAAATAACTTTGCATCCTTTTTTAAGTTTGAAGAAATCATTTGTTTGAAGAAATCAATACATAACAATGGAAGCTAGTGTTGAATGAGTGGTTGCAATTTAATTAAAATGATTGATTTAGTTAATTAGATAAATTATATCATTTTTAAATACGCATAAACACCCATGTCTATGAATAAATACATTATATCAGGACTAGAATCAAACTACGAGTACATCAGTATAAAAAATTAAGTATGCTGAGAAATGCACAGTAAATCACAGTAAAAAAATATACTTTAGCATGTTTATGTTACTGGTTTGGTCACTATATAACCATTAATAAATAGACTAGTAACAATATATGCTCACATATATGTCTGAAAACCTGTTTTCCAAATGTTTTGTAAGTATTTATTTATCTATCATTCATTATAGTGGCAATTTACTGAATCTGCGAAAAAAAAAAAAATACAATAAATAAAAACCCCACTTACATATAGCTCACTAAATTGTGCTTCATAGAAATAGAGCGGCCTCTTTAACGCGAGTACTTTGGATGTCTCATCATCACCCGCCTGCAGGGTTAAATCTCCATTTGGTGACCCATAAGGAAATATATCTCTCCTCTGAATTGCAGTCACAAGACTGACAGTCCACGACAACTGAAGTAGAAATATGGTTAATATTCCCCTCGCCATTACAGATGTTTTAAACGCCACTCACTGATCTAGAACCAGTGGAGAAATAAGAACAAGCTGATCTGGGAATTTAAATCCGCTTCAATTTCTACTGCCTCCCACCCCGACTCATACGGATGTCCAGGGGGTGGGATTTAGAAGTTTCCGGCCTGTTGGTTGGTTTCGCTTGTCTTGATTGACAGGATACTGGACACCATCTGGTTTCAACTGAGACAGAAAACAAGACTTATGCCAAACGACTCCGTCACACTTTATCCATTGCAATGAATGGTGACAGTGCAAAGATATATTTTTTTGGGGGGGAAACATGTTTTTTTTTACTTTAGTTATTCCAATGTAATTCAGTACATTTGTTAATTTTCTAGCTTTTACATCAATTGGTGACTTGAATTGAACGACAATACAAACTTTTTTTTTCATTCTGCAAAATGAATGACATTCAAAAATAAGGCTATGGATGAGATTGGTTTTATCTTTAGGGAATGTTTTTTTGTAGCAGAAAAAATAATGTATATTAAAAAAATGAACGTTATAAACTGGAAGCAAGCTTTTTGCATAAAGAATTTAAAAAATGTGGTAAAGAAGGTGAAACTAACTAACAAAAGCGACCAGGTGCCATCTAGTGGTTGTTGAAGGGAAAAGCTACTAAATGACTTCTGCAAAACATCACCAGCTGAAGTCTATCGAAACCCATAAGAGACTAAAGTGAAATGATAATGCAATTTCACAAAAGGATAATAATAATAATAAGTGGTATGTGAGAAAATATTCAAATGAGAATACAGTCATTTGGGCGTTCTATGGCAATATTAGAATTAAAATGGAATAACGGTTTGACATTTGTTTTCAAAGATGTAGCTACCCACATTTACAGTGGAAATATTCAAATGCACAAGCTAAAAGCACTCGGGTAAAACACATTGATATCTCCATGACACCACGCTCATATAGGAGACAAAATGTAATCATAAAAATGCAGTCCATCAGACCTCTCATCAATGCGGGACTTCAGGTAAGTTGTACTGAGAGGTTGCTATCAAGCTAAGTATAAAATAAAGGCGACAAGATTTAAATGGTCAGACAAAAGGTAAATAGCAGCTTCATAAATGACAGTAAACACACAAAAAGGAAATGATCTAGGTATTTTGGGATCAGATCTATCCATACTATGTAGACTGCAGCCACAAACGTTCTGTGTGACAATTGACCAGGGATATTAAATGTTGAAATGTGACATTAAATGTTGAAATACGACATTAAACTCTGAAGCTTATAGCAGGACGTTTATTGTCGGTACGTTTGTGTGCCTTGTAGGACAGGACTCAGGAGCTCAACCAAGCATGTGTGTGTATTGAGTCACCCAATACTTCTGGCTACGTTATAGTGTGAATAGAAACTACTATTTACATATTGTAAACAAATATTGCATTTTCCATCTGTACAATTTTTGAGGTGGATAGTTGGGTGTAGTTCCCATATCATTCCACATGAGGGCGGTAGAGTGCTGTTTAACGACAGCACACCCGGAATGCTGTCGTCCAAACAACATTTCTTGCACAAACTTAATCCAGTTAAATCAGTAGTGCATTGTGTATGTGTTTGGCGTAAGTGTGTGTGTGTGTGTGTGTGTGTGTGTGTGTGTGTGTGTGTGTGTGTGTGTGTGTGTGTGTGTGTGTGTGTGTGTGTGTGTGTGTGTGTGTGTGTGTGTGTGTGTGTGTGTGTGTGTGTGTGTGTGTGTGTGTGTGTGTGTGTGTGTGTGTGTGTGTGTGTGTGTGTGTGTGTGTGCGCAGATATGGACAGCTGGGTCCTGCTCTCCTTATGCCTCATATCAGTAAAAGAAGAGTTTGTTCTTTTGGAACATCATAAAAACCCACCCAGGCGAAGTTTAAAAGAGCAGTATGTGATTGGGAAATATAAAAAACATATTGACCTTCTTATTGAGATAATTTACAAATTGCGTGAATGTTGTACCCTATCACAACCCAAACAAATGTACGAGCTTGTTAAGTTGTTGTTTGTGAACATGGTACATGTCATGTACACTTTAAAATCATGGTTAAAACCTAACATGGGTGGTAATATAGTTTAATCCAACGGAAATTGTTGTATAAGATCATGTTTTAAGTTGAATGTACGGCACATGTACTCTAAGTTGTTCTATTACATCTTTTCAAACGAGAAATGTGTAATTTTTACACATTGTTATAGTGGCAAAACACCTATATTACGTGGAAGGCTTAAAAAACAAAGTTTTTAGGAGGATCAACTTGCCGCAAAGAAAGAGTGGAGAAAAAATAAATCTCATCCTGATTGTTTACTAAAGGGCATTTAGAAAAAATATTTATTGTTTTGCAAGCAATGTTTTCTAGTTTTCTATAACAATGAGCTTTTGTCTCAAAATCTGGGTTATGAGAATAACAGAGAAAAGTAAATGTAATGTTCAGTAAACAACAATGAAACCCCAGCTTGTTTGTGATGGTTGTTGTCCGTTTAGGGCAAGAAGAATACAAATATACACTTGCAAGTCATGCAGTATGTTTTTCTTTGGCTGTTGCAGAAATATATATGTTGTTGAATCAAATATCAGGACAAATGTTATGAAATAATGCCTTTATATAAATGGTGGTTTTATGTTTCCATTAAAGGGCTTTCTATGGCATTTCTGGTAACCCAAATCAAATAACAATAACTTGTATGATTCATTTTGTTGTTCTTTTCATGTGATAGTTAATTTGGTTGTGAGCGTAACCTGTACCATTTCCCATTCTAAGTGCCTTGAAATCAAATCAAAGTGAAAGAGATGGGTTTAAATGTCTGAAATGCTCTCTGAGTCAATACTAGCAGTATTGTTGAATGTCCATCTGACCGTTTCTCTGACACAATACATTTGAAATGGGACCCACTGCTTCACATCTGGTGATGGATGATTGATCACATCAAGGTACTTCAGAATATTTATTTTCAACTGAATGATTTTGAATCGGATATCCTGTTAGCATGGATGTGTACAAAAGGACAACGCAATGACTTTGTGAGCATTAGCCCAAACCCCTCTGAGAATGGTTCCATATGTTCTAACAACATAAGAGCTATTTGAACAGATATAGATGTTTATGTTTTTGACAACATTCAACTGAACACTTTAGTCTAACCCCGGCTACTAGACACCTGTTAGACACAGATGTGTGTTTTCTGGTGTTGCTTTTCTGTTCTGTGAGGCAAGACAACTTTAATTTGAAAAAATGTAAAGGTTTATCTTTGAATGTCGGGTGTTTGGCGCTTCCACCTGCATGGCTTCATGCTATCATTTGCCTGCAAAACGGCAAAAAACTGGGCCAGTGGTTCAGCATCTGTGTAAATAACACACTGGGCCAGTGGTTCAGCATCTGTGTAAATAACACACTGTGCCAGTGGTTCAGTATCTGTGTAAATAACACACTGGGCCAGTGGTTCAGCATCTGTGTAAATAACACACTGGTCCAGTGGTTCAGTATCTGTGTAAATAACACACTAGGCCAGTGGTTCAGTATCTGTATAAATAACACACTAGGCCAGTGGTTCAGTATCTGTGTAAATAACACACTGGGCTAGTGGTTCAGTATCTGTGTAAATAACACACTGGTCCAGTGGTTCAGTATCTGTGTAAATAACACACTGGGCTAGTGGTTCAGTATCTGTGTAAATAACACACTTGTCCAGTGGTTCAGTATCTGTGTAAATAACACACTGGTCCAGTGGTTCACTATCTGTGTAAATAACACACTGGAGCAGTGGTTCAGTATCTGTGTAAATAACACACTGGGCCAGTGGTTCAGCATCTGTGTAAATAACACACTGGGCCAGTGGTTCAGTATCTGTGTAAATAACACACTGGGCCAGTGGTTCAGTATCTGTGTAAATAACACACTGGTCCAGTGGTTCAGTATCTGTGTAAATAACACACTGGGCCAGTGGTTCAGTATCTGTGTAAATAACACACTAGGCCAGTGGTTCAGTATCTGTGTAAATAACACACTGGGCCAGTGGTTCAGTATCTGTGTAAATAACACACTGGAGCAGTGGTTCAGTATCTGTGTAAATAACACACTGGGCCAGTGGTTCAGCATCTGTGTAAATAACACACTTGTCCAGTGGTTCAGTATCTGTGTAAATAACACACTTGTCCAGTGGTTCAGTATCTGTGTAAATAACACACTTGTCCAGTGGTTCAGTATCTGTGTAAATAACACACTTGTCCAGTGGTTCAGTATCTGTGTAAATAACATACTGGGCCAGTGGTTCAGTATCTGTGTAAATAACACACTGGGCCAGTGGTTCAGTATCTGTGTAAATAACACACTGGGCCAGTGGTTCAGTATCTGTGTAAATAACACACTGGGCCAGTGGTTCAGTATCTGTGTAAATAACACACTGGGCCAGTGGTTCAGTATCTGTGTAAATAACACACTGGGCCAGTGGTTCAGTATCTGTGTAAATAACACACTGGGCCAGAGGTTCAGTATCTTTGTAAATAACACACTGGAGCAGTGGTTCAGTATCTGTGTAAATAACACACTTGTCCAGTGGTTCGGTATCTGTGTAAATAACACACTTGTCCAGTGGTTCAGCATCTGTGTAAATAACACACTCCATGGGCCAGCTGCTCAGCATCTGTGCCAGCCACCGTGAAGCCAAATGTTACTTAGCTAGTGTCATATTTTCGTCGCCACAACTCCTTTTGGCACGTAAGCTGAACGTATCCATAAATTCTTAGCATAACCAATATGGAATCTGTAGTGTGACAGTGAGTAATATCAGCATATGACAAGAATACAAAGACAAAATGTAAAACAAAGGAAAGATTTATAAGTGATCTGTGGTCAGTGGCAATACAGTGTGCAAATGCGCAGCTCATTCATGTAGCCTATATGTCAGCTACCGTGCTGTCAACCGAATGTTCTGCTCTGGCTCTCATGTCGCGCATCCTGTGACAACTCCTTCCGAAGCCGTTCTACCGCCATCTAGGGGCAGGCTTCGGCGCTCGCTGTCACCTGCTTACTAGTGCTACCGCCCCCTCATCATCACATTGTCTGTCTTGTCATTCACACACACACACCTGATGCCCGTCTTTCCTCGTTAGTAATCGTATATAGGTCCCCTTTGTTTCGTCATGTCTTTGTGTGGTATTGTTACATATTAATTGTGCCGTGTATACTCTATGTGTGTGTGTGTGTGTTGGTCAGATCTCCTAAAGAGACTGACAGTTTGAAGCGCTGCGTCGCTCTCTTTATTCGTTTGTTCATCACGCAATGCATGTGTTGGACTGCAGTTTATTAAGTACAGTGTTCAATTAAAACCCACACTTGTTTTAATCACTCTCGACTGGATTACTCCTTCCACATCGGCCGTGACATCTGACCACTCACTGAACATAGCCTAGAAAATGAATAGTGAGAACCATTGACTGACGGCCAGTTACAATAGATGACTACATCAAGAAGTATAGGCAACACCGTTTTTAGAAGCTAGGGTGTGGATTTAGAGACAAGAGCAGGAGTGGATTTACTTCACCCATCATAGTTCGTCCAACCTAGCCCCAAATGACTGGTGCTCGTGTTAAATGTACTCCCTGCATCTCCCTGTTTTTCAAATAAAAGTGTGATGCTCTGGGCACTGTTCTGCTGGGCAACCCTTGAATAATTGAACAATTTGTGTGGACATCAATTTGACACGTCTTGTTGTTGCTGACCAGGTAGCCAACACCCCTTCATGGCAATGGTATTCCCTGATGGCAGTAGCCTCTTCCATCAGTGTATTGGCCATGCCAATGCTATTATAAGTTTATGTTTTAAGGTAATGGTTTTGATTATTTTTTAATTATAAATTGCCTGAGAAATTCTCCATTTGAATTGACTTGAACAGGCAGTACCGTCCGTTCCACCATAAACCGACACGGATTACCTAGAGGTCTATATCCCAGTCTTGTTCGGTAGGGAAAACCAGCAGGCATGTGGAGGATGGAATCCTGTATAATAATGAGATCAAATCCATTACGCTTTCCATAAGGTTTTACCAAAATTTAAGTTCAGACATTTCATGTGCTGAGCCCCTAATGAGAAAATATTTTAAAAAAATAAGAATAATTGTCAAGCCCTTCGGACCTGTAATTGTTTCTGTCCTAATACTGACTCTATAACAGACAAGTCTGCAGACTCAAACTTAGAGCAATAGAAATGATTTCCAAAAACAATAATAAGTAATACATATTATGATTTTTCTTTCTTATTTTTATTCTTGGGGTGCTGAGATTAAATGTAGGTGCCCCCTTAAAGAGTCTAAAATCGCCACTGCTGTCCAGATGGTCAGAATCACATGATTCGTTTTAAAAATACATATTCTGACATTAAAATGTATCATATCAGATAGATTATTTATAGAAAATTATGTAGAGATTACGAATACACACAGTCTTTCTTAATCCGTCTGAGTTAGGACTACTCGATAAACACAGATGGCTGAGTGATCAACGCAACTCTCTGGCATCTAGATCTCTGAAATATATCAAACACCAACACGAGCTGTATCAAGCACCACCTGTTCATTCAGGCATCACACACAACTTTGTTTAGTCTAACCTACTTGGTTCTAACCTACTCTTAATTTCTTGCCATTTTTATTGCCGTTAATTGATTTTATTTTGTCGGTGGGTCACCAAGATGAAATGTGTTTCATATTGGAGATTCGAGACACATTCATATTCATAACTCCCCTTCCTAAACAGGGACCGGTGTTAAAGAGTGAACATCAGGATTGCCGAAAGTCCGCAGACATTTGTAGCCTATTATACATTTTCTTATCAACACAACTTTGTCGTGTGTATTGGCGACACATGCCAATGCATACGCAAAATATCCATTCGTTATGGAAGGTCTTTATTGCTTTATTAAAAGGCTAGTGGGACCCGACCTAAGTCAATATATTTGTATTTATTCTGTAAATCTCAAGTATTTTTCTATAGCCTGATAATTCACAAATATTAAACTTGATGCAGCCCTTAATAATTATAGGCATGATGTTAACTGTTATATGACCATTATCAAAAAGCTTCAAATTATTGAAGATGTACAGAATAAAATGTAATCATATATTGGAGTTGATTAAATCAACAAACACCTTTTGACTATAATATCGAATGCCTTCTATACTATATAGCATGGGGATTTGCGGGAATATGACAACGATGTGTTGATGAAAACAAATATTAAACAGACTACTCACCCAAAAATATATTGGCAGTTACAGCGTTCACTCATGCGGTCCCATATTCTGGAGGAACCCTGAACTGGAGTACAAATGTTGAATCTAGAATATAAACATAATTTCACTTTGGTTTGGAAAACAATTGCCTTACAGTTTTATTTAAATACTTTTTTAAATACCTAGTATTATTATTTATATTATTCATATAATCTCAGAAACGTTATTTCTGCTTGATTGCCACTCTCTCAGGGATTCAATATTTCCACCCATTGAGAGGGTGTGTCGACATGTTGGTTTCTTCCTTGCGTCAGTTAAGTCAACCCGCTCATTCGGAGAGGAACCCATGGATCACTAGGGTAGAACTTCCCATGGATCACTATAGGGTAGAACCTCCGCCTAATTTCTACCGATGGAATACAAGTTATGGACGGAGTGACGACACGTGGGTTGATGCGCTCTTCTTTTGGCTTTATTTTCTCTGCATATGACAGGAGCAGGGCAAATATAATAGAATAGTTTACGCACTGCCGAGGAGTAATTCGTGAAGAACACACAGGGAGGAGAAGTTAAGCGCGTGTCCGCATCAAGAACCCATTATAGTGCTGTCCTATAACCTGTCGCATCATTAGAAACAGAGCACATCTCAGAACACAGAACACTTCATTAAGAGGAACGTGTCGGGAGGACTCATGCTGCTGCAGCTTTCTGTAATGTTCCATTGCGGTGGGGAATCAACTTTTACTTACTCTGAGGAACAGCAAATCCCATTGGTGGCCAATCTAAAAAGAGAACTCATCTCTCGTTGACGCTTAAGGCTGTACCTATTTCCTATATGGCAAACGAGAGTGACCGATGCCACACCAGTCGCCATATAGACAATGGGAACCCGCGCCCCAGCGCCATCATGTTCTCCGCCGGTGTGATCGGCAACCTGGCCGCTCTGGTCCTCCTGGAGATCCGGCGCAGGAAGGACCAGAGCCGGCGGCGACTGTCGCTCTTCCACGTCCTGGTCACCACGCTGGTCGTCACGGACCTGCTGGGGACCTGTCTGGTCAGCCCGTTTGTCCTGGCGGCCTATTCCTTCAACACGACACTGATTGCCATGCTTGTCACCGACCCTCCGGCGATGTGCGAGTACTTCGGATTTTGCATGACTTTCTTCAGCCTGGCCACCCTGTCCATCCTGTTCGCCACGGCCCTGGAGCGGTGCCTCTCCATCGGGTGTCCGTACTTCTACGGGCGGCACGTCACCAAGCGCTGCGGATACTTCACTGTTCCGTTCATCTATTTGGTTTGCGCGTCCTTTTGCACCATGCCCTTCCTGGGTTTCGGGGACTACGTGCAGTACTGCCCCGGGACGTGGTGTTTCATTGACATGAACCCGCTCATGCCAGAGGACCGAGTGTACCCGGTCCTGTACGCCACTGTCATCCTCATGTTGGTTCTGTCCGTTGCGGCGTGTAACGCGTTTGTCGTCTATCATCTGGTGCTGATGTACCGGAAGCGTAAACTGAACGGGGGATCGGTGACGACCCGCAGTAAGAAAGACCGAAGGGTCCTCTCCATGGCCGAGGAGGTCGAGCATCTCATAGTGCTGGTGTTCATGACGGGCATATTCGTCATTTGTTCCCTGCCTCTGGTGGTAAGTGTTTTTTTTGGGGGGGGGGTTAATATTAAGTGTTGTTTGTCTTCCCCCCTTTTAATTTTATTTAACACTTATTTTGCGCAAATTAATTAATCAACAATACATTTCTTGTTGGTTGCTTAAGACTATGAAGTACACAGGGTATTGTTTTAGTTAGTCATTCCCCAACATGTTTTACTCCAACATGGGTCAGATTTTGTTGTTTTTAATTATGCTGACTCAACATTTTAGATGGTTGTAGTGAGACAAGCTATTAGTAATTTTCCCTTTGGGTTTTAACTCCATCAAAATGCACTCTCCATGTGAACACAGGAATAACCACTTCCTAATACAGACAAGAAAACATTTGGCATACACACAAAAATGGGGTTGACCCCGAAAAAACGTCAAATGTTATAATGCGAAACAGCCAATAAAGAGGGAATTCTATTCCAGTGAAGGTGTTCACATAAATCATTTCTTACATGAAATAGATTTTCCATGTTTTAAGTAACGCGTCAATGGATGTCCCCGACTTTACAATCACACATCAAAAGCTATAAGCAAGAATCGGTGAATTTATAGAGTGGTGTGTCAGATGGCCGCCTGTCATATGAATTGTTCCCTGTCGCTGACTCCTGAGTCACCGCAATCCGTGTGTCCCCATTATCGCCACACATTGAGTTGCCTTAAAAACATGGTAATTACCTTGGTGGATCAATAAAGTGAACATCAAATCGCGCTGTCTCGTGATTTACTGTATGTCATATTAGACTCTAGTAATCTCAGAGGAAAGTGGGACAGTTACAGTACAATGTAAACGCATTCAACACACATGCATGGTTCAACATTCTATGAGATGTTTAAGTGCAAAAAAAAAATGGTCGGGTAGGTCACAAGAAAGCCAGTATCTGCTCTTTGTTTGAAACTGTCTGAGTGCATTATAATTGGCAAATATCTCTGATCGTCTCACCAACGTCTGCATATGTTTTGGTGTGTTTTTGTGGTTTGACAGGGTGACGCAATTAGCGCTTTCAGTGACGCCTTCAGGCACTTTGTGAAACTCCAACTGTACGCAAAGCTTGGTGTGTGTCTCTTGCTAACGTCAAAAACCTTTACGATAATTTGTATTAACTATGTGTAAGGTCACTGACAAGTCCTCAATTATAATGAACTCTGTTAATAGCAACTGTTCAACAGAATCTAGCGAAAGAACACATCGGGCCCTAGCAGTGTGAGGTATTGAGTGATCTTTTCTCGTAAAGGCTTACATGCTGCAGTGCGCTAACCACTTTCCCAACAATGTTTGTTGTTGTGTTTTCTTTTCTTAAGAAACCTACAGCAGCGTCAGTCAGCAGTTGAGACCGCAAAACCACATGTTTTCCAACGATCTGACATTTTTATGTTGATCACCCAATAAATGCCTTTTCTTTATTAACCATTCTAGACTTGATCTTCTAGACTGAGGGTCTTTGTTAGCTGTCCTTCTGGTGTCGTTAGGTGACTTCTGAACCAACCCAGAAGACTCAAGGAGTGTAGCTGTTGTATGTTGGCTGGTATGCGACTGGTATAATGACTACTGGGTGTGGGTTGAGTACTCAGACTAGACGGCAAACTTCTTTCCCTGGTATGGATTCCTAGGTTAATAGTTGTTCAGTGGGAGCTTTCATTTCCAATAAAGACGGTGCTTTTTCTTTTCACTTCTAATAAAGACCAATGCATAAATTCCAATCGAGTTCTAGTTCTAACGAATCCCAGTTTTGCGAACGACCCATTTTCCGTGCGGCGTGATTGGCGGATGACTAAAGAGGACTCTCGGATCCACTTTACTGTTGGGACTCGGCAGCATGGGAGAACCAGGATGCTCGCGCGAGCGTTCCCTGTGAAGATGACGAAATCAGCGGCACAATATGTCTTGTTTTGAGATACTTTTTCATCCGTCTATTTCAGACAGGGATAGAACGAAATGACTGGGGAAACAGACAGAGGGGGATTTACTGTACAGGTCTGGGTTGGTTTGTTTCCCACGCTGGCCTGCTGAGAAAGTGCATTAGGCTTTGCTGTTAAATGGTCCTGCTTTAACCATTCAGTGGCTGCGGTGTCGGCTTTCGCCATAAATCATTCGACGAGGACACTTATCGGTACCTTCTCTCCCCCTTGTCGTCTCTTAGATCCGCGTGTACATCAACTCAACGGGCAAGCGGACCGAGAATCACCCGATGGACCTCATGGCACTTCTCTTCCTCTCCGCCAACTCCATCGCGGACCCCTGGGTGTTCATCTTCTTCAGTCCGTCGGTGCTGCGCTTCTTCTGGGGAGCGTTGTGTAAGAGGCCCCTGCTGCGCTCCAGGGAGTCCCTATTTAAATCCTCCCTGGGGAAGAAGACGCCCGGCCCGCTGGAGGCGTGCCATCCCATTGCCGGTTCCGAGTTCACGCTCTCCACCAATTGCAAACTGATGGTCTGAAATGCTGATGTGTCGGACCTGCCTGGGGCCCTATTTATGGTCTCTGAAGGGCCTAGACACTCAGAATAGCCCCTGTCTGGCTGCTGGTTCAGTTTAATGGCAGTGTGTGAGGGAGGGGAGCTACTTAGAGGCCACCTCTGGACAAGCTGAGAAGCAGCCTGTGTGCACTTACAAACGCAGGCTGCCCCTGCATGCCTGGTCTTGAACCAGCTTTACGCCTCTCTCCGATTGTAAGGCAGACAACAGGTTAGAAGGACTGTTGGACTCCAACTCTGAGGAGAGTGCGGGCCACGATCTTAACAGCACTTATTTGTTATTACAGCAAAAGACTTCTAGACCAGAGGCGACTACGATGACTGCAACTGAGAATTTACACCGCCAAAGAAAATCAGACACAGACTGTTTATTCTAGATGCCACTCTCATAATTGGGCAACACTTACTCAATCTGTCCTGCGCTTCTCTGTGGACCCAATAGATTGGAGTTGTATATGCAGTCAGGGTAGGAGAGGAGGAAAAATGTGCTTTTCTTTTTGACAGTATTCTCTAGTCGAGGTTACTCGCATGTAACCTACAGACAGGTGCTTTGTCTGAAGAAACCGACCATTATTTAATAAACATATAGTGCTAGTTTTAATCCGTACATCTTCTCATACAACTAGCTAAAGGTATTTATTACCAGTTTAAACACAGCCTATTACGGGATTCACCTTAACGTCATTTGTGGGCTGACAGTCTCATATTGTGCAAGCAGATTTGTTCACACAAGTCCTCTCCTTGATTTTTCAAAAGTATGGGAGGACAGAAAGGAGGAAAGAACCCCAGGAAAACTATGACCGGTTGAACTTTGCCCTCACGCGGGACTGCATGGCCGTCTTAAAAAAAAAAGCAAGGACATTCCTATTTTGATGCAATTACAAACGCAACATGAAGTTCAAACCAGATGTTGGTCATTTGAAGTCTGGTAACATACAAAGAAAATGTGGTAATGTCATATGAATCGTGAGAAGACTTTTCCTGTGTGCTTTTCCCGGTTTTCTTTGAGCCGAAAGAGCGGATTCTGTACGCATTTAAATGTTTGGCAACGTCTTGTACTCGCTAAATCACGGTTACGGAAATTACTTTTGTATTGGGGGTTTTTCACCCCGGTTTGAGTGACGGTGAGAAGGAGGTGGAGGTTTGAGGTTTTCTGGCTGTGAGCTGCATAAATGCGTAACAGTGTGCGTTTCTAATGGACCACAGCTCCTCACAAACCCTGCTGTTTTTTCTGCTTGTTAACTACACTCATCTGTGGGATAGTCCAGAAAATTGATTTTGTATCTAAGCGAGCTCTGTCGAACCACATCCTGAGCACGCTGAAGTTTTGGCTTGAGGTGTAGCCCGATCAGAAAACATCAACACATGCTCTTAACTAAACCTGTTATCGTTGTCTTAAAGACATATTTCAATGATGTGCTCGTGTGAGTTGTCCAAACAACCGATCCGTGCTAAACACGGCAAAATTATTTAAACGATACCCAGATGTTTTGGAACAGAACTCTGGGTGTCCCTCGATTGGTTAAGTGGAGCCAGATATGTACAGGGAACCCTGAATCCTTTAAGCCATCTGTGTGGATTAACTCTTCGATGTCCCCTGTTTGTATTAGTCTTGGATTAGAAGATAAAAAACAGAAGTGTTTCGCTGTGTTCCCGTTTCGAGGGCTCGTGCTCTCATGTTATGTAGTACCGTATGACTTCCCGGTTGCACTGAACTCCGAGCCCCATCGTCGGGCATGTGTGTTTATGTCTGTGTGCGTGCCAACGTGTGTGTGTGTTTTCGTTTGTGCACTTGGCAACACTTTTGTAAATACGAGCATGACGCATGTGCCCCGCTACGTCTTGTTATGGTAACCGGTCCTAGAGCCCCGCCTTCCGTGATGACTGGCGTCCAGCTGTGAGCGTTAACGCATTTAGACGCCCCGGAAATCTCTTTAAAAAGTTCTTACTCCCCCCTAATCGAAGCAATCAGGGACCGGACTGGCTCCTCTAACAGAACTTGCACACGCAAATACGAGAAGGCCATGGTTCCACGGGGAGAAGACATCGAATTAACGACGTGCTTGATCTATATTTGCAAATACCAAATAAGCAGAATAATGACATCATAATTAGATCACTGTAATTATATACTGCAAATGACTCATACGGATATCGCCATGGGACTCATTACAGACGCAATTAATTCGGACTCCTCACAGAAGTGATTAATGAAGGCGATTAGTCGAAAAGGGGAAATGACAAGGCTGGAACATATCTAGTGTTGGTCCCGGGTTGTATTGATATGGCAACCGTTCTGAACTGGTACCATGTTTTTGGCTGTTGATTCTGCTAAATGTTTTTTTCTGTTGGATGGCATGAACAATTTGACTTTTAGAAGAGGTCAGGGTGTGTTTTAGTTGGATAGTATTGTACATGTTGTGGTGTGGCTAAAAAAAGTTTTCATGTATTAGAGGGCTAAGTAAGCAGCAGAAAATTAATATTGTAAAGTGTGTTTTTGTGTTTTTTTTCAAATGATCGGGATTCCAATTTACATTTTTTAGGTTTTTGTTTCCGTGGTAACAAGCCATGGTTAAATTTACAGTTCAAAATAAACATGTTTTTTTTTTCTTTTTTGAGTCCCAAATGGTAACCTATTTCCTGCTGTCTAAAGTAGTGCACTGAACAGTGATTAGGGAGCAATTTTAGGCCGTAACCATTTCAACCATATCAGTGCAAATGCCAATGTGCTCTGCTAGATAAATAATGTGGTTTTTGGGGGTCGTTCAATGACAGATCTTATAGCTGCTGACATCACAGACGGGGATGTTCAATTACATGCTATTTACTTTCTCTTTCAGTTTTTCTCGTCCCCCATCCTAATGTCCAAATCCATGACTCATCCATCCTAATTTCACTGTCTACGTTTGAAAATTCAGACGAGCTTACTTCGTTTAAACCCGAGCGCATAAACTAAGCATGTTAATGGTAGCCAATGTCATCGGACAGGTGTGCGTTGCTCCAGCCAATCCAGACACCCATCTGAGCGAGAAAAACAGCGATCTAAAGGAACTCGTTGCTCGCCAATGTGATCAGTGCTGCGTTCTTTCCCGACGCAAACGGTTGGTTTGACGCGACACGTCGTGAGGGCTGCAAACAAAGTTACCATGCACCATTTAAACGTACGACAATCTCCATAGAGGCAGCTCAAAATAACACGTAAATGTTTGTGCTTTTTGTCTGGTATCGTGCAACAAGTGCCACGCAATCCCTTGTGTTTTCGAGACTGTTTTCTCTCTTGATTTTGTATTGATGTTTAAATAAACGTGGGGTAAATATAGAGTGACATTTCTGTGACATTTGTCTGTGTGCTACTGTGGTCCACGGCTATATAGCTTTTCCTGTCTGATGGTTATCAACTAAACCCAAGACCTCAAATGTCAACACGGGAGTCTCGTCCTTCAGCCATAATCCAATCGAATCTCACATTATTAAAGATGTCTTCATAATGGAATTATCTGTTGGCAGCCCGGAGGCTTAACGGTCTCAGAGGGAGGAAGCGTACACAACGTAGATGCGTACGTCTACAGGGAAGCAAGCGTAGCATGAGAGTCACAGAACAGGAAACAGCTGTATTTTGGCATGTTGACAGATATACACACACAGAACACACACAGCTCGTATGAGATGGAGGGGGGGGGGGCTAGCGTTTATGAGGGGTGAGGGCAAACTTAAAAGTGACACTTGAACTTGATAAGATAGATACACACAAAAAATGTACATTCATTTTTATTTTCTCTCGTCGTTTTAGCAGGCAAGACAGTTATAAACAATTTCCGGTAATATTTCCGGTAATAGCAAGGCAAGAGTCAAACCGGCTTCCTGTAAGGAATATATGTATGGGAATTAAAATAAGAGACAACTCTTACAGAAAAAATATGACAGCAGCACAGTGCCAGCCAAAAGAGACAACCCTTACAGAAGACATATGGCAACAGCACAGTGCCAGCCAAAAGAGACAACCCTTACAGAAGACATGGCAGCAGCACAGTGCCAGCCAAAAGAGAAAAACCTTACAGAAGACATATGGCAGCAGCACAGTGCCATACAAAAGAGACAACCCTTACAGAAGACATGGCAGCAGCACAGTGCCAGCCAAAAGAGACAACCCTTACAGAAGACATATGGCAACAGCACAGTGCCAGCCAAAAGAGACATTACAACCAATCACATAGACAGATCACAGTCCATACAATTCCTTGATAAACAGACACGGCATATATGAGGAAATATACTTAGTTCGTGGTTTGAACAATGCGTCATGTCTACATACTGTAAGTGTGCACGCGCAGAAGTAGACAATGACGTGTTTCTGAGAGTGTTTCTGAGGACAGCAACATCAATATCCCATTGATCTGTCAGCCTTTAGATTGTGTGTCGGGCAGTTTCAGGGCCGCAAACGTATTAAGTCGCTGACAGGGCAGAGGACTTGAGTGTTCTCACTGGCGCCTGTGAGATAGCTTCCATGCCTGGCTCCCTGGCTCCCTGCCTCCGGCTACAAAAAGGTTAGCAACCTAAAACTGTGGGCTTGTGTGTGCGTGCATGCATTCTTGACTAGGTGAGTGCGGACAGGAAAGTGTGTGTGTGCACTCTACAGCACGTGTTTCACTTCTTATAGTTGTACGCTATCTAATGATTGTATTTGGTAAAAAAAATAAACAGTGAGCTGCCACATATGATAGATTTGATGGCAAATATTGTGAAATTGCTAATCAAATGTGCTCCGCGTGGTTAGCCGTGATGACTTAAAGGCCTAGTCGTCCCACGTTTTCGTACTTTTTGTTATATACTTTCTACTGGCAAATGCACCCCAGACTGTTTTGTTGATAGTTCTCACCTGCACCTCATTTAGTTACGTTAGTGTGTGTATTTAGGTGACCATCTTTTCGCTGCGTTTGGTGCCGCATTGTTGTATGTCAGGTCGTTAATTTTAGTGGGTGTTCCTTTTAGTCTTGATTTATTTTAAAGCAGTTGCGGGTTAGGGTTGTTAGTGTTTGTTTTCGAACAGCATGTTTCGCAGTACACGCTTTGTTTTGAATTAAAATTACTGCGGAACGCAATACATGTCTGCGTTTGGTTCCTCCACGTCACTACACCAGCAAGTCGTGACATTAGCTTTCAGATATCTTCCAGATGCCTATAGGGATTGTGCTTTGCACAGTTCCAGGTGGGTCTTTCTCAGTGCATACTTCCATCAAAACCAGAGCTTGGGCTGTAAATGAAAATGCATTAGCCTTCCCTATTTAATGTGGCTCTAATAATGAAACTTCGTAGAACAATATTGTCCTGCTATGGACCTTCTTCATTGAACACACATGCAGGAATGTTACTCCGCAAATGTACTCTTTTGTTGATCTAAATGAAATCGAAATACAACAACAGACAACCCAAAAGGTTAACCCTGAACACTTTTTCTACCACTAAATCTCCTCACCCCAAAAAACATCCAGCCTTCCTGTTTGCTCTCACCGTCTCTTCCTCCCAACCCCTCGGTTGCTTGGAACGAAGGGACCAGCACACAAAGCCACAAACAACACACAAAAGAGATCGCATCAAAGGTAGTCTAGAATGTGACATTATCAAATGTTCCAAATAAGAGAAGACTGACTGAGTGTGTTCATTTAATGTGGTTAAAGTTGTCACTGAGTATATATATATAATTGAAATGTAATTACATACAGTGTTTTACAATTATCTAAGCTCTAGTTTACTTCATGGGACGCAGTAAGGTTACAACAAATCAATATTTATGTTGAAGTAAGACTACTGATATTTTTCTTGTTCAGGCTTGGATAATCTGTTCAGGTTCTGAAACTCCCGGTATAATCAACGAGGGTTCTGAGTCATTCTCCGTCTCAAAGGAATTCAAGAGGATCCTTAAAGGATTCCAGACAAATAAGTGTGCAGGTTAGAGCACAGGGAAAAGCCGTAGAGAAATGATGACTGTGAATCATGGACAGAAATCTAATGTAGCGTGGTCATTTCAAAAGAGTTCGTTTCTCAAGAATTGCTTGGCATTGCTTTTCAAAGTATTCCTTCTCTTCTGCTATTGAAGTGTTAGTGTCGTGCACCGTCCACCTCACTCGGATATAAAAAAAATTAATAGTTATACAAAACATGTCTGCTACCAGTAAACAAATATGTACACACTTACCCATTCACCCATTCACTTCAAAGTGTATGTCTGTCCAAAGTTTTCTCTTGAACAATACAATCAAACTAAAACCTATACAAAGACAACGTGTCCCTTGTAATTATACTAGCTACTGGTTTATAGAAGTAGATCAACCGACTCTCAGGAAACACCGGCTGACTTAACCTGATGGCATTTGTTGAGTGTCAAACTGACAAAACGAAAACCAACCAGACAGCCAAAAAAAATTCTATATATCAGACAAGGCGACACAAAAAAGGGAGACATTAATTAATTAATTCACACATCAGTCAAATGAAGGTGCAAACTGTTAAGGTCTCCACTGATATTAAATGTTTAAGAGATATCAGACACGAGTAATTATCTGAGAGATACCTGGTACAAGTAACTATTGGAGAGATATCTGGTACAAGTAACTATGGGAAAGATACCTGGTACAAGTAACTATTGGAGAGATACCTGGTGCAAGTAACTATTGGAGAAATACCTGGTACAAATAACTATTGGAGAGATACCTGGTGCAAGTAACTATTGTAGAAATACCTGGTACAAGTAACTATTGGAGAGATACCTGGTACAAGTAACTATTGGAGAGATACCTGGTACAAGTAACTATTGGAGAGATACCTGGTACAAGTAACTATTGGAGAAATACCTGGTACAAGTAACTATTGGAGAGATACCTGGTACAAGTAACTATTGGAGAGATACCTGGTGCAAGTAACTATTGGAGAAATACCTGGTACAAGTAACTATTGGAGAAATACCTGGTACAAGTAACTATTGGAGAGATACCTGGTGCAAGTAACTATTGGAGAGATACCTGGTGCAAGTAACTATTGGAGAGATACTTGGTACAAGGAACTATTGGAGAGATACCTGGTACAAGTAACTATTAGAGAGATACCTGGTACAAGGAACTATTGGAGAGATACCTGGTACAAGTAACTATTGGAGAGATACCTGGTACAAGTAACTATTGGAGAGATACCTGGTACAAAGAACTATTGGAGAGATACCTGGTACAAGTAACTATTGGAGAAATACCTGGTACAAGTAACTATTGGAGAGATACCTGGTACAAGTAACTATTGGAGAGATACCTGGTACAGGTAACTATTGGAGAGATATCTGCTACAAGTAACTATTGGAGAGATACCTGGTACAAAGAACTATTGGAGAGATATATGGTACAAGCAACTATTGGAGAAATACCTGGTACAAGTAACTATTGGAGAGATACCTGGTACAAGTAACTATTGGAGAGATACCTGGTACAAGTAACTATTGGAGAGATATCTGCTACAAGTAACTATTGGAGAGATACCTGGTACAAAGAATTATTGGAGTTAGTAGTGACAGACGTGGTGAGAGAATGTCACAGTGCGCGTCCTGGTTGGTCTCTCCTTGTTCTAACTTACCTCGAACCACTAACTGATCATTTTTTTAATCTTATATCTTATTTTTTTTAGTAGGTAGGCTTTACAGTCTCTGTAGTTCATTCATCACTTGGTTTTGTTGTAGTGTCTTTAGCGCCATTGGAGATTGTCCAAATATAAAAAGATGTACAAAATGCACTTTACTCAAGACTACACAAAAAGTATTCGTAATAGAGGTAAACAACAAAGACAGTGTGGAAGTGATTTATCAACTGCCCATGGTGGTTTGATTGACTGTATTAGCCATGTTGAAGTGAGTTTAATACGGTTCATTTATCCATTAGCATAGTTACGTTATTTTACATAGCTGCATATAAGGCTCTACTGTATTACGGTCTAGGTGATGAGGAATAAAAAAATTACTCCATGAGTTGAATAATAATGGAAAACAGTATTATATAAAACAAACAGTGTAAGTACATTATACATGTAAGTATATCTTAATGTCACATTTTCAGATAATGCCAGACTAGATTAGGTGACATTTCAAAAAGAAACTATGTATGTAATTTATAACCTAAATAGTTCTGTCACATCAACATCTGTGTTTGTGTTTGCATGCGTGTGTGTGCACGCGCATTAGCCAGTGAAACCACCTCCTTGAAAGGAGCTTTTGCAGGTTGGGATGTCTGCTTTTGTAACGCCGAGGTACTATGCAGGACCCGAGCACCGGGAGAACGGCGTACATTTAATAACTAACAGAATGACCAATCACCAACGAAACAGTGTAGGAGGTAGAATAACTGACGGGCACGAAAATAAAACACAGAACAACATTAAGTTTAGGTAAACCAAAACAGAGACAGACTGAATACTTAGGGGAAGCAGAAACTTAAATGACCTGTGACGAGGGAAAAGATGGTACAGGCAATAAGGAAGTGAAACAGGTGGCTGTGATGAAATGAGGGAGAGAGGGAGTTGGATTCACAGATACTCAGGCTTTCAAAATTGCTACCTAAACCACTTAGAATTCAGAACAAATATTTACGTAAGGAGGAGTTAGTAGGAGAAAATTAGTAGGAGCCATGCACAACGTCTAAAAATGTTATTTACACTCCCCATCCTTTTCTAAACTGAGACATCTCTTACTAGCTGTTACTCAATTGTTAAAAAATACAACATCTGAACACATAACCACCCAATAAAATTCCCCAATAAATAGTGTGTCAACAATTACGCCCTCCTTCTCTTTCCAAAATGGCTCACTGAACTGGATAGCTTTTGTCAACACAAAAAGCGCAGCATTTAGTTCAGCCAATTCTATGAGCCTAAGCATTAGCTTAGAGCTACGTCACTTAGCTGTCATGGGAGAAATGATGTTGGAACCCAACTAATCTGCACAAATCACATGTTATTTTATCTTATGCGATGAGCACATGGGTTATGAGTTTCTGTTCCCCTGGCACACAAAACTCCTCACGTCCAAACGTTATATTATTTACTCCAACTGAATACCTGAAATCAGAAAAGAAAACATTGGCGAGAAGGGTGGAT
The DNA here is from genome assembly GCA_029465975.1 of Dallia pectoralis. Lineage (NCBI taxonomy): Eukaryota > Metazoa > Chordata > Actinopteri > Esociformes > Umbridae > Dallia > Dallia pectoralis. Next base: position 5,701,565 of record CM055754.1, read on the forward strand.
TGAGCAGCTTTGGTCATGCAGAAGAAAAGCCAACTACTACAGGCTGGTATGCATAAATCTATTAGATGTGCTGATCCAGAATCTGTTCAGATTTTTTGAAGACGAAAAAGATCACAGTGGATCTCTGATCCTAGATCAGCGCTCCAACCTCAAGACACTTGATACACACGCAGCTCAACGGGGTGAATAAAACACCAGATGTGTCTAGCAGCTGTTTTCAATTACCTTGACGAGTACCACAAAACCAACTTTCAAAAACATTCCATCATCTGAACGGACTAAAGGCGAATTTCAGTTAATAAAAATCTCAAACTTCAATTGGATTCAGACGGGCAGAAAAAGTAGTGTTTGGATAAAACCAAAACCGCAATATGTGGAGATGTGAAGTAATCGGGTCTGCCCTGGAAACTTGCAGCAGCAACTCCACTGACAGTTTAAAATGTACACAAATATATAGTAAAAACTGTTTACCAAAAATGGTATCACAAAAAAAACCTCACATCGTAATTAATTAGTTAAAAGCAGTTTACCACTAAGGTCAGTAACAGACACAAGAGGTAGCTTAGACAACAAACACATCGTTGTCAACACCATAGTCACACTCTCTAACCGTCTGATCGTTAACCTTCACGAGATGCTCAATCCAACTCAAGCATTCCGATGTATTCTTCACTGTTTTCAAACGAAACAGTTGTGACCAAAAATGCTGTAAAAGGAAGTACCTCCTCTGGTTAGAAAGAAAACAGAAGGTTGCGCAATTCACAAATGCCCAACATTATAACACTGTCTGATTTCCTGAGGCTGAAAATAGCTTTGTTTGGGTCTCGGAACCATTCGAACAAGGAGATCCCGTTCCCACAACTGAGACCAGTCTAGCGAGTTGGAAAAATTAGTCATTCAATATGATCGACAAAGGATAATAAACAGTGACAAAAGCCACTGTTTGAATTTCCCTTATTTAAGTGGTGTTTCCGGTTGGAAGAATAAGCAATGGACGTGTAATTAGTAGGTATCAGCCGATATTACCAAGATGCTGACCTGACCTTGGCCGGTACAGCGTTTTTACTTAATGACCACATGGCTGTTGCTGTAGTGAGAAAGAAAAGCGTACCATCTCTCCAGTGAAGTGAAGCAGCATTTTTAATTTTTTTTAACTGGGTGGTTCAAACCAGAGATGTACTACACTCACCTTTTCTTTATTTAATTATCATTTAGCCCCTTTTTTGTTCCGTTCTCATCTTGATTGTGTCTGGATACATCTGGTGTGCGTCTGGTGTGCTCATTACGTTTTCCTGCTGGCAGTTCATTAAGTCACAATGCCATCTGACAACAACGTCCACCACCCGGCCCTTCTGACGTTAATCGAGATACCCCACCTTAATTCCACTACATCTGTGGTTTAAACTGGTTGAGAGCTGAATGGCCAAGGTACGTACAGTATCCGACAATATGTCTCGGGAATGACAAACACTTTCTTTTTAACTTTTGATAATAAAAATACGTTTTTACCAGCAATAAAGGACCTCAAGGGTTGATGGTAATTTGCCAATACAGCGCCACTAAAGGACGGTTTACAGGCACTCCACTTGATGCCGTTCCTAAGAATACTTCTGGTATGACGCATAACGTCAAGTGTATTGCTTATGAATACCAAATCCTACCTGCAGTTCGGAATTTAGAAGTTTTCATGTTTTGAATTTGGTCGTTAATAGTGCCAAAACATTATGACCACTTGCCTAATATGCTGTTTGTCCACCGTGTGCAGACAAGACAGTGCCGCTGGGCACATGTATTGGAAAGTAAACGTACATTCCATGTACATTAGTACTCAGACTCTTTTTTACAACATATTCGGCAGAAATCACAGCTATAAATCTCCATGGTTGTGCCTCTACTGGCTTGGCACAGCTGGATTTGGGCAATTTCTCCATTTATTGGGCGATTGGTAACTTTGTGACGGTATAGGGGTGAAGCCATCAGGTCTGTATCCTGTGTTTCCCGGTTTCCTTTCATTCATGGACACACCCCCGCACTCGATTCATCGCCTCATCAGTCATATTGAGTGTCTAATTTTGGCTCATTCACCAGGTCCCAATTAGTAATCATTAAGTGTATATATGTTAGATCCACGCCTTCCCTGTTTGTGACTCATTGATTAGAGTATCGGCTGCTGTTGGAGAGTATTGTTTAATCTCTCTGTGTTGTTATGTTGTGTAAGTCGCTCTTTAAGGGCAAATTTAATTTAGGTATGTTTTACTATTCAGTGTTGGGTTTGTTTGTGGATTTATAAATTTATTATACCCATCGAACATGATTCAGCTCTAAGCCTGGTTCCTCTGCACAACACCACAAAGTTTGTGACATTCTTGATAATTTTGCCCCTGTCACTTGGTTTGTCTGGACAGCCAGCTCAAGGAAGTCCTGGTGGTTCCAAACTTTTTCATTTTACAGTTATGGAACCCACTGTGGTCTTGGAAACATTCAATGCAATAGCAATGATTTCATAACCTTTCCCTAATCTATGCCTTGACACATCTATTGTGGAGGTCTACAGAGATTTCTATGGACTTCTGTTTTAAATTTTAAATGAATTTTCCCAAATTTCAGAAAGATATGTTTTGCTTTTTGCCATTAAAGGCAAAAATGGTTGGCAAATATTTGGTTGTTAATAAACTATGTCTATAACACAACGAGTGCCTCCAATGCCTCGTTAGACAACAGAAAAGAACTAGTCAAAAACAAAAATAGAAATACAACTACTAGAAGTGAAAGTTTCCCTTGACATCTCCAATATATTTGACAACTGTTGACTTTTTATTTTGTTCTTATCTTTTACTATGCACGCTGCTTTCTTGGTCCGACTTCTTTGGTTAATAAACAGACCAAAAAACGTTTTAAAAAAGATTAGATGTTAATCATTGAAATGCCAGGCTAGTGTGGTGGCATAGCAAGTGAAAACTTGATTATCTGTGAACAAATGTATTTCCTTACATTCAAAGCCCATCTACCAGAGTATCACTATAGGCTTGTCTCAACACGTTCTAATCTTCACGCTGCTCACATTGCGTATCTCCAAACTTCTTGGATCCTTGCCGAGGCTTACCGCTCCCTTCCGTCTAGCAATGTCCTCACAATGAAATTAAGGTACATGAACCGGCAGTTAATAAAATCCAATCATTCCATATACTTCATGTATCACCTCATCTTTGGAGTACATTCGTTTGTCATGGAAACGTCAGTGGAGCGGATCACCATAGGGAGAGTTTGTCATGGAAACGATAGTTACCGGCAATGAGTGGAGTGGAGCCCCATGAGGGGAGCTCTGGGGCCAAGTCGTTTACACTTCCTCCACTAGGTGCAGCCAAGTTGAACATTTGAATGTACGCACTCAGCGTCAGCCAATGAGATTGCAGCAGCGTTTATAGAACGAGAGGGGTGCCAGTGATCGTCGTCCCAAACGTCAGGCTACTCCGGGGGTCTCCTCAGGGGGTCTCACTGGGCCAGCTCCGCTCCACACATAATAGCGGAGTTACATAACTCCAGTAACTATAGTTCTGGTTTGATGATCTCTGCCCAATATAGTGGTTCAGGGCGTAGTAACACGCTGCCACGATGTACCAGACCCAGACATATCCAAAAGCAGTCGGGTCAAGTCAGGCTAACACCCAGCGTAGCCGCACCCCCCCGGAAAAAAAACACTGGCTTTAATCGTATTTCTGGCACCACGGCACCAAATCAATCAAACAAGCAGGCAGCCATGCATGAACGCTATAACCTGAAAGCACTAACAGTAACAGACCATTAGCAGGGATAACGCCCCAAAGAAAGGGATTAAAGGAAAACATTTGATACCCCATTGAAGTACCGCACGTCACCGGTATCACCTATCAATCAACCCGTCTCCTTGGCAACACCAAGTGTCAGACTCCGCCTCACAAATATCTTCTACCCTGACGCCTTTTTATGAGAGCGGGAGAAACAGCCGAGCCGCGAGGCAATGAACGCCTACTCACTTCATAAGCCAGCTCAATCGCTTCCTTAAGACAATAAGCACGCCAGTCTTCAGACAGTGTGTTGTTGCCCAATGCCAAAGAGTGTTGCTCATTGAATAAAAGTTGCAAAAACTCAAGAATCACTTCTAGCCTGGGCTCCTTGAATTGTGCTGATCAGCCACTAATAGTCCACGCCTACATTGAGAACACAATTTCAAACAATTACTGAAGCCAATGAACATTTTCCAGGGCAAATGTACCTTTAAATGCCCCTGCTCTGGACCTTTAAATGGTTGAAGTAACCATGAAATAACAATAATCAAATAAAAGTATCTGTCCGTTTTAACGTTCGGTCGTGTATCTCCCATTTTTCTCTCCTCCACATTTATTGTCGTTACAAATTACAGTTTAATTTCTCCCACATTAAAAAAAAGATGTGCCCAGTGAACTCCGACATGTCACTGGTCAGGACAAGAACAAGAGGATCTGCCAAGAACCATATCTTCTATGTGGGCTTGTAGGCGTTTGCAAAAGAGCCTTGCGACACACCCATGAAGACAAACAGACACACACGCACGTTCTCCCAGGGATAACAGCATTTGTGTTAGAGAGGTAATTGGGGAACCAAATCTCCAACATGCTTGTGGTGGCTGTGATCGGACCGTTTACACCAAATCTTCAGTTCAGGTAACAATTCCGGGCAAAAATATTACCGGAAGGATTGGGGATATTTTATGAAAATATGACTGGACTTTGACAGGAATAATAATCGTGAATTGAGCCGACACATTTCTGGATTTGACATCAGTCATCTGATGTTTTTTCTCACATTTTTATCTTAACTGATTTCTGGAATTCAGCCATGTCTGTTCTGTTAGTTGCTGGTTAAACATTGGGGCTGTGTCCCAAATTACAGTGTATTTCCTTTAGGGATCACAACATTAAATCAGGGCCTATTTTCACAACTGTTTATTTTCTAAAGATCTATTGATAGCTGCCCTTGTGATCGTCGTTGGAAAATGGAGGGTGGGCCTTACCTCCAAACGAGTGTTTTTAAATTATTCTTGCAATTACAATTAAATTCCATAGAATATCTTCAAAAAAAATCTGCATTTCCACAGAAGTGTGCTGCACCTTCTTTTGAACCTCCGACGTGCACAACGCAGTAACGACTAAATTACTGCCAAGAATGCTAAATTGTTTTTCCTGCTAAATAAGGATTAGATATTCAAAATTGGAACGACTCCCTGACTGACTTGAAACATTTTTTTAGGAGTTACACTTTTAATAACCCATTAACTGGCATCCAAATGTTGTTGTTGGTATTTTCTCTGCTCTCTCATTTTCTTTTTGAACTGTTTGCCCTCCATCTCACCACTGCACTCCTCCTCCAGATTTACGGTCATTACAAAATACAGTTTAATTTCTCCCACATTAAAAAAAAGATGTGCCCGGTAAACTCCGACATGTCACTGGTCAGGACAAGAACAAGAGGATCTGCCAAGAACCATATCTTCTATGTGGGCTTGTAGGCCTTTGCAAATTCCCTTGCAACACACACATGAAGACAAACAGACACACACGCATACATTCTTAAAGGATTAACAGCATTTGTGTTACAGAGGTAATTGGGGAAGCAAATCTCCAAACTGCTAGTGGTTGCTCTGATAGCACCATTTACACCATTTTGTTATGAACTTTGCTGGGTGTAGTGCTGGATAAAGTCAGACGCAGAGCTGGAATCACATTCGAGAGTATTTATTTTAAAATGAAACAAAGACAGACCGGAAAACATATCAACTGTACTTGAAATCAAAATGCACAAGAACAACTTACTGATAAAATAAAAACAGCAATATGAAACTCACTCACCTACATAGAACCGTGAAGTAGAAACAATGTCAAGCAAAGTGACAGTCTCCCCAGGAAATTGAATAGTCACAACCGATTTTCTAAAACGAAATGAAAACAGACTCACCAGAAATAATGTGTGCACCCCATTAAAATACCAATAGTGAGAACTAAAGGTTCCCCACTTGGACACATATCTTCAGTTCAGGTAACAATTCTGGGCAAGAATAGTGAAGGAATGATTGGGGATATGAAAATATAACAAGACTTTGACGTGAATAATAATTGTGAATTAAGCAGACACAGTTCTGGATTTTGATATTGGTCATCTGATGTTATTTTGAACATAATTTGACCGTTTTCAAACTGATTAGAGTGTTTGGAAACTGCTATGCAGCCGCTGGCATATGGCCACGGCTATGCTGGAAGTCTGGAATTCAACCATGTCTGTTAGTCTCGGACAAAACATTGGGTCTGTGTCCCAAAAGACAATGTATTTCCTTTGAGGAACACAACATTAAACCAGGGTCTATTTTTACTTTCTAAAGATGTATTGATAGTTTCCCTTGTGGTTGTTCTTAGAAATTAGAGCTTGAGGTCGCATTCAATCAGAAGATGGTCGCTACCACACACAATATTTTGATGTAGTCACATTTAAGCTAATAACATAGATTTGGCAAGCAGAGAAAATTTGGAATAACATCAGTATAATACAAATTGTGTTAATGCATTCTTAACTTTGCGCCCAGCTACATACATGTAGGAAATGTGCCTAGTGATTTGTGCAGCACATTAGCAGTTTTTTAAAAGTTTGACAGTCTTGAAAACTAGCTGACAGGATTCTACTGGGAACAAGTGGGCCTGAAACAAAACCAGGCTTGTGTTTAGGGCAGACTATTTCTCTCTTTCAGACAGCTTGAATGTTAACCTCTCACTCCGTTTGGATCCATTTCACTCCTTTCCTCCTAAGAGGATGTCACTATTTTTCCACATGGTCCGAGTTAACAGAATTGTTCGATTATTGTGTTGTTTATTCATAAACTTATGATTCATTGATAATAATAAGGACATTATCATAATGATTCAGTGCTCTGAATGTATGATGATAAAAATAAACACCATTTCAAAAATGTACCGAACGGCCACACATGTATGACGGTGTCACGATTGGTGTGGTGGCGTTGCTACACTTCCATTTCGGTGATCCACTTCCGTGTTTTTGTGTTCACTAGCTGTGATTACTTCCTCTTTCACGTGGTCACAGCTGTTAGTAATCTGTCACTTTATGTGGGGATAAAAGGGGTCGCTAGCAAGTCACTCCTTGCTTAGCATTGTTTGTTTCTATGTCACGGAGTGAGTAGGGTGAGTGTTTGGTGGATAACTGTGTTTCGAACGGTATTGTTTAAGACGCTCTGTGCGCACTTTACTTTCGTTTAGCCAGTTAGCTTTTGTTCGCCGTTATCGGTTTGTTTTGAGTTCCTGTCCTTATTTAATAAACCTGATTGTTAAAACGGATCAACGACTCTGCACATGGCTTTGACAACACTACGCCGGAGCATCCATGACAGAATGCTAAGCCACCCAAAAAGCCCGCAGAGCCGGACGGTGAGTGGATTCCTCGGAGGGGCAAGCTATAGCGCTCCGAGGTATGAAGCTCACCGTCAACCCACGGAGCAGCAGGAGCAGCGCTACACCTGGCAGGGTGATTGGGGGTCCGACTCCCTCTCCTCGGATGATGAGGAGGCGGTCTGGCGAGTGGAGGAGGACTCCTGGAAGACGCCCTGCTATGGGATCCCGTCCTCAGTCGACTAGTCCCCGCAACATCGGACGTCGGCTGGGGCGGGCAGAAGACACCGCCCACTGTTCCGGGGCTGCAGACAGGAGGAGGAAAACCCCTGGAGCTACAGCCACTACCCCCGCCGTGGGAAGACCCTTTTCTGCCGCCGACGTCAGGGACAGAAAAACCCCCGGAGGGGTTGGATGAACAGCCCTCAGCTGTTATTAGGACGTGGTGGAGGACATGGCTGGAGCTACAGCCACAAACCCCGCAGTGGGAAGACCCTTTTCGGCCACCGACGTCAGGGACAGAAAAACCCCCGGAGGGGTTGGATGATCAGCCCTCGGCTGTTATTAGGACGTGGTGGAGGACATGGCTGGATTTACAGGAGCCAGCGCCTGAGATGGTCGCCACCACGCTTGCGCCTGAGATGGTCGCCGTCACGCCAGCGTTCACGATGGTTCCTGCCGTCCCGCCAGCGCCCAAGATGGCTACCGTCGTCCCGCCAGCGCTCAAGATGGCTGTTGCCGTCCCGCCAGCGCCCAAGATGGCTGCCGCCGTCTCGCCAGCGTCCACGATGGCTCCCGCCGTCCCGCCAGCGCTCAAGATGGCTGTTGCCGGCACGCCAGCGCTCAAGATGGCTGCCGTCGTCCCGCCGGCGCTCAAGATGGCTGTTGCCGTCACGCCAGCGCCCACGATGGCTCCCGCCGTCACGCCAGCGTCCAAGATGGCTACCGTCGTCCCGCCAGCGCCCAAGATGGCTGCCGCCGTCACGCCAGCGTCCACGATGGCTCCCGCCGTCACGCCAGCGCTCAAGATGGCTGTTGCTGTCACGCCAGCGCTCAAGATGGCTGCCGTCGTCCCGCCGGCGCTCAAGATGGCTACCGTCGTCCCGCCGGCGCTCAAGATGGCTGTTGCCGTCACGCCAGCGCCCACGATGGCTCCCGCCGTCACGCCAGCGTCCACGATGGCTCCCGCCGTCCCGCCAGCGCCCAAGATGGCTACCGTCGTCCCGCCAGCGCCCAAGATGGCTGCCGCCGTCACGCCAGCGTCCACGATGGCTCCCGCCGTCCCGCCAGCGCCCAAGATGGCTGTTGCCGGCACGCCAGCGCTCAAGATGGCTGCCGTCGTCCCGCCGGCGCTCAAGATGGCTGTTGCCGTCACGCCAGCGCCCACGATGGCTCCCGCCGTCACGCCAGCGTCCAGGATGGCTACCGTCGTCCCGCCAGCGCCCAAGATGGCTGCCGCCGTCACGCCAGCGTCCACGATGGCTCCCGCCGTCACGCCAGCGCTCAAGATGGCTGTTGCCGTCACGCCAGCGCCCACGATGGCTCCCGCCGTCACGCCAGCGCTCAAGATGGCTGTGGCTGTCACGCCAGCGCCCAAGATGGCTACCACCGTCACGCCAGTGCCCACAATGGCTGCCGCATCGCCGCCCACAATGGCTGCCGCATCGCCGCCCACAATGGCTGCCGCATCGCCGCCCACAATGGCTGCCGCATCGCCGCCCACGATGGCTGCCGCATGGCGCCGCCCACAATGGCTGCCCACAATGGCTGCCGCATCGCCGCCCACAATGGCTGCCGCATCGCCGCCCACAATGGCTGCCGCATCGCCGCCCACAATGGCTGCCGCATCGCCGCCCACAATGGCTGCCGCATGGCGCCGCCCAAGATGGCTGCCGCACGCCGCCCACAATGGCTGCCGCCACGCCGCCCACGATGGCCGCGCCACGACTACGCTCACGATGGCCGCCGCCACGACTCGCTCACGATGGCCGCCGCCACGACTACGCTCACGATGGCCGCCGCCACGACTACGCTCACGATGGCCGCCGCCACGCTACGCTCACGATGGCCGCCGCCACGACTACGCTCACGATGGCCGCCGCCACGACTACGCTCACGATGGCCGCCGCCACGACTACGCTCACGATGGCCGCCGCCACGACTACGCTCACGATGGCCGCCGCCACGCTACGCTCACGATGGCCGCCGCCACGACTACGCTCACGATGGCCGCCGCCACGACTACGCTCACGATGGCCGCCGCCACGACTACGCTCACGATGGCCGCCGCCACGACAACCGCCCACGATGGCCGCCGCCACGACTGCGCCCACGATGGCCTCCGCCACCACGTCGCCCACGACGGCGGACGCTGAGCCGCACAAGATGGCGGACTCTGGGCCGCACAAGATGGCGGACTCTGAGCCGCACAAGATGGCGGTCTCTCTGCCGCACTAGATGGCGGTCTCTCTGCCGCACTAGATGGCGGCCTCTCAGCCGCACTAGATGGCGGCCTCTCAGCCACCGAGGCCTTTTCAGGGCTGGACCTGCGGTCCTGGACTGACCCTTTTGGGTTTGACTGCGGGTTCTCTCCCTGTTGCTCCCTTGTTTTGGTTTTGTGTTTCCGTTTGGCTATCTGGGGAGCTAGCCTTTTAGTGGGGGATACTGTCACGATTGGTGTGGTGGCGTTGCTACACTTCCATTTCGGTGATCCACTTCCGTGTTTTTGTGTTCACTAGCTGTGATTACTTCCTCTTTCACGTGGTCACAGCTGTTAGTAATCTGTCACTTTATGTGGGGATAAAAGGGGTCGCTAGCAAGTCACTCCTTGCTTAGCATTGTTTGTTTCTATGTCACGGAGTGAGTAGGGTGAGTGTTTGGTGGATAACTGTGTTTCGAACGGTATTGTTTAAGACGCTCTGTGCGCACTTTACTTTCGTTTAGCCAGTTAGCTTTTGTTCGCCGTTATCGGTTTGTTTTGAGTTCCTGTCCTTATTTAATAAACCTGATTGTTAAAACGGATCAACGACTCTGCACATGGCTTTGACAACACTACGCCGGAGCATCCATGACAGACGGTTCACATGTTAACACTACCTTTACAAAAGAAGAATAGCATGTTCTCCCTTCACATGTGAATTGAACTTGTAGACTACAAGTGAAATTAGTGCTTTTAATCAGAAAAAGCGTTTCACATGCACCTTGTGATGAATTCTAACGTAATGTCAAAAACAGTCATGGGGAAATAAAACTGCAAATTCACGTTTTGTAATAGCACTTTCACTTTCAGAATTATGATTAAGATCAGAAAAACAGAGCAAACTGTCAGCAACTCTGTTCTGCTCCAGTGGCGATTAACGCAGACAATCATGAAAAAACACATTTGGATCCCAATTTTGTCTGCTTCATGTTACACAACGCCGTGAAACACAGCTACTTAAATACTTAAACTCTACTTAAACTCAGCACCATTTATATGGTCGAAGTTGAATGAGTTGTACCAACTGGAGCTGTGAGTCAAGCTATTTATTGTCTGGATGGAATTGTCTGGGATTTGCATTGTTTCCGGGCAACAGTGTGTCCAGAATATTAAAGTTCTCCACAACCCAATCAAATAAACTGATAGCGTAACCGGTAAAACAAAGTTTTTGGGGCATTTAGCATGTGAATGGAAACACTACGCTAATACGTGAATATTAGAACGTGTATGGAAACACTACACTTGCGCATTAATTGCTTAGGAGAGCAATGCAGCAACGTTATCAGGGAGCCAAGATGATTTATGCCAAAAGGGGGGGACCTCTTTTAAGGACACAGTGACACAGAACCACAGGGGAATCGAGTTCACATCGAGTTTGAGGTCCACAAGTGGCCGGGTCTACAAGCGCTTTTTTACTTGTTAGTGGCAGTTGAACCCTATTCATGTCAAAACAGGTCGATACTCGATTCAAATATTGGTATTTTTGAAGGGAAAGAATGTGCTTCAGAAGGGCTGAATTGGCTCAGTGATTGAAGGATGGCTAAAGTGAGTTGAATGGTATTTACATGGAGGCTTGAGATCAGTTCTTACACAATCGATCACTTTAAAGCTTAGCAATGGATTTCAATCCAATCAAAGATTTGACAACTATATACAACACTTGCCTCTCAATATGCTACAGGCCGCAGGGTAGCTACGGACCAACCAAGATGCGAAGAAGACATTTTCTCAAACTTTTTTAACTCAATGATCAAACAGTTTTTTTCTTTTTCATGAGTTTGTTCATTCTATTTCATCTTTCAGTACTCCCCGAACAAAGTTGCAAATTAATGACCACGATCTATCACTCTGACATGGGTAAAAGGACAGCATGTTCAATCTTGGATTCCCCAAAATAAATTCCAGAAATGTTTGTGTGTTTGTTTTGAGAACTCACTGATCCTTTGAAGATGTAGAAGTCGGCAATGGGTTTCCTTCTGTTATTAGGCCTTCAGCAAGCAAAGTATGGAAAATGCTAATATTTTTCATATCCAGTAACTTACATGGGAGGCAGTAGTGTGAAGTTTTGTCTGTGTTATGTCTAAAAGCAGTGTTAGCTAGTTAGCTTCATGGCGCGGTTGGCATGTAGTGTGAAAGACATTGCTGCAATCATAACATTATTCATAAACGTTCCTCTTGTTTCTCCTGACTGTGGCATAGTGTGCACACAGCTGTAGCTCGTCAATCGCTAACTACAGCTTTAAGTCTGTGAGTTACTGTGAAATATTTCACTTGTGCAGAAATGTCTGGCTTGGGCAAAGTCCTTCTGCTTAGACCACCCACCGCCAATATGGCGAGCGTAATATAAACAGAACGTAGAGGAGACGTTTGATACGGACTAGTTTTATGTGATTGGTCAGAATCACAGCACAGGGGGTATTATGGGACGTAAACATGTCAAGTAATAAGGATTTTTTTCACTGTGCAGCTTGCTTATGTAATTCCTGCAAGCTAACCTCACAAAAAGAGGCCTCCATGACAATTCCCTAGAAACGTGACCTACTGTTAACACTAAATGGTTCTCCTTCTCTTGTGCCCCTTTTTTTCTCCCACTTGTCTTTCTTCAGAAGACGCTGTCTCAACAAGACGGCATCGCGTTCGACCAGAATTGGAAGTGTTCGTGATGAGACTGACGTGTTCAATTTGGTCATTGCTTGCTGCTGAGGAGACTTCGGATCGGTTGACGATACATTGGAGTGCTTGTGGTTCAAGACTACCTTTGGTTCATGGTGTATGCCATTAGTGACCACTTCCGTTCAAAGATGATCGGTGAAACTATGACTCCGTGGAAAATACATGGCACTTATCTCGGTAAAGACAGCATGTTTGAGGCACTTAAATGTATTATGTAAGGTATTTGGCAACACAAATGTGCCCGGTATGCAGTGAACTCAATGACCCTGCCTAATTCCAACTGGCAGTCATTTTATTTTTGGTCCCTATTTTTGAATCCTCCGAGCTATGGACGTGCAAATAACACACACTACATATTTGTTTGGTGGTGACTCCACAGGCATTTTGTCACTCGATGTAATGCCAACACTTATTTGACATAAATTATTGATTATTATAGAGAAATTACAAGCCAATATAATTAAGTCCCACAGCATCTTACGTGTAAAGTTCTGCAAAGAACATCATGGGGTTTTCCTGAGTTTGTATTGCACAGAGCACAGCAGCTCAGCTCGCCTCACTAATCCAGAAGCTCATCTCCTGTCTGTTCCACTCAATACGCTTTGTGGTGAGGTAAGCTTCCTCTGATTCGTCACTTGCAATCTCCTCCACCCATTTGTGCAATGGCCTACAGCCTCCCCTGAGCGTGTCCATTTCAAACGGGAGGGGGCAATTGTGCACTTCAAATAACGTGCCTGTTATTGTTCGCTTCGGGTCATACGAAATGACGGTCTACTCGAAATGGTCACTGTGAACTGAAAGTGAGAAGTGGTGAGGAAGAGATGTTTAGAGAATTGCCAGACTGCACTTCATATTGTATATTGAATCTGTGAGCATGAAATAAGGTTAGGGAATGAGTACCGGTAAACTAATTGTACCTTACAATGACTAGTTATCGGTAATGGCATAATCCTCACGTGATAATAACTACCATTTAGTTTCTTTCAGTATAAAGACGGCACGAACACGTAGGATCGCATTTATTTAATAGTAGCGTTGGTGTTAATTGTGAAAGACTTTAGAATAAGCACCACGGGGTATCGACACATTTCCCAAGACCTGACAAATTAGTCAAATGACGTGTCAGCAAACAGAGGGGACTGGAAGACTCAGTACAGATGACCCTAATGTGACCTTATTATTAGTCAACATGGCAGAGAGGACCAAGCTTCAGGCTACTACTCTGACTAATACACGCTGATGAGTTTCATAAAATGGAGAACTGCAAAAGGGAAGAGGTTTTGCTTTATTCCATTATGCCATCTAGACATACCTCCTCTCAGTTCGTGCTTTCCGAGGGCCTCTAGGCATAGAGAAATGTGATAACAAAATTCCCACTGAAACTCCCACTGACTCCAGCAACTCAGGAAGGAACGTCATCATGCAACAGTCAGACAGATTTGCCCTTCCTTCTGTCTGTAGCGTAGCTCAACCATTCTAGAGACATTCTGGCTGAATGTTCTCACCTTGCCAGGAACAAACCCTGATCCCAAGGCACAAGACCAGAAGCTAGAGACACAGCCAGGAACGGAAACACAGAGTAGCCTCTGGAGAAGAATATAAGCAAGCCTTTGGTTTTTCAACAAGTTGTTACGGGTTTTAAGGATGAAATCGTTCCTAGTCATGAATTATCACGACGGGTGAGTCACATCATATAAACCAGGAGTCTTGTGAACATTGCTGACACCGTTCAAGATAATCTTGGCGTATTGACACTGATTATCATCCATATTCACCTTTGACCTTTCCAAAATAACTGTTCCTGACTCCCCAGAACCCATTCTCCACTTAAATGCAGCGCCGCATCGTCCCAATAGGTTTGTATGCTTCAAAAGAGGTCTGAAGAATCTGTGTTTGTGACAATTACAGGGAGCAGAGAGGCAGGAGAAAGCTTTCCATGTAACTGCCAGGAAGTAGTAGTAGTACAAGTCACATTGTAAATTAAGACCAGTCTTTGACTAGTCTTCGGGGATTCACAAAAACATGCGAAGAGAGACTCTGCTTTTGACATTAATATCTCTTGACATTGCATTTTCAGAAATGAAGAGAGGACAACAGCTGGTTAGCTTGGTTTTCCCACGCTAAGTGAGGTAGAACACATGATAGAACACGACAACAGAACACTCGCCAGATGCCTTCTCGGAAGTGACAGGGATTCTCCGGTCCTGACGGTCATCCCGGTGTGAGTCAACATACGTAGAGAAGAATCAGCGAACAAGGGTTTAGTGAAGACAGCGAGCGAGGGTTTAGTGAAGACAGCGAGCGAGGGTTTAGTGGAGACAGCGAGCGAGGGTTTAGTGAACACAGCGGGCGAGGGTTTAGTGAACACAGCGGGCGAGGGTTTAGTGAACACAGCGGGCGAGGGTTTCGTGAAGACAGCGGGCGAAGGTTTAGTGAAGACAGCGAGCGAGGGTTTAGTGAAGACAGCGAGCGAGGGTTTAGTGAAGACAGCGGGCTAGGGTTTAGTGAAGACACCGGGCAAGGGTTTAGTGAACACAGCGAGCGAGGGTTTAGTGAAGACAGCGGGCGAAGGTTTAGTGAACACAGCGAGCGAGGGTTTAGTGAAGACAGCGAGCGAGGGTTTAGTGAAGACAGCGAGCGAGGGTTTAGTGGAGACAGCGAGCGAGGGTTTAGTGAACACAGCGGGCTAGGGTTTAGTGAAGACAGCGGGCGAGGGTTTAGTGAACACAGCGGGCGAGGGTTTAGTGAAGACAGCGAGCGAGGGTTTAGTGAAGACAACGAGCGAGGGTTTAGTGAAGACAGCGAGCGAGGGTTTAGTGGAGACAGCGAGCGAGGGTTTAGTGAAGACAGCGAGCGAGGGTTTAGTGAAGACAGCGAGCGAGGGTTTAGTGAAGACAGCGAACGAGGGTTTAGTGAAGACAGCGAGCGTGGGTTTAGTGAAGACAGCGAGCGAGGGTTTAGTGGAGACAGCGAGCAAGGGTTTAGTGGAGACAGCGAGCGAGGGTTTAGTGAACACAGCGAGCGAGGGTTTAGTGAAGACAGCGAACGAGGGTTTTGTGAAAAACAGTCCAAAAATGTCTCAGCACCCCCTAGTGGACAGAGGTATATGTTGGACAGAGCAACATCCAACGTATATTATTGACACAAGAAAGAAATAATGGGATAGTGGTGGACTACAGAAATACTACAGAAATACATCTGGAATAAATGTCAATGTGAGATGCTCAAAACACACACTGGCCTGCATGATACTCAGACACAGACACACATTCTGGCCTGTGTGACAGTCAGACTCACACACACACTGCTGGGCCAGAGAATTCTCCCAATATTGTTTTTTTAATGACATTGGACCACCAACTCCAATGTTATCCTATGATCTCCGTGGCGACAGAACCTGTGGTTTTCTAGTCTGACTAATACTTCATACTGTGTATCGCTCGGTGTGTTTCTCTAAATGACACCATCAACAAAAAAAAACACAAAGGACTATAATTTGCCCACTAAACTACTGAATTGTCTTTGGGGGCAAATCTGATTATCTTTATTAGCCAATATTGAAGATCATCTATATGGCTAATTAAGACATGTGGCGTGTTTCACTACATTACTTCCCTTGTGATCTTTTCCAGAGACAGGAAATGCCATTATTAGTATAAAGACGTCATCACAGAAAATTCGAAGTGGGTAAACACAGGAGGTGACCTTCTAAATATGTGTTGAATGAATAAAACACGAGTCGTACCGTTGTCACGCACCTTTGTCCCGAACTGACATCGAGCTTTACAATTAGGAAAGGGAACAAGGTGTTGAACGAGGAGTTGAGGAGAGGCCTCGGGGAGATCGCATTTATCATGTAGTAAAAGTTGATTAGTGAACCCCCCCCCTCCCAAGTCACTGTCATATTTGGGATTTAATATTCCCATATTTCCTACAGTAAGCCAATGTTTGTCCACGTGACACACACCCTTCTGAGAACTGATGAGAACGTCCGATATTGACCACTTTCACTTCACTTACGAAACAATCGCAGAATAACAAACAGATCTCTCTCCAAAGACACCACCACAAAATGTGCATTTGAAATCACAGCCAACCCCTCCTAACATTTCTTTGCGTGTGCGTGTGTGTGTGTTAATGGGACCATTTTCCCATGAACAGAATGTGGAAATGGAAGTCAGATTCTTTGCACACGCACGACACATGAAGGAGTGAATGACATATTTTAACCTTGACTCTTAGCAGACTGTTTTCCTGACATTATGAGCAACACTTTTCTGGCTGTCAGCTCTCGTCCCCACAGACGGACCACAACACACAACCTTTAAGAAGGATTGAATTACACAAACGGCAGCGTGGAGACAGATACACACAGCCCCACAAGGTTTGCTGGTTTTGTTGGGATATTTTTTTATTCCAAATTAAAGTCCTATTTCCCTTACCGATAAACCTCACAGGATATTACAAATGTTTGCATCCTTGTTCTGTACTTTTGGGGTATTAGTATCCGCCAATTTTTTTAATTACGTTCTAAGTTACTCTGGCTCGCTTAGTCACATGCTAGCATACCCCCCCGACCCCCACAAAAAACAGGGACTTGAACGGGGAGTTGAATAGGGAGTTGAACAGGGAGTTGAACGGGAATTGAACAGGGAGTTGAACGGGAAATTGAACGGGGAGTTGAACAGGGAATTGAACAGGGAGTTAAACGGGGAGTTGAACACGTATAGGCCTCGGAGAGTTCCCATTTCTCATGTATTAATTGTTGATTAGTGAATCACCCCAAAGTCACTGTCTCATTCGGGATTTAATATTCCCATGTTCCCATTTCCTACAGTAAGCCAATGTTTGTCCACGTGACACACACCCTTCTCAAAACTGATGAGAACGTCCAATAAGTGCAGTGACCACTTTCACTTGACTTGCGAAACAATCCCAGAATAACAAACAGATCTCTCTCCAAAGACACCACCACAAAATGTGCATTTGAAATCACAGCCAACCCCTCCTAATATTTATCTTTCATGTGTGTTATTTAGTAGACTCAAACACATTGAAGTGAGTAGAAGACAGTTTCCACAACAATAGAAGATTTTTCCACTTGTTCTAAACACTCTCAGGGATGAAGATCACCATCTCAAGCTGAAATCAAACTAAAATATCCTCCTACCCAACAACACTTTCAGTTAATGGCACTGTGGACTGTGTTTTGCATGTGTAAATAGGAATTGTATTTCGGGCACATTATCAGCACACGAGTTAAGACAGAGTGTAGGGTGTGTGTGAAAACTAGACCATATGCCTGTGAACAGAATGTGGAAATGGAGGCCAGATTCTTTGCACACGCACGACACACGAGTGTTTGTGTTTAACCTTGACTCTAAAAAGTTTTCCTGACATTATGAGCAACACTGTTCTGGCAGCTCTCGTCCCCACTGACCAACCACAACACACAATATTTAAGAAGGATTGGATTAGACAAACAGCAGCAACTTACAATCCTGTATTCCCTTACCTTTAACCCTTTAATCACATGGGTCCAGACCAGTAGTGCATAAATTCTAGATGGATATGGCCGGGACAGAGTGACTGCATACACTATTCTGTCAAGGACACCTTTGAATGGATTGATACTTTTTAATAATCAAATATAAAATCAATGACATCATATTAATATATTTTTTTCACTGAATCACTTGTAGTTTGCACATAAAAGACAAGACGTGACTAATGTTTGTTAAGCCACCTAACCAAATCTGAAAGGGAAAGATCTGGTTACAATTCGATGTTACATTACTCTGGGTCCATAAAGTAGTATATGTGCTGGAAGAAACTGCAATACATGCTTTTTATCTTAAAGAGACACCGAGAGTTAATGAAAGATGTTGGCCCGCTTTTATATTTTGGCAAAATCACATTTCCCAAAAGAGAGCATTTCGGTTACCGTATTTGGGCCATTCTATTTTGCCAACTGAACACATTCAGTGGGGTCACATTTCACTCACACTGACTGTTCACAAGCGCTGGCTGAAGATTGCAGTCAAGAATTTGGTAAACTTCCCTCAGCTTCCAAGGTGAGTCCATCTGAAATAAATCACACAAAAAACCTACGCAAACGAATTCTGCAGCAGAATTCTAAACGAGGTCACACAAAATTATGCCGTGATTTAAAATCACAATAGGTTTTCGTAACATAATGGTTGCAATATTTCTCAGATCCTTTTTTCCATTAATAAATAGTTATTGCTCAGATAGATAGCTTTAAGACAATTTTCCCAGATGATCTATGAGAATACTATGCACAGATTTTACAAATCCATAAGACATCTCTATTAATCTTAACTCTAATGGCCACGATGGTGACAGGTTAGATATTAAACACTAAAAACGACGCCCCTGTATCTTCACTATATTTAGTTTAGTTCTGTATCTGTACATGGTATCTGTATCAGTATCTGTACATGGTATCTGTATCTGTACATGGTAGCAGTATCAGTACATAGTAGCAGTATCAGTATCTGTACATGGTAGCAGTATCAGTACATAGTAGCAGTATCTGTACATGGTATCTGTATCAGTATCTGTACATGGTAGCAGTATCAGTACATAGTAGCAGTATCAGTATCTGTACATGGTAGCAGTATCAGTACATAGTAGCAGTATCAGTATCTGTACATGGTATCTGTATCAGTACATGGTATCTGTATCAGTACATAGTAGCATTATCAGTATCTGTACATGGTAGCAGTATCAGTACATAGTAGCAGTATCAGTATCAGTACATGGTATCTGTATCAGTACATGGTATCAGTATCAGTACATAGTAGCATTATCAGTATCTGTACATGGTAGCAGTATCAGTACATAGTAGCAGTATCTGTACACGGTATCAGTATCACTACATGGTAGCAGTATCAGTACATAGTAGCAGTATCAGTATCTGTACATGGTAGCAGTATCAGTACATAGTAGCAGTATCTGTACATGGTATCTGTATCAGTACATGGTATCAGTATCAGTACATAGTAGCAGTATCAGTATCTGTACATGGTAGCAGTATCAGTATCAGTACATGGTATCAGTATCAGTACATAGTAGCAGTATCAGTATCTGTACATGGTAGCAGTATCAGTATCAGTACATAGTAGCAGTATCAGTATCTGTACATGGTAGCAGTATCAGTACATAGTAGCAGTATCAGTACATAGTAGCATTATCAGTATCTGTACATGGTAGCAGTATCAGTACATAGTAGCAGTATCAGTATCTGTACACGGTATCAGTATCACTACATGGTAGCAGTATCAGTACATAGTAGCAGTATCAGTATCTGTACATGGCAGCAGTATCAGTACATAGTAGCAGTATCAGTATCCGTACATGGTATCAGTATCAGTACACGGTATCTGTATCAGTACATGGTATCAGTACATAGTAGCAGTATCAGTATCTGTACATGGTAGCAGTATCAGTACATAGTAGCAGTATCAGTATCTGTACATAGTATCAGTATCACTACATGGTAGCAGTATCAGTACATAGTAGCAGTATCAGTATCTGTACATGGTATCAGTATCAGTACATAGTAGCAGTATCAGTATCTGTACATAGTATCAGTATCACTACATGGTAGAAGTATCAGTACATAGTAGCAGTATCAGTATCTGTACATGGCAGCAGTATCAGTACATAGTAGCAGTATCAGTATCCGTACATGGTATCAGTATCAGTACACGGTATCTGTATCAGTACATGGTATCAGTACATAGTAGCAGTATCAGTATCTGTACATGGTAGCAGTATCAGTACATAGTAGCAGTATCAGTATCTGTACATAGTATCAGTATCACTACATGGTAGCAGTATCAGTACATAGTAGCAGTATCAGTATCTGTACATGGTATCAGTATCAGTACATGGTATCAGAATCAGTACATGGAATCAGTATCAGTACATGGGAGCAGTATCAGTATCTGTACATGGTATCAGTATCAGTACATGGTATCAGAATCAGTACATGGTATCAGTATCAGTATCAGTACATGGGAGCAGTATCAGTATCAGTACAATAGAGTTTTACCTCATTGTTCCACTATCCCACAACTGACATGATACTCGTGACATTTAGAAAACAACAAAGTGATCTAAAAGAGGTTGTTTAAATAAAACACTGGATAATATTTGTAGGTTTAAAACCTAAGAAACAGAACCTTATATTTTAATAGGGCTATCCCACAAAAGACAGGATACTCGTGACATTCAGAAAACAACATCGTGATGTAAGACAGGTTGTTGAAATTAAACATTGCCTAATATTTGCACGATTAAAACCCAAAGAGCAGAATCATTAACTTTAATAGGCAATCCCACAAATGACAGGATACTCTGAGAACAACAAAGTGATCACATTATAGCCAAGGCCAATGAAAAGTGAAAAGAGATTCTGCACTAACATTTTTAGTTCATATAGTATAATGCTTTCCAACGGCACTGACTCATACCAAACTGTGCTTCCCGCAATTGTTTTTTTAATCATTGCGAAAGGCTGTTGACTGCATTTCATTAGCAAATAGAAACAATAGCAAATACTGCGTTTGACGTTTATTGCTTATTTCTTTTACCCAGATTTGATCAGGTTATTTGACTGCGAAACTGTTTCAGCAATGACCTGAGAGCATTTAAGGTT
Organism: Dallia pectoralis; assembly: GCA_029465975.1. Classification (NCBI taxonomy): domain Eukaryota; kingdom Metazoa; phylum Chordata; class Actinopteri; order Esociformes; family Umbridae; genus Dallia; species Dallia pectoralis. The sequence continues at coordinate 5,722,812 of CM055754.1, forward strand.
AACTACCTTGGCAGAGGAACAACTGATTTTTTTACGAGATCTAGAAACCTTTCTGTCCGGTGCGGTTGGTGTTTTCAAAATGATGAACTCCAGAGTACAGAGCACATCGATACACCAGGCCAATAGTATTGCTACCAGTCAAGTCCAGTACGCTCGTTTTATGTTCTACGTTATCATGCATCCCACCTGGTATCTCACATCGAAAAATACATTTGATGAAAGACATCGAGCAGAACTGGCTTTGAGGTCCAAGGTTGTGTTTGACGGTCTGTATCTAAAAACCTATAACAGGAGATCCGGGGAGAGGGACCTTTGGCAAGTAGATATGGTACAGGTATGTTACAGGTATGTTGCAGGTATGTTGCAGGTATGTTGCAGGTAGGTTGCAGGTAGGTTGCAGGTAGGTTGCAGGTAGGTTGCAGGTAGGTTGCAGGTAGGTTACAGGTACGTTACCGGTATGTTGCAGGTACGCTACAGGTTTTTTGCAGTTATGGTACAGGTATGGTAGACGGTTCCATTACACTCATACTCTGTAGAGGCACTTTGTTTTACAGCTCCAGCGTGTTTCTCTGTCAGATACTGTCCAAGCCTTCACCCGTTCTCCATTGTACAGTGGCCAGGCCTCCAGAGCTCTTCACAGCTCAGTGTGCTGATAAGATTCCGAGGGCTCAGTTCTGGTGGGCTCGGTCCCGGTGGGCTGGGTCCTGGTGGGCTGGGTCCCGGTGGGCTCGGTCCCGGTGGGCTCGGTCCCAGTGGGCTCGGTCCCAGTGGGCTCGGTCCCGGTGGGCTCGGTCCCAGTGGGCTCGGTCCCAGTGGGCTCGGTCCCAGTGGGCTCGGTCCCGGTGGCCTCCTGTGGTTTGTGTGAACCAGCTCGGACCCGCCTCTCACCACCACCACCATGGATTCCTCTTCTGTTCTTTTTCTCCGCTTCCTCCTCGCGGTCCAGCTCATTTGGCTTGGCTTTGGTCTTTGGGCTCCTCTGGGCAGCGTATCCGGGCACTTCCTGGTCCATGGCTGCCAGGAAGTCGAAGAAGGGCACAACAGGCTCCCACTTCTCTTTTCCGATTACACCTGAAGGAGATCGAGGAGATCGAGGAGAGGTCAGAGGTTGTGGGTAACTGTTCAGATTGGAAGTCAGAGTAAAAAGGATTACGCAATAGGGAAAACAGTTTAAAAAGGGGGTAGGGACATAATGTAGGGAGGAGATAGGGACATAATGTGGGGAGGTGAGAGGGACATAATGTGAGGAGGTGAGAGGGACATAATGTGGGGAGGTGATAGGGACATAATGTGGGGAGGAGAGATGGACATAATGTGGGGAGGTGAGAGGGACATAATGTGGGGAGGTGAGAGGGACATAATGTGGGGAGGTGAGAGGGACATAATGTGGGGAGGTGATAGGGACATAATGTGGGGAGGTGAGATGGACATAATGTGGGGAGGTGAGAGGGGACATAATGTGGGGAGGTGAGAGGGACATAATGTGGGGAGGTGAGAGGGACATAATGTGGGGAGGTGAGAGGGACATAATGTGGGGAGGTGAGAGGGACATAATGTGGGGAGGTGAGAGGGACATAATGTGGGGAGGTGAGAGGGACATAATGTGGGGAGGTGAGAGGGACATAATGTGGGGAGGAGAGATGGACATAATGTGGGGAGGTGATAGGGACATAATGTGGGGAGGTGAGAGGGACATAATGTGGGGAGGAGAGATGGACATAATGTGGGGAGGTGATAGGGACATAATGTGGGGAGGTGATAGGGACATAATGTGGGGAGGTGAGAGGGACATAATGTGGGGAGGTGAGAGGGACATAATGTGGGGAGGTGAGAGGGACATAATGTGGGGAGGTGATAGGGACATAATGTGGGGAGGTGAGAGGGACATAATGTGGGGAGGAGAGATGGACATAATGTGGGGAGGTGATAGGGACATAATGTGGGGAGGTGATAGGGACATAATGTGGGGAGGTGATAGGGACATAATGTGGGGAGGAGAGATGGACATAATGTGGGGAGGTGAGAGGGACATAATGTGGGGAGGTGAGAGGGACATAATGTGGGGAGGTGATAGGGACATAATGTGGGGAGGAGAGAGGGACATAATGTGGGGAGGTGAGAGGGACATAATGTGGGGAGGTGAGAGGGACATAATGTGGGGAGGTGAGAGGGACATAATGTGGGGAGGTGAGAGGGACATAATGTGGGGAGGTGATAGGGACATAATGTGGGGAGGTGGTAGGGACATAATGTGGGGAGGTGATAGGGACATAATGTGGGGAGGTGAGAGGGACATAATGTGGGGAGGTGATAGGGACATAATGTGAGGAGGTGAGAGGGACATAATGTGGGGAGGAGAGATGGACATAATGTGGGGAGGTGAGAGGGACATAATGTGGGGAGGTGAGATGGACATAATGTGGGGAGGTGATAGGGACATAATGTGGGGAGGTGATAGGGACATAATGTGGGGAGGAGAGATGGACATAATGTGGGGAGGTGATAGGGACATAATGTGGGGAGGTGATAGGGACATAATGTGGGGAGGTGAGATGGACATAATGTGGGGAGGTGAGAGGGACATAATGTGGGGAGGTGATAGGGACATAATGTGGGGAGGTGATAGGGACATAATGTGGGGAGGAGAGATGGACATAATGTGGGGAGGTGAGAGGGACATAATGTGGGGAGGTGAGAGGGACATAATGTGGGGAGGTGAGAGGGACATAATGTGGGGAGGTGAGAGGGACATAATGTGGGGAGGTGAGAGGGACATAATGTGGGGAGGTGAGAGGGACATAATGTGGGGAGGTGAGAGGGACATAATGTGGGGAGGAGAGAGGGACATAATGTGGGGAGGTGAGATGGACATAATGTGGGGAGGTGAGAGGGACATAATGTGGGGAGGTGAGAGGGACATAATGTGGGGAGGAGATAGGGACATAATGTGGGGAGGTGAGAGGGACATAATGTGGGGAGGTGAGAGGGACATAATGTGGGGAGGTGAGAGGGACATAATGTGGGGAGGTGAGAGGGACATAATGTGGGGAGGTGAGAGGGACATAATGTGGGGAGGAGATAGGGACATAATGTAGTCACAGGAGGTGAAGTCACAGGGGGAGTGTATAATCTGTTGGGTCCATTAATCAATAGCCCATGCATTTACATGGCTAATACAATGACTCCCACACATCAGTATCTGTTTCTGAAGACCAACAGCCAATCAGTGAGATAACAGAACAGGTGCCGGACACAAATCAGTGAACCAACGCACCGTGAATGATGCCTGGAATGCGCCGATAGTGTGCAGACAATCCACGGGCGTGTTTGCAGTCGCAGTGTTATCGCAGTAGTGGATCAGTGACCCGTGCACATGTCAAACGCCACGGGAAAAAGCATCAACATCCAAGAGAGACCACTCTACACTCATTTCTATTGACCTTCATTGTTGCCTCGTTGAGATGAAAAACTGGTGAAATTAAGACGAGAGGAGAGTGGGGTAATTTGGCTGAAAGGATCACCGGAGCTACCCCTTTCTAGGAAATCGGACCAAAAATAAATCCGTGGAAGACGAAACCGCGAGTGAAATTGCTGCATTGTGTTAGAGGCTTAATGGCCCTTGTGTCAAAAACAAAGAGCATAGTTTAAAAATTACTTCCCGGCAGCATTCAAAAGCATTCAAGTTGCCAAGTTGTCTCAAAGTAAGACCAGACGTGCAGATCTAACACGAATGCCGAACGACGCCGAACATAAAAAAAACAACGGCTGAACACACCACACTTAGGATTCATTTAGTACAATCGACGTCAGTGTTTTTACCAAATTGTGCCAGTTAAAATAAGAATATGATTGTGTCACAAGAAGTGATGTGGAAATGCTTCCCCACAGGCCACGCGTGCCAGTACAAGGAGAGGCACTCGCTGGAAACGTATCCATTACAGCCGCCGGAGACTATAGACACAGAAGTATTCAGGGGAAAAGGTGATATAGGCATATTTGTATTTTTTTGTACTATTTTTTTCAACCATATGTACCCCTTCCGGCTCCATTTATTAGTTAGGAGAAATGTACAGTTAGTGCACGTTCACAGCCTACACTGGACAGATTAACAGATTCAGTTAAGTTACAGAGTGAGCAAATGCCAAGAGAACAGACTTGTGTGAATTGGATCAAAAGCGAATCCTTATGAATTATTAAACAAGGGCACAGATAAAGTTCATCTAAACTTACTAGGCACAACGCATTATCCTCATCATTAGCTTTTGCTCAAAACCTAAGAACTTTCTCAGAACATTAATATTTCTGTGGGTCGTTCAAAAACACAACTATAAAATAGTACGACTGAACTAACCCTTTAAGAGTGAAGGTCGCCATTTATTTTCAGAATCGTCGTCACTTTTCTACGATTCAATAATAAAAATAAGTCTCCTCTCGTTACAATAATATAATATAATGGAATTGTGCCACTTCAGAATTATTCCATTAAATGGAGGCGATTACAGGGCCACTTAAATCTCCCACACTTACAGGCACTGACTACGCGAGGTTCCGTGGCATGTTTCTCCAGGGTTGTCTTGAGAAAATTGGACAGCGCAGTAATCATCACCTTACATTGTGTGAAAGTTGGAAAGCATAAGCAGCGTGAGTGAAACGCGTAGACAAAATGGAAGCCACAAAACACTACTCCGAAAAACCACATACTCAGACAAAGCCACAATTACATGCTGAAGGGTGAAGGCTGTAGGCATTTCAAACTGGTCACTGTGAAATTTTGTCTCCATGGCAATTCTTGCAGAATCACGGTTGCCGTGACAAATGCCAGATCAGGCGAAAAACAAAACAAAGGTTGCTGGTATCTAATTGTAGATGCTATCCCACAGGGATTGAGTAAGGAACTTCCCAAAACTTAGATCAGGCTCTTTGTGGGATTGATAGAGGAGGATGCATTAGCTGTCAATGTAGATTGAGGAGGGAGGATGGAGGAGAGAGGATGGAGGAGAGAGGAAAGAGGAGGGAGGAGAGAGGAAAGAGGAGAGAGGAAAGAGGAGGGAGGAGAGAGGAAAGAGGAGGGAGGAGAGAGGAGGGAGGAGGGAGGAGGGAGGAGAGAGGAGGGAGGAGAGAGGAGGGAGGGAGAGAGACGAGAGAGGAGAGAGGAAAGAGGAGAGAGGAGGGAGGAGAGAGGAAAGAGGAGGGAGGAGAGAGGAGGGAGGAGGGAGGAGAGAAAGGGGAGGAGGGAGGAGGAGAGAGGAGGGAGGAGGGAGGAGGGAGGAGGGAGGAGAGAGAGGAGAGAGGAGGGAGGAGGGAGGAGGGAGGAGGGAGAGGAGGGAGGAGAGAGGAGGGAGGAGGGAGGAGAGAGGGAGGAGAGAGGAGGGAGGGTTCACATACAGAACCATGACTCAGAGACAGATGTCTGAAACATTGCAACAGATTGTGTACACAGGTTTTCTGCATTACAAGCAATTGAACTCATGACCCAGAGCCCCTACCAGGAGTGTGTGCAGGCCACGTTCTTCTGAACTCCTGTGGGAATCCAACCAACATCTCTGGCTGTATACACCATGCTCTACCAATCGAGCTACAGCTCGGTCGCGCATGAACGACGAATGAATTTGCCCTTTTCCACACTATCAATGGCACCGGTAAATGTGTTTTGTTCTCGAAGGAACAACCTTAGTTTGCAGGAGGGTAAATTGTTGCCAAATGATAATAAAGAAACGTATTGGGTAGAACTGATTGGTTTACAGATTGTGGAATTCAGGCATGTCGGGTCTAGAAATTGCAGCTCAATCTGCAACATTACAGACAGAATGGTCTAAGTTGTGACAGATTAAATCAGCGAATTCAATAGATCGCTACCAAACGAGCGCCACACGATCTTCCAAGTCCAAGTATTATCTCTGAAGGATGTTCCAACAACATTATACATATCTAAATCCTTTTGAAATCTAATAGTATCATAAGAGGCAACAATCTGACTGCCCAGTTTAGGTCAAACAACAGAAACATTTTACTGAAGCACTGTAATTGATGTTTGCAGTTTCGGAACGTATTATAATTTTACCCTAGTGCCCCATTGATTTAACATTTTGCGGTATACATATCATCCGACGGATGACGTGATGACGTGCCAGATAAAAAAAGACCAGAGACTTTCAGTAATGTACAGAAAACAAAAAAAGTTTGAAAACATTTTGCGCGTGAAAAAAAAACCTAAAAAGAGCTATCGTCATTGGGCTACAGCAGGGAGGCCCCTCCCCTAACGCAACCTTTTATCTTGCGTTTTGTGCCTAATGAACGCTGCCCAGCATGCATTAGTCTGAAAGGAACCTCATGATCCTTAACCTATGGGGAGTGTGGTGGTGGTGATGGTGGTGATTCAGGAAAATAACATGCAACCATTAGACATTATTAAGGGATAAAGTCGCCCCCCCAGAGACGGGGAAAGTGGAGAGGGAACGGCCAGGAGGAGAGTGGAGAAAATGAGCCAGACTTCCTCCATCTGCCACATTCACACCAACTCATCCTCATACACCCCACCACCACCCCCACCGCCAAGGCCCGGCGTGATACCTCGTACCCTAATGGAAGGGAACGGACACCCGAGACGACACACTCCTGGCAGTCGCATCGAGGAAGTGGCGACAAGCAAACGTGTATGAAGGACGAAGTCGTTGTTCCTCTCATCGGCTTTTTTAGCCGTACATAGCTTGAGATTTTAAATCACTCTACGAGATCTTGATCTTGACACGGCCGTTTCAAATGCAAGTCAGACGTAGCCAAAGTATTCTTTTTCAAAATCTAAAAATGGCCAGTAGATTTAAAAAAGCAGCCAAAATTAACACATTAATCAAATGACGAAATCTGATAAAAACATAATATTTACCATTCACGCCATTTTGCAGATGGTCTTATCCTGAGCAAATAACATTAGTGAGGGCATATATTTTTGTACAAGGCAGCCACGGGTATCAAACCCACACATCTGGTGTAGCATGTAGCATGTAGCATGTAGCAAGTAGCATGTAGCAAGTAGCATGTAGCATGTGGCACAGTCTACCAACTGAAATACAGTCCATCGGATTAAACATTCATCATGTTTGTTAGGGTAGGGTTGTTGCAGAACACGGTCAATGTAACCGTGACCTTTTAACAACATTAACCGAACTACATTTCATGGTGTAGTGACTACATCTCCCAGCCGGACACAGTGGTTCAGTTCCTGTCTGCACCGTTCAGCTATACATCATATAGACACGGATATCTGCGAATTACCTTGCAAATGAACTGATGTGGAACAAATATATTTTAAACAGTGAATGGTAGTTGTAGCCAGAGTTTCTCAATTTGGTAGCTATGTCAGATGAGCTGTGTGCCCCCTATAGGCCAGAGACCACAGGAGCAAGACATGACAGTGTCATGTTAAAATACTAGTTCTTTTTCATTTTAATTTAGTTATTTTGCTAAATACCTTATTTAGTACAATTAGGGCTCAATGTTTACTTTCAATATCAAGTGCATAAAACCAATTAGTTTAAACCACTAAGTGGCTGTAGAAGGACACAGAAAAGTATCTCTAATACCTGCAGGTAGTTGATCCCCGTCCTCCACCTTCTGCAGCCACTTCAGAATGGACTGTCCCATTACGGGGCTGCCAGCGGGGTAGTGGAATATCTCTCCTCCTGAGGACAGCTGGGAGAGCACTAATGCAGGAAGCAGGGGCATGGAACCCAGGTAGGTCTCCAGGACGGCCTTACCTGCAGGTGTACGACCCCTGGAACACACAACACACACTGAACACCAAAACACAACCCTGCATCCACCTTTCTAAGGTCAAATCCATTCAACTCAGTCAATAAGATTACATTAAATTCAAGAGGTTAGCGAAAAAAATCTATAAACAATTTAGGGCCAAGCGAATTAATTCTTTCAAAAAAGAATTGTTGAGTCACTTTTAGCTACATAGCCTGCCATTGGTTGCTTTGTCCTGCACTTTGTGCTTCTGACACAAACCTAAGCAGTATTTACTGACTAATACTGAACTATATAAGCCAAGTACATACAGGTGGATCCAGCAGAGCAGGTAAGGGACGACCTGATCAGAGTTCAGTATGCTCTTCATCTCCTGAAGTGCCCCTTCGTTCTCCTTTCTCCCTCGCTCGTCAACTCCAACAAACAGTAGGAGGAGGGGTTTCTTCAACTCCAGATACTGTGGCAGGTTCTCCACCGTTAATTCTGGCTACGAGGAAGGATGAAAACCAAAAGAAAAAAAACATAAAGAGAAAGCAAGACAAGGACAGACAGAGATAGAGAAACCGACACAGAAAAAGACAGACAGTAAGAACGAAAGATAGACAGACAACGAGAGAGAGAAGGAGTGAGACAGAGAGACAGAGAAGAAGACAGATAAAGACAGAGAGTGAGAGAGACCGACCGACATATAAAGACACAGAAAGTTCAAACCAGACAGAGGGAGAGACAGACATAAAAAGAGAGAGATTTAAAGAACTTGATTGGAGCGTTAAATATTAATTGTCACTGATTTACATTGTCGTAGCTTTGCTTTGTGATTTCGGATCATTGTTCTTTTGTTTGATCCAAACAGTACAAACCTAGTTGACCCGCCACTTCGGTAGCAAAGCCAAACTATAATGTCATTGCCTCCATACTTTACATTTGGTATCAGATTCTTCTGTTCAAAAGCGTAGTTTCAGTTTTGGCAAAACATAGTCTCTGACAGTGTGGCCGAACAACTTCACGCATTGTCCGATTAGAACAAACATTATAAGTATGCACTGTCAGCTCTCATGGTTAACGGTGGAGAAGTCTACACTTCAATACAGCTAAGTTTTTTAGAAATATTGTCTATTCTTCCAAACCACTTTTTTTATATAACCAAATTGTTAGGAGGGATCAGGTTCATTCTCATGTGACTAGGTCTGCGGATGAAGGCCGGGTGATGCTACCACGGCCAAAATCCAATGCTTTAAAGAGAACTGTTATTTATCGTGCCATCAGTCAGTGGAATAATTGCCCATTGAATATACATCAAAAGAATGGCAAAGGCTCTTTTAAGTACCATCTAAGAATGTACTATTTGAAATTGTGAGTAAGGACATTTTCCTTTTTGTAAGTTTAATAATTTATTCAGACTAATTTATGATGATGTGGTAATGATGTCTATAATGTTATATTCTTATACTGTTTTACAATAACATTGTTATGTGATCTCTTTTGGTTGTGGACCCCAGGAAGACTAGCTGTTCACTTTGGTGACAGCTAATGGGGATCCTTTTTACAATAAACAATAATCTGTCCAGAGCACATTGTTCCATTAGTTTGGGTCTTTACCTACTTGTTGTCAGGCAAACATCAGTTCTACGTCGTTATTCTCCCTCCCTGAGAATGTTTTATTGTATAAATAAGCAGATTTAAGTATAAGCTATATCAAAGCACTGCAATGTATCGTGCCTAAGAATAGGGTGCGTGATATTTGGCCTATATTTGCCGAATATCACACTCTCTGGTGCCCTTATTATGGTTTTCCACCTAACCATTTTAACGTAAATGCTCTGGAAATATACACCAAATGCATATACACCAAATAGCCACACCAACTTGGGAATCTGCATATTTGTTATTAAATATTTTCAGTTTCTCTTGGCAGTTTTGTATCTTGTTATGCAGATAGATTTCATAGGGCCGTCAACGTAAAAACTGTAAAATTTCATTTGAAATCACTACTGAATTAGTGTCACTATTATCGGCCAAGAATATCTACACGTAATACTCAAGAAGACGCAAATTCACCACAGTTACCTCCTTACGTAAATGTTGTCAGGAAAAAACCCATATAACTAAAAATAGAGGCCAAACCCAAATTGGAAAGCAAGTGTGTGTGTCGATGGGAAGTGATTCACTGGTCATTGGTCATACCAGCTGGTGGGCGTGTTCATTAATGTTCTGTGAGAAAATTACAGGTGGCTGCAGATGGTTCATTAAGAACAACGTTCTGTTGCTTGTAAAGAAATGTGCAGAGAATCGGTTGAGTCTACAGCACAATTTAAATGTGCTCCCTCGACACTTAAGTCCGGTGCCAGAACCAGTCACTCATGGCAGAAATAAAAGAATAAACACCAATGAATGATTTACACTGCAGCACAAGTATTTGGAGCAGATAAAATGCAGACTGTTAACCATGAAGAAATAGCCCTTCACAGCCCTTTCAGATTACCAAAACAAATTTGAAAATCAGAATAATTCGATTCAAGACGACAACAAAAAGGACTAAGAAAACTTCAGGATGTAGAGGTTTCTATAAGTAATATAAATGAACTGACACCAAGAAAACATAGTTAGACAATACAGAGACGAACCTGTACCAGACTAAAAGTAAGTAGAGTTGTGGCATATTTTCTTTGGCATATAGGGCTACCACTGAAACGGTCACCTTTTTCTTTATTGGGTTTCAGTGGCAAAAGAGAATCTTCTAGACTGACCTTTCTATTATTTCTATTTATTTTTATTGTGTTGTACCCATTTTGTACCCATTTTTTATTAGTACTGTTTTATTCCTTTCCATCCATCTTATGAATAATATATCAGCGCCGTGCCATTATTCTTGCTAATAATTTTACCTCGTTTTGGTTAATTCCCATCAACCACCAATTACGAAATAAAAACAGAATCTTATCAGGCACCCAAACCACCTGAAGGAGATGCTAGAGGGCAATGAGACCAGCGAATCCCACCGGACCAATGTATCTCTGCTCCCCTTACCAGCCCGCTGGACTGTGGTGGACAGCTTGGTGCTACAAAAAAGCACAACTGACCGCCAATACTTCAGGGTCCCCTTCATCCAAAGTTCACGAAAGAGTTTGACAGAATCCTACATTTTCTGGCATTCATTCATGTCAACCTGTGACACATTCGTGCACGCTTACAAAAGAATCCAGTAGCGCTCTCTGGATGCGGTTGACCAGTTGTTCTGGCGTGGACGGCTGGAGAGCGTGAGCTTCCGTTGGGCCTCCGCGTCCTCGTGACACCAGTATAGCAGGCAACTTCACTGAGTACTCCACAGCCCTGGGAACAGACAGAAAGCACTACAAGAACCAGAGGGAACAACAGTCCTTGGACTACAAAACAAATGGATGATGCTCTTACATTGCTGTGATCACATCACGAACACACAGACAATCTGTATAAAATGTGAATGCCGCCAATATTGGTGTGCCATTTAAACATCGCCAAATGCTTCTCAGAAACAATTACTGAAACAAACTTGCCAACTACCTGAAAGGGTTATCAGAGAATAATTAATAATTGAATAATTACTTATTTGTGAAGAGTATTTTCCTAAACCAAAGACGCTAAAGATAACAAACACAGCAATAACAAATACAGCAATCCTCTATATATCAGTCAATAGAGGCCGTCTTGCATCACGGTCCTCGTTTTTATTGTCTTATTGCTGGTTCTCACTATGAGCAATGGCCACAAGCTGGGTCAAATCCTTGTGATGATTCATTCGCACTTCCTGAAAGCCGACCTGACATTTGATTCACTTCTTCTGTACGCATTAAATGTGAAGACTAAGATTATCTAGATTAGTTAGATCACAAATTACACACGTATAGACACGTATGGCCTTATCGGTAATTAGAGTCACAATTTCAGTTCCACAATTTGTCACTTGTCAGCAATAGGTCGTTCACTCTAGCAAACTCAGAAAACCATTATTGGTGATAGACCAACAGGTTTGAAGAACCTCTAGTTGAAGTTTACATACACCTTAGCAAAGTACATTTAAATGTTCCCTGTTTTACGTCATGAATGTTATCTTCAGGTGTTTTCAAAATTGCTCCCAAGAATGAACCAGACTTGTGGAGGTCTACAATTCCTTTTCTGAAGTCTTGGCTGATCTATTTAGATTGTCCCACGATGTCAAGCAAAGAGGCTGTAAATCTTGTTGGTAAGCCTTAAAAATCATCCACAGATGATGTCCAACTGACTCAATTAGCATACTTCAGAAACTTCTTAATCCGAGACATAATTTTCTGGAATTTTCCGACTGGAATTGTGATATATTGAATTACAAGTGAAATCGTTATAGAGTGGGGAGTTGAACACAAACGCCGGGCGAACAAAGGACATATATTAGTGTTCATGGGCACGGCCATAATCGGTCTGCAAAAGAACACTAAACAAGACAAAAGCAAACAAACCTGAACCAAAGCCAACAACACACACCGGGACTGGAGGAACTTAAATAGGATAGTTATTAGGTGAGGGCAATAAAACAATGAAACAAGTGTCTGTGCGCTAATTGAGCGAGAGAGGGTGTTGGATTTCATAGGCAGAGCCTGGCATGCAATGCTATTGGGGTTCCTGAATCGTTCATTGTCATCTGACAGAATCCAGTTGTGCCCGCAGACACCACTGAATTCAAGAGCGCTTCACTTTAAATTTAGAGGAAGATATAAACATGTACATTTTTAGGTTCATTTTTTACTCCTGACAAATAGACATCCTGTACGGCATTAGTGGGAAATCACAAAGCCCTGACCTATGTCTCACATGATTTGTTTTTAGAGTCGACAGGGCCGACAAAATATGGCGGACATGGCAGAAACGGCGGGAGCATTTATACTGCGATTAATCTGACTGAAAGTAACTTTCTACTCGTTGCACTCCATTATTCAAAGGGAATGCAGACATAAACACAGCTGAGTGACCACAGATGTGACAAGACAACACTTTTCATGCCACAAATCAAAAGATGTCTCTCATTATTTCAATGTTTACAGACCCAGCATCTGAGACCACAAGGGTGCTTCCCAGTCACAACCACCACACAAAATTAGAACAATACCATCTTTCTGCCTGTCGGTCGGCAAACAGTCCCACTGTGGTCATTCCTCGGAGGGCCCTCGCTGCTTCCTTCAACGCTGAAACACCTTAAGCACAAACACACGACAGTTAGAGAGAGAAAGAGAGAAAGAAAGCGAGACACATCAATTTTGCAATATGCCACAAACACACCAAGAGATTTGCAAGTCCATTCCAAGCCTGCACTGATTTACCGATTTTATACTATTCTGTATCGGACCAGGGATTTGTATCCTGGGAGCGGGTCACCAACAACACAAGTTTCCAGGTGTGATAAGAATGAGGTCGGCTCAGACAGAGACGTGTGTTTGGGAGCAGCGTGGGGTTTGGGACTACGTGCGGTTGAGTTGCCGTGGCAATATATTGGAAGGCGAGAAAAATATTCTTATACGAATCATCCACACCACAAGCCATGAGCACACGCCCACATCCTCACATTACCTGGGTCTGCTGTAGAGCTGAACAAGCCCAGAACTGAGGCATGGTTGACAGCGGCATGCTGGGACAGGTCTCCATCCAGGAAGGACGCCACCTCGTCTGTAGAGGACAGGAGGACAGGGGACACCATGCTACTCCTGGGTCGCAAACCGGAAAAGAAGATCATTACGGTGATGTGAATGACACCGTGAACTAAGTCCCGCCCCCCTTCCGGAATGTGCTCTGATATCTTAAAACGAGGGTCCTGACTTACAGTTAGCTAAGTCACCGACTTACAGTTAGCTAAGTCACCGACTTACAGTTAGCCAAGTCACCGACTTACAGTTAGCTAAGTCACCGACTTACAGTTAGCTAAGTCACCGACTTACAGTTAGCTAAGTCACCGACTTACAGTTAGCTAAGTCACCGACTTACAGTTAGCTTAACTGAAAGACCAGTGTTTAAATAGTGCTTGTGGGACCCAGGGGCTCTACAGAGAGGCTGGTAATCAAATATCATGGCCTTGTCTTGCCTAGACACACTCCAGCAACTCCTTGTGGATGTTTTGGCACCGGTGAGCTCAATCAAGGCAGTACATATTAATGGGGCCGCTCACACAGAACCAAATGCCAGAGTTATGCCGGCTACTTTGAATTGAACCACCATAGAAGAAAAACTTAAAACCATCTGATACTAAATGGTGTATATTAAGAGTACATTTTAAATTAATTCAATTACAGCATGTAAATTAACACATAAGCCTAATAGTTGCAGCTATTTTTATTAAATCATGTTAATTTGGATATTTATTTAACCCCTGACAGCATTCACATTCATTTTTCCAAGCTGCAGTGGAAGCTATCTTTTTTGCTCTTTAGACTTATAATCAAATATGTTATGAAAGGAAGTTATATATGGAACTAATAACATGAAAATAAATGTCAGTGATCACTTTTAGGGGCCTTGTTGCCTTCAGGACACAATATACAGTTGCATAACATACATACAAACTACGCAGTTCCATATAACACATGCATGCATAGCACATTACTGCAAATGCAGTAACTTTGACCCAGATAAACAGGCCCCATATGACTAATATAGGGCGAAGGCGCCTAAATGCAATAAAAGGTTTCATGTTCTGTTCAAAGTACTGTAGAGGTGTCACTCACAGCATTAGGAACCGGGTAAGGCTCACAGTACCCATCATTCCTCGGTAGGTCTGTGGTGGTTCCTGTGGGCTGTACAGACGGACTGTGGGGAAGGAGCGGATCTGCTGGGCACTACAGACGTCTGTCCACTCTCCACAATCCACCACGGCCAGCTCCACGTTACTGACCTCAGTGGCTGATTTAAGATACGGAAAAAACACATGAAGTGACATAAGGGCTGACAAACGGCAGTAAAATACATAAACATCAACTGACACATATAAAAAAAAGACAAACCCACAGGTATCAATATCATACATAACGGCAGAGAATTTGTATTACTCTACAACAGTTACCGACAAACTGTTCGGCCTTAAGTGGAAACACTTAATGACTAAGCGGAAATTGACAGTGTGATCAGTGGGACTCGTCTTAACAGCAGATTTGTAAAAATAGCTCACATTGATTGTTCGTCCGGATTATTGTCAAGTCACTTATTGAAGCTATTTTGAAGTCCTTATTAGGTACATTGACTTACAACAAGCAACTAAAACACTGAAAAAATATCAATCATCCACGTTAGGTAGCATTACCTTCTAACGATTTTGACACTTCTATATATGACTGCATGAAGGCCATGGACACAGCGTCCCCTGGTGGACAGAAACAGAACACTTACATTAGATATCCAAGATCTACACACATCAGATATCAAAGCAGTTTTGAAGTAAAATATCTGTTTAGGACTGTTAAACCATGAATAATTTTGTAACCAACAATATTCACAAATGTTTACATGTGGATGTTTACAGAAAATACATCAAACCATTCCAGAAACAGAGTTGGCTGCATAGACAGGCTTCCTGTAAATCTCAGAACAATTTTATACTAGCGGTAAGATCGTGAGCAGTGCACATAGTGTAAGACCATATCTATTCTCAATCATTTAACACAAAAAAACTCAACCTGATTGATCAGTAAAACCGCATGCAGAACAAACCAGAAAAACTTACATTTGACATAAAACAGGACCACCATGTGGTCGCCTGCTGCTACTGCGCTGTGGAACATGTCAGAAGTGAGTTCTGTGACAGCGTCCATGTTTAGAGTCTGACCCCGGTCTCGGTACACTGACTCTGCCACCTCATCATCAAGGACATCTAAAGACAATGACATGGTCAGCCAATAAGGCCAGATATTCAACACTGTCTGCAGCTAATACTCATACACAATTCTATAAATCACTACAATACACTCACATACAAAGTTTTTGTTAAAAGTAGAAAAATATAACTTTCTCAATTACGATTAAAAAACACAATGCGTCTAAGCTCAGTTTGGAACGTCTGAATTAGAGGGTCCAAATATGTTTTTTAATCGATATATGTCTATACAGATTATTGCATAGCCGATCCGAGTACAATTATGCAGATATCGGATCTGCGTGCAAAAATGCAAAGTAGACTGTATCAAACATAATATTAAG
Source organism: Dallia pectoralis (assembly GCA_029465975.1). NCBI lineage: Eukaryota > Metazoa > Chordata > Actinopteri > Esociformes > Umbridae > Dallia > Dallia pectoralis. The sequence continues at coordinate 5,738,751 of CM055754.1, forward strand.
AGAAGATAAAAATGTTATACATGCAATAAAAAAAGACTATAACTGGCCTTTGCAACACTTGGCAGTTAATTAAAATCAAGTGATTTTAGAATTCTTTTCATCACTTTCCTTGTCTGGTATTATGTAAATATAGCAATTTCTAGGCAACAATAAGTAGCAGACAGTTCTGGCTGCATATTACATAACCATTTAATGGATTTAATTCAGTAAAAGCTTTATCCCACGCAAAGTGATGGATTAGCTTATATAGGGCTGTCCTAAAGGTATTGGAACTGCGGTGTTCACAAAAATACCAAACATGAAAGACTTACTGTCTCTGTTGTGATGGAAATTGACATTAAGAAGCACTGCAACTCTGAAGGTTCACCATAATGGTTCTAGCCTACAATCAGACATCCTACATACGCATTTCTCAACCTACATTCGTGCACAGTCCTGAACATGGATATTTAAGCCATACCTCATTAACAAAGAAATGAGCGTAGGATGTCAGAATGCACTCTGGAAAGAGACTAACCACACATAAATACACCCTCACACAGTGTCTCAATGTTTTAACATAAACCTGCTCTAGACAGGAACCACAGATTACACCGACTAAGCTATATACATAAAAATTGTAATGCATGAAATGAAAAAAGGTAACTTTCTTACCAAGAGTAGCCCAATTATCATAATCGCTCACTTCATCTTCCTCATCTTCCTCCTCCTGCGCCTCTTCCTTTTGAACTTTCTCATCTCTGAACAGGTCAACAACTTCCTCAAGGTTGTTCAAAGTCAAATACTTGACCTCAGAAGCCTGGCAAACACAGAATATAGTAACCTATTAGAATTGACACATCAATCGATTAAGTTGAACTAGAGAAAAAGCCTTTCTTGTACTCCAGAATGGTCCAGTCACTGTCCTGTAGACTTTATAGTAGAACTAGGCCTTATTATAATTACCATAATAACACATTCTGGGAAAAATATCCCTACAGAGATATTACAGTAAAGGAACAAAGTATTTAATCCCCTGCAGATTTTGCACTTTAGCCCACTATCAAAGAAATGATCATTCTGGAATTTTAATGGTAGGTTTATTTGAACAGTGAGAGACAGAATAACAAAACTAAAAATCCAGAATAAGTTATAAATGTATTTGCGTTTTACATTTTACAATCGTGTCCCTGACATACTTGAACAGATATTTGTTCTTGGCCATGTTGAAGAGTTTGGAATCTGATTGATTGATTGCTTCCCTAAAAGAGAGTGCTCCTAGTCTCAGCTCCTTACCTGTATAAATGACACCTGTCCACAGAAACAAGCAACCAACCAATCCGATTCCAAACTCTCCACCATAGGTGATTGACAGGGGATAACATGCTATTTTTTCCTTCACTGTATGTAACTTGCTTATTGATGAAAGAGACTCACTTTTCCTGGTAGTTTGTAAGCAGCGTTGTATTCGACCGGGGTTTTTACATCTGGACTTTCTCTGCCAATCATACAAAATAAGTATTTGTGTTGCATAAATGGAATACATGTTAGTTGAGCAGTCAGAAAGGATCAGTCTTTTACGTTAACCATGTCCTAATGGTCACACAATATGGTGGAGCCGTTTGCTAAATCAGAAGGCAAGTACAATAATATATATTTTCCATAATAAAAAAATCGCCTCAGATCTCTACAGATTCATAAAGTAGAGAGGCTAAACATTATAAACCAAATAGGTGTTACTAGACGTGGATACTAAAAGCCTAACCCTGGGCACCCACCAGGGCAAACTGAAGCAAAATGTCCAAAAATTACTTAACCTGTTATCAGAAAAAAGAATTGACACAAACTACGTATGTTTATGGGGAACATTTTTGTAATATTTCTGCGATGGCGTCTTAACGATTCAAAGTCGCACATTTTATTTTTACTGCTGAACAAAAAGCCAGAAACACTGGCTTTTTACAAAACCTAATTGCTTAGGCTAAACAGACTACCAACCAGTTTTAATTATTTAAAATAACAAGCTGCCTGTTAAACAACAATAGATGGGATGAAACGTTCTTGTCGTGGACGTCTGCTGCCTACTGACCTGTGGACGAGCACGAGGCCCGCTTCACCTCTCAGCCTCCAGGCTAGAGTTTGGGCCGTGACCCGGTCTAGGGCCACCGTGTTGGGCTGGGAGAAGAGGAAGAGCAGGGGAACCTGGAGGTGGCTGTGGACCACTTTCACCTCTGAAGGCTCCACTGAAGCATCAGTCTGCAAGAGAAAAAACAACAACGTTAAAATAAAGAATAGTTGAGTTGTATATAATTTATTGACCCTGAGATGGGAGAAAGAGCGGGTGTCACAGACGAAAAGTGAGAAAATAAATGGAGAAACAACACCTTGATACCCTTCCACAAATAAGGTATATGAGTGGTCCTTCTCTAACCTTGTAGTCGCTAAACAAGGTCTTTCGACCGTCAGACAGTTATTGTTTGTCAATATTGGCTCACTTTGAATCAAATATGTTAACATTATAGTAACATGTGGAAACCTATACACACTACCAGTAGTTAAGTAAGACCAGGTGCTGTCTCAAAATTGGGATCCGTTGGCACAGTGGCACAGAGGATGGCTACAGTCTGAACATCTAGCAGCCAGGGCAGGCTGGAACTGGGCTTCTCACCACCAGTGGCGCTTCCATTAGCTGGAGGAAGGTGTAGATGTGGAGGGTGGTGAGGGGTCTTCTCAGGGCCGTGTGCGGGCAGGGCTCAGAGTGCTGGGACTGGGAGACGTCTTTACAGTGCAGGAACCACAAGCCTGCTACCAGAGACCACGGGTCCCCCACTCTGCAATGTGCCATAATAATAATTAATCCACTGGCAATACGGCAAAATCTAAACACGGACCCACCTCTTCATGTGATCCGGAAAGGTTAGAGCAGCATGGGTAATGTTAGATAAAACGTTCCATTCAGCTGTCAACAAGCACCGGTTAATACCTCTAAACTGGCGGACGGTTTAGGGGTTAAACAGTGGATATCAAAGAACTGGATTCTTCTGGCGACCCTCTACACATACCACACAACCATCGACCGTAGATCAACCAAGCTTATTAGATGTGATATTATTTCTAGCAGAGGACCATAACACAGTTCTATTGCATATTCTGTCATCCTGGTAGTGTTCAGTAGGGAGTAAACGTTTAAAAAAATGAGTGACGGTGGGTGTCCTGAATCTGGCCAATAAGAACAGAGGAATTTGCATGCGATCCTGCCATGCTGGTCACTTCTAGTGGTTTGTGGAATGGGGTCTCCTGAGGGGGCCAGGAATAGAAGAACACTGACCCCATGTCCTTGAGCACTGGCCCTCCTGTGGTCAGTACGAACTGGTATGTCGCTCCGTAAACAAACGCCGTCTCCATCAGCGCCCGGTGTTCTGGATGAAATTACAGTTTAACGATGTGACGGCGACGATAAATGATCACAAAGTTGTTAAGTGTTATGACTCACTAAAACAAAACCAGGTGGTTGATTTTCAACGACTTTAGAAAGTAACAAACGTGTGTGAGAGCTGCTTTTGTTCTCATCTCTCACTCAATAGTGTAAAGCGTCTAAACAGAAAAGCATAGATTACACCTCTGTGTTTTTTCTTTACTTCAGGTTACTACACTACGAAGGTCAGGGAGGCCCGTTACCTGGTAAACCCAATACCTGGACGTGTCCCAGCACAATGTCTGCCTTGCCTTTAGCCGTCCTCTCCACGGCCAGTAGTTCTTCAGTCGTGTGGACGTACCGCACCTCGTCATAAAGCAGAGTGCTTAGAGAGAGACCGGTCAGTTAGGCACATGAACAAGAGAGAGACCGGTCAGTTAGATACATGACATGAGCAACTTAAACCTATGGCTATTCAAATAATGTACGCAGGTAATTATATCACATTGAGTATCACTGGATCTGGTCTCGTTTTTTTTTTAATGAATCCATATCTTACAGAAAGAAACAATGTTGCAAAACATATTTTGTAAAACACAAAGGCAAGAGTGTAGAGAACAGAGAGAAAAGGCTCAAAGTTTCCCTTTAAAGCCAAGCTTAAAGTATTGATTCTCTCAGATGACACGTCAATTCTTCAATTTCCTAAGTTATCTGTTACCTGGAGAATGAAGACGCCATCCCCAAAGACACACTGACTCAGCAGACACTGACTGTCAGAACTCCAAAGGTGGGAGCCGAACATTACTGACAGCTAGTTGAGCTAAAGTCCTCGCAGCTTATAGAAGACATGGCCCCTAACCACACACAAGATCCGATGAGCCAACCTAACCTTAAACGAATAGGATTTTAGCAAAAAAAAGGCCTTTTATTTACTACCCCAGATTCAAATGTCACCAATTATATTGTATGTGTGTGCAGTTGGAAAACAGTTATCAACAACTTAGTAAAATCACTCACTAGGAATAGCACACAAGTCAACAAATTGCTTGATTGTTTGTTTGCACTGGCTTGCAAAATGTCAAACTTCCTTTATTCTAGATACAGCCATGTATCTATTTCTCCCACAAGATCCTCTACGTTTGGTTGTTCAAACAATTACAAAGAATTCTCCTTAGCACTTTTTCATTAAAACAGCTAAGGGACAAAGCTGGAGAAATGTAATTACGTAAGTTCATTGGGGAAATAAGCTAATGTTGTGGTTAATGTGTTTTCACACTATTATATGGAGATGTCTGAGGGCAAGACTAAAAGGGAAGTACACAGTCAGAAAAGTCAATAGGTACATAGTCTAAAAAACTGTACTCAACAGAATTCCTGTACTCACAAGTGAATGTATACAAAGGCAATGCCTGCAAACTGTACTCACAAAAGAACATGCGACACAATGGCGTTCACATCAAAGACGGTGTCTGTGTCGAAGCTCTTCAAGATGTCGCCTCCCCTGCAAAACAGCACAAATCAATGCAATGGAATAGCCTGAATTTCTCTGAACAAAAACAGACTTTCAGAAGAACGTTCATGGTTACGGGCCACGTTGAGCCTGTAAATCGAACACACAATTTCTAATGCTCCAAATACTCAACTAGCCTAAAAAAGGCCAGTTTTATTGTTATTTAATCAGCAACAGTTTTATAAACAAGATCAACCTGAACAAATAGGCTTTCCTCATCAGCTTCTCTCCGGTGCAGTACTTGGCTATGTGTTCAATAGTGCAATTCACCTGGGAACATGGAGACATAAAGGTTTATATATGTTTTAATGCAGATACATGAGAAATCCAAACGGGGACACTACAATAGAAATGGCGGCGAATCAGACTTTCAGGATCTTCGGTCCAACGGAACATAAAGGTTCTCTCGGAACTACAGCGGAAGTGTGGATTACCAGCTTGCAACAATGGTAAAAATAAATAATCAGGTGGTGTGGTTCTAAAGGACAAGGTTTGCAAGTCACTCTAGCTTTGCCAAAAGCAGACTGGCTGCGGCACCTGTTGTTTATATTAGTCATAGTTTGGCTCAAAATCCCAAATGACTCCAGAATCATATAACATAAGATAGCCTTGCAATAATAATAATAATTATTGTTATTAGAAGTGTTTCAGCCGTGAATCATTGTTATGTAATTTTGCTGAACTTGGCTGGACTCCAAACACAAAGTAGAGAACCACAAAGCACTTGCTCTAGGCACTTTTCATTGAGGGAATCTTTATCAAAACCGGATTCAGTTTTGAGTGCTATCTTAAGTGTTGCTCCAATTACAATTACGGCTACCTCTGTCCGTCATTTAGCTTAAGGGGATATCGCCAACAATTCAATGCAATCTGTATTCTGTAACCTGTAGTAACAGCGGTGTTATATTTAATCAGCACAACATCATTTTTGTGTGTGTCAGACCCAAACCTGATTGGTGAGACTCCCTGTCATGGGTATAGAGCAGGGGTTCTGAACCTTTTGGGACTTAAGCCCTGCAAAGCCTTATCTCTAATATGTTTTGCCAGACTAACTCTAATAATTAATCTCCCTTGCTTGGAAAATATACTTGCAAGTACACACTTGTGTAATGCCTGAAAATGTCATTCAAGGGCTAAAGGTGAAGGGGTTGTCTACTATAGTTTGGAGAACAGAGAAAATCCCAGCACTAGCCTTTTACATGAACGGTCTAACTATAGGAGGGTAGTTACCACATGGGTGCATTCAAAAGTACAAAATAATTGAAATTAGCTGCCGAACAAATTTTCTCCACCTAGTAAGTTACATCCTTCTAAATCCTGAGCGACTCCAACAGAAGTTCTTCTGTAACAAGGAATCCATACTACAGCAAACGTCTCTCCGAAACCCGCACCATATTAACAATCCACCATTGACAATAATGTGCTATCTAGAATGTGCTATCAAAGAATGCTGTGTTTTCAAAAACAATCAAGCGCTCAAGCGATAACACCAATCTTTTTAATAGACAGTCATCATCTCCCAAGGTTCCCATCAATATCTAATTTCTGCTTGTGCAACTCTGACTCTGCAAAACAGCAGGGCTTAGAGCAAGTCAAAGGATAATGATTGTTCATTGGTTACCGTAGCAACTGAAATTCCATAATCTTCTAATGCATTTGCGGACCTTTCCAGCTGTTCAATGAAAAGGCTGATGGCTGGATTGACTGGTCATTGAAAGGGGGAAGAAAGAAACGGACATACAAGTGGTGGAGTTAAAATGTACAAAAATGTTACGTAAACATACATCTTGTTTCATTCGGGTCACTCAAGACAACCACAGTAGCGTGTTGCAATTTTTGTGAACCCCAGATTCATGGTTTAATGACACTTTCTTAACCATTCTCCTTAAATACACTGCAGTGTGCAGAAGTCTATGGTCACCTGAGAAAACCCTTACTGACTGATAAATAGTTGTTGTTTTTTTTAATTGCAAGTGACCTATAACATTTTTCCACGTACTGTACATACAAATCGGGATCACATGCTCTGTTTTGTACCAAGATTTATTAACACATTAGTAATTGAGTTGAAGCTAACAAAAAGTATAAATTAGCCTTTTTTCAATTTGCTGGCTCTGGTGCAACCTAAGAATCTTTGTGTTATCGGTCAGACGCACTAACCACTACATCATCTAGAGTCAAGTTAATTTCTAAATGAACGATTTACCACCAATTTTTTTTAGCAATTTAAAATCAGAAGGGACATAACCAGAAAATGTGTTAAAAGTCGTTTTTTCCCCATTGAATTGCCTATATAATGTTGTTATGCTAGTATCTGTTTTTATTCATTGACATGGCATGAATTAAACCATTGGGGGCATTTTTTTTTAAACCTGTTTGGACCCATTGGCGGCATTTGTAGAACAGGCTGTGTGTAGTAAACCGTTTTGGCAAACTGACATTTATTGGGGATTAATATAAAATGCATATATTTTATCATTGTACATCTGTTTGTAAAGCACATTGAATAGCATATATGTATGAATAATGTGCCGTATAAACAAACGTGCTTGCTTGCTTAACATGCACACAGGAATAATCGAAATTAATTTTCTTGACCATCAAGTGGAGTGGAGCCTGTGCTGAGGTTTGTAAGGGTTTGTAATGTGTCTAACTGGTCGTAAACCTGTCGCATTTGAGTAAGTAAACAGTGCATCTTATGAGCTCATCTTTCTCACCTGTTAATGACACTTACCTCTGTTTCCAAAGTATATAAAACACGTCTTTCCTGATTGCATTTTCTCGTAAAAATTGTCAACTGTGTAATCAATGGTTGAGGCATTTCGAGTGGTGCATTGCCCAATGGCTGAGTACAGCAAGAAGACGAGGAAGCATACAAAACATGCCATGATGAATGAAGACTTAAATCTAAGATCTCAATCAACAAACTGAAATACTTTGGTTCAAGCAGCCAATGCTATGTATTATTGCATGGTTATTGGTCGGCTTCCTAGCGGTTATATTCGCTATACAGATATTGAATGTTGAAAGTATATGGCCTCGACATGAGCACTCTAATACACTGCAGAACCATTTTGTAAAAATAACTTTACGAGAACCCAATCTGAAAACGAGCAGTAATCTAACTTTCTTATGGTATAATTGTGTAGCATAACCAAGATGATAGGGGGCGGGATGCTCGAGTGTTTTGATTGCCCTCTTCCTGTATCCCAACAAACCAACCAATCGCACTGATGGAATTTTAAAAGACGTTTACAGCCAATCGAAAATCTAGAAGGCGGGACCTTTGAAGCTGACATCGTCACAAGCCAATCACTAAAAAACAATTATGGAGGTTGGGCACCATACTGACCAATCCCGAAGTAGCGGGTGGAGAGTGGAATCTTATGGGGACGGGGCGCTGCAATTGGCCACCATTGTGGTTCTAAAGCGATTCGTTCCAACAGAGATGTTTGTCAAAACGGAGCCAAGATGGCGCACTTATGGAGCCAGTGTACGGCGGCATCTCATTGGTCAGAAGGCGGGACCTAAACTGCAGTTACGCTCAGCTGATCGTTCTCTGCACCACGTACGTTTTTTTCTGCGAGTTGTTTTTTGCGAAGAGGAGCTGCTTTGCAGACATTGGGGTCCTCTGGAGATTTTTCTTGTTTGTCTCTTTTATATCTAGGTGTCAAGTAATCCGCGAGCCCTCGGATTAATGCATGTAACGTCACACAGTTAGTTTTATTTACATCGAGCTTTTGTTTTTTTAGTGGATGTATAATCGATTTAATGTGTTTTTAACAAATCCCGTGAAAATATATGAAAAGTTGGAGGATCATTTTATTCTTATAGAATAACAGATTAGATATGCTTATTTAATAAGTCGTCGCCGGTCCACTTTTCCGTTCGCTATGTTATTTACAGAGAACCAGGTCAGCCTTGGTGTTTTCAGGTCTGTAACGGACTCAAGTGATGAACTGATCCGGGCTGCTGAACCGATTCGTGCTGCGGTTCCCCCGTACGTGCAGCTCGGACTCACCATTGTTTATACCATCTTATATGCGCTGCTCTTTATGTTTGTTTACTCGCAACTCTGGCTCATTTTGCACTATGGACACAAGCGCGTCAGCTACCAGAGTGTCTTTCTGTTCCTCTGTTTGCTGTGGTCCGCCCTGAGGACCACGTTATTTTCATTTTACTTCAAGAACGTGGTCCAGGCAAACCAGCTGCAGCCTCTGCCTTTTTGGCTTTTGTACTGTTTTCCAGTATGCCTCCAGTTTTTCACGCTGTGTCTGCTAAATCTTTATTTTGCTCAGGTAAGTGCATGCTCTATCTATATTCATGCAGTTCTGATGTAACAGCGTCATTTTTCACATTGCGTCTCATATATGTATGCATCATTGCTCCACCAGCTAAACCTTTTTGCCATAATATATTGTTTATCTCGTTTATTTACATTTTTGACTAAAGATTATTTCCATACACCGTATGCATTAGGGTTAATGAGCCCCCTGATAACAGTGGACAGTACAGACATGTGTTTTATAAGAATATATTTTTCAGTGGAAGAACCAGACTTCTTAGGTAATACCTGCAGATACATAAACACTACATAATAACCACATTTCTCTTCTTGTCTGATTGTGCCTTTGAGATAACCCGATAGAGGTACTGTATTTACTAGTCTCAGTCTATGCAATCAGTCCAAAGTGTCTGGGACGCCTGGGTTCAATGTAGTGGTCTACAGGGTTCTGACTAATAGCTTTGACAAACAAGTCCTTCATTGTCCTGGCAACTTCACTTATTAAGAATTCCGTCCTGTCTTGTTTTCTTCCATCGATGCATCACGGCGAACAACATCTGATTGCAACCATTGAGTTGACAACCTCAAAAGCCCAGTATCTGCACTGCTATGTTTCTAGGCCAGGAACAAATGCTCCCAGCTCGAGAAGGGGCTGCTGGTTGGCTGTCACCCCTTTCTCAAGACCCACAGTCCTCTCAGCCACTCACATCCTGATCATTTTTCCTGGGACCCCATCTAGCCTCTTAATGCCTCACAGTTCCTCAATTGGACCCTCTGGGACCCTTGTCAGAATCAGTAAAACATCGTACACCCCTTTCAGACAGAACATTTGGTATAAGGAGGTGTTTTTGGAAATTCCACCTTCAAAAGCTGTCCGTTTCCACTTTTTTTTCAGGCCTCCTTTTATAAATATCAGCGGGTCAGGGTTAATCCATGGGAGCTGTTTGTAGTTCACTTCAGGGAGGTGGTTAAACAGTGTGAGGGTTCATTAATTCACCTGCAAAACGGCAAAGGACCAATTACACGGAGCCATTACCTGTATCTGCAGGGAAATGCACGAGACGTTGCTAGATCATTAGGTGGTTTTTCAACCGCCCCCAACTCTATTTAGTCAAAAGAAGCAGTGTGGTGATTTGGTGGAATTTTTGTCTGTATTGTGACAGATTTGGAAGGTATTGTTTAGTTTTTCTGTGTGAGAAAAACAAAACGCCCCACACCCTAGAACAGTTGTTCAGAATGTTCAGAGACTTCACGACATGTCACAAGTCTTCGGGGAGAAGTGGGTGGCATTCTGGCACATGTTTTCTTCATTCAAATGAGCTCTTCATCAGATTTGAATCTAGGCCAAGTGGGCCGTCCTAGTGCCAGTTTCTTATTTTTAAGTTCAACAGCCTATCCAATCCGTCATTGTGACATATGCTGTCAACGACACCTTGATGATTTGTTGTCTTCCATAAGGAGACAAAAACATTGATGCCAGTGTTCTCTCGATTCAATTACTCTGAAGTTATCCGAGTCCCACTGTGGCCCTGTATTGTTGTCTGGTCCATCATGTATACTGGAAAGAGTATTTCCCTCTCAACACAAAAAACGAATAGTCATCTAAGCTATTCAAACCAACGTCCAATTACTTTATCTTCTTTGCGTGCCCGGAAAATTAGGGACTTCCTCAAAAAGATCTCCTCACAATGAACACTGTGTTCACTTTGTTCTCATAACCTGGCTTGTTTGTCACATCTGAAAATACTTTGCAGGTTACAGCCACTCGCGCTCTCTCTTTGTTTCACTGTGTACTGATTCACACTGCGCACGGCAGCCACAGTGCACATCAAACCTGTTAGACATTCCCTGCTGTGCGCTACTGCAGCATTGGCAGGCTCTGTGGCATATGTCCGTTGCATCAGTCTGCCGTGTTTATTTGACGGTGTTTTGCTTGGAGAGGAGACGTATGACTCTTTCTGACTCTCATCAAAAGCATAGCCGCTCAGACGAGAGGCTCCATGCCCACTGACACCACCGGGGCTATACGGAGGTGGCGTATAAACGCGTTGGCCAATCAGACTGCCGGAGGATTACATCACCCCTTTTCTTGTCCTGCACTATTCCGGGCACAACAAAAGAGGGATGCAGGCGCCAAGCAGTATGGGAGTGAAGCGCTTTAGCTCTTTACCTCATGTGGAGCATAAAACACCTGACCTCTTTTAAATGCATCTGACAATTAGAGCCAATTCCTTGTAAATATGGAGGGGGGGGGGGGATTAGTGATTGCACCTGTTCAATGGATGTCATGGATTTATGAACAATTAGTGGAGAATGCCTTAAATGCCCGCTGTTTGCAATTATCCAATCTCACGTGCCCTAGTAGGTTGGTGATTCTTGTTTGCTTCTCCATACGGTGCAACTTGAGAAACTATATAAAATGCCTAGGTAATTGTTGGTGATTAAATAATTTGTGTTCTTTCTTTTTGGATCACGTCAAGGGCAAACTAGAACAAGAGGTGTGTGTGTGTGTGTGTGTGTGCGTGTGTATTATACACCTGTCTAAGTGCGTATCCCCCACTAGTAGACAGGACATCTTTTGAGGCCTTTATTTTGTTTTACAGGCCACACAGCCTTGCATTGCGTATGCTTTTATGTCCTCCTTTTAAAAGTCCACCCACCTCGCCCCGGTTCTCTTCCCACCTCATCCCAGGGGACTGGTGCAAAGTGATGACAATTAATTTTTTCGTATTACACTTTCAGCAACTCCTAGTTGTGTGGCAGGAACACAGTGTGGCCTATCTGGAACACCAACTGTTCACATTAAACAGCCGTTCCCTGGTGCATGTGATCGGTGCACATTGCCATTAGGTCTAATGCATGTATTACCGTGATCTCGACTGGGTGCTGTGCACTCCTACAGTGAAGCTTACACGTGGCTTATGCAACGCTGAAAACAATAGAATAAAAGGGGGAGAAGAGCATAGCATAGCATTGGATAAAGGTGAGGGGAAAAATAATTCACAGATCAGATGGAGAAAGGAGAAGAGATTGATGATGGACAATTGCGGAAACATCGTTCAAATGGTAACTGCTTCACTAAAGATACTTGCAATCAAAAGGTATGAAACGCTCCGCCTAAATTGAGAAATACGCTAAATGGCTGCTACCCAATTGTCAGAGGATTCACACTTCAAACAGCAGTTAGCGGGTCTCTCTTTGCAGAGCTAAATCATTTTGACTGGAATTCCAAGAGGGGCTAAATGTTTTGACTCAACTAAAATCTTTCAACAGAGATAATATTGGTAAAAGAAAAAAAACAGAACGCACAACCTTTGACACAGACAGTGTTTCATGTAGTTGTTCACACCACACATGTTTACAGTGGTTAAAGACAGTGTTAAAACGTTGTTTTGAGTGGTACAATTGGCAGAATTGCCCCCGATAGTGTGTTATAGCCAGCCAGAGCCCTGTGAATAGGGTAGTCTGAGTGGAATCTGTCTCCCATCCCTACTGTTTGTGAGGAAAATAGAAACCTGTCCCATGATCACTCTACTGGGGTTGATTCACTCTATACACTGTCCCATGATCACCTTATTAGGGTTGATTCACTCTATACACTGTAGAATTAAGAAACCATGGCCATTCCAGCAGATTTTGTGTGGCACAATTATGACTGCTTGGTCACGTGCGTTGTGCTCACACCGGAGAGAACGTTACTCCCGTCAGATGTTTGTGACCTGTGACTCAGACAGTACGGGCGTCTGTCGCAGCGGCCATTCTAACACGGGATTTTACTTCCCCAGAACTCGAATCTCTCTCCCTCTCTCAACCTTGGTCTGTTTTTTCTTTTTTCTTATTCCCTCTGTGTCTCTGCCCACTCTTTCGTTGTTCTCCTCGTTCTCCATGACCCCTTCTTGTATTTGCTCTTGTTCTCTCTCAAGTTTGCATTTTCTCTCCCAGTAGATGTTTTCTCTCGGTCTCCCGTTTTGTGCATAATACAGAAATAGCCCAGACAACCAGGGTCTGTCTGTTTGTTTGAGGTTGGACAAACAATATTTTTCTGTGTAGTGAGAGGCCACTGAATTGAAAAGCGGGGCCCTGCCAGTATTTTTCTGTGTCAATTCATTTAGTTAAAGTAATTGTAAAACGTGTTATACATTTTACGACCAGAAGTGTTGTCGCCAAAGCTCCAATAGACCCTGAGGACGAAATGTCACAGACTGAGACCAAAACAAACCCATCTGTAAATAGTGTTGATATTCTTTGATGAGTGAACATTAGCTGTGCCATTTTACATATTTCATTTTACCCTGATGTAAAATCAAGGATGTCTTATTTCAGTTGAGCTCACTACCTCAATATTAGAAGTAGAAGATGGAGGAACTGCATTCAGAAGCACAAACATATAAACAAAAGCAATTTTGCAATAATATTCAGTGGCGTGAAAAAGTGTTTGCCGCCTTCCTGATTTCTCATTTTACTGCATGTTCGTCACACTTGAATGTTTCACATCATCAAACAAATGTAAACATTAATCAAAGATAATACAAGTGAACCCAAAATGCCGTTTTTAAATGAAGGTTGTTATTATTAAGGGAAAACCAAATCCAAACCTACATAGCACTGTGCGTATGTTCAGTTTTTGATGAAGGACAATATCAGGATAGTGCAGCACATGACACAAAGGTACAATGGAAATGATCTTCCACCAAAGCTAGATAGCCACTGTTGCTTATAAATTAGTAGCTGCTTGCTATCATGGGTTTTCGTAAAGGAAGCTCCCTCCTGTCTGTTGTTAACACAATATTTGCACACTCTCGTGGTAGATGCTTTTCTGATTAGCATTGTAGAAAAACATTTCGATCCGCTACAGACCGAGTCATTGTAATTTTAGGGGCAAAGTCTTTTTTAACATTACACTTAACATTATTAACTAAGCATTATGTTTATTTCACTACTGCTTTGTTTCACTAAAGCTAAGTCCAGTGATTACAGAATTTGACCAGTAACCAAAAGATTGCTAAATTGAATTCCTGAGGTGTCAAGGTGAATACATGTCTTTCTCAGTCACCCTTGCAATAGTTAATAATCTGGCTTTTCCAAACATTTAGCGTTGACTTCTACATGTTGTAGCGAGTAGCGACCTGTGTTTTTTAAAATCTATCACAAGGAATGTTATCATCACAGATTGAGTTGGAATGGTGCATGGGATACAGACAATAACTTTTAACGTTACAGCCTCAATAAATTTGTTGATTTTTTTTTAGCTAAATACCACATCGCTATCGGAGTTGGCTTTCTAAGAGCTAAGCTCAGCAAATTCTGCGATTAAATTATGCATGTCTTGGTTCAGTTGGGGGCGTTGTAGAGGTGGCTATGCTTTTTGGAGCCAGTGAATTGCGAGCACGTGCTGTTAACAACGGCGTCCAGCATCAGGTATGTGGAACATAGTTCACAGAAGTGAGTGTTGAGTGCCAGGACTTCGGCGGTCACGATGCTCACTTGACACTAAAATGTTATTCTTTGCGATCATTTAGCAAAAATCTACAGAAAGACAGTGCATAGTGCTGCTGTCGGACCCTTTGGCTAAAAATAATTAATTAAGTTTGTGGCTCAGGGGCCACATCAGGACTTTGAAATTAAATGGAGGGAGGCATTTGTTTTGTAATTTGTTAATTATAAATGATTTGTGGGCCAGAAAAGGGCAATAATTAAAATGTATACGCATAACATTTATACTGTATATCTATTATTATATCTAAATCATTTTAATTCAGATTTGGTAACATAACAATTGGACTGGCAAGTTCTTTTGTACTTCCCCTGAAGAAACGGTTTTAATATCTACCAGATGGAATTACCCAGAGGGCCGTATTCGTCCTGCAGGCCTAGGTTTGCCCACCAAGGCTTGAGATCTGGACGTCTGACTGACGTCCGACTCCAATGAATTCTACTGCACTAACAATACAAAAAAACGTTAATAATCAATAAGCTGTTTGCAGCCACAGGACTGATGTTTTTTGTTGTTACACATTTCTTTGTAAATGCTAGACACTGTTGCACGAGAATAGCCCAGGAGGTTGGTTGTTTCTGAGGTAATGGCACCGACTTGCACAGACTATCGATTTAACTCATTGCTTATTTCACCCATTCTAACATTTAAAACCTCACCTAATGCCTGTAGAAGTGACCAGAACTACTTCCTTTGTGAATCTGAAATGTTTCTAATGTAGCTTATAGAAAACACATCTGGATAGTAGACAATAATAAGGGGCTGGTTAAATTTGTACGCCCACATTCCTCAGTTAATGCCCACAACCCCTCTCAGTGTAATGTCCATCTGTATAGAATACCACTATGAAGACAAACTTGATGGGAAATTAAAGGCAGTTATGTTTGTATAGTGGAAAAGAACTAGAAGAGTGATCAAAGTAGAGCTGTTTTTACAAAGGAAGGGTGCTGACCTCAAGGTCCCATATAGCCCCTGAAGGAAACCTCTTGGCATTTGTCTCTTATGTTATTAGGGACTGTAAAGGCGAGAGCATGCACACTTTTAGAAACAATGGGGGTCAACCAAACCGGGAGATACGGCATGGATGACCGCGAGGGAGGGAGGGAGGAATTTAAAAAAGATTAAGATATAGCCTGATATCTGGGATTAGGGGTAGTGGTTCTCAAGCAGAGCTCTCAGCAATATGACACATTACTGACCAGGAACGCACGCTCAGCGTTGATAATAACTTGAGGAAGAGCAAGAATGCTCGTATGCTGTGTGTGGACATTGAGTAGCTGCATGGTCGTAACTGCCCGGCGTTGCGTTCTAGTCAACAACGCACGCGCAAACACACATGCACGCGCACGGGTGTTACCCAACCAGTGGTTGCTCCGCGTGTGTCCGACTGACCTCCTTACGGGAGTCATGAGTTAACATTTTCTACCCAGGAACACCCTCCCGTCACTCCCCCGGATAATGTTTGTTTTCTCGCTGTGACAAGCACCCGTACCTACAGGCTGCAGCTTGTTTTGTTTTCTCAAATGTTGGATTTAATGCTTTTTTCCCCAGCATGCTCTATGTTCCCGGTTGTGTCTTTGCGCACACATTTGTTTCGTGTATCCTTCTTTTTTTGTGCCACGGTAACGAGGACCAATAAGACCTTATGGATAACAAAAAACAAGGATAATGTAACCCTGTCTGGAGAGTTTGCCAATCCAATATAAGGTTAATGCGGTTTTTGGCTTAGGGTTCAATTAAGAGCTAAGGTTATGATTAAGAGTTATGGTCATATAAAATATATCCTGGTTTTACAATGTTTGTGTAGTCGTTGTTATGTATTTTATTGTTTTAGGGTGTCATGGGAACTAAAATACATTTTCCCATTTAATTAAAATGTTTACTTTAAATGCAAACATTCTCTAATTTTGCATTCATCTAGTAAAGATAAATTTCAGCAACCAGCTTTCTTACTATATATTCATAAACTGTTCAAAAAAGTAATTTAGCAGGCACAACATTCCTTGTACAACTCAGTGCTTGTTTTGTCATGAGCAGAAACCAGAAAATGACTGTGGCATTTCGCTTCCCTGTGTCTGCTGTTTTTAGAAGATGGTCACATGTGTCTTAGAGACGTCAGTGAATGAGTAGGTGAAGCCTTTGACCGTTACAAATTTTGCATTGCCATGGTAAATACATACACAATCACTCTACTAGTACTGCAGTAATTCCTGACGTTACAATGCAAATGTTCTACGAAATCCCCTTTTTATAAAATGCACCCGATCACTCAGTCAACACATCTGATCACAAGTGAACAAGGGTTTTTCAGATTATATATTTTTTGTAAAAAAAATGTGTGCCTTTGTTCATACATGTTCCCATGGGTCAGTTGTCCATCCAACATTGAAAAAAGAGTGAAGTTTCAAATTTCTGTTTCCAAATTTCTGTAGGGCTGTTTGGCCAAGTGTATTCCCACAGTTTGTTTTCATCTGTCTTCCTCCATACAAATACTTGATGTCCGAAGAGAGGGTGTGAGTTTTTTCATCTGGTACCTCTGCATTGTCCCAATGCGTTACTTTATATTGTTGGCAGCACTTGTTTCTGGTAGCCTGACACACACACACATACAGATAGAGACCCCCACCAGAGACAATCAGATCTTTCGTGGTCAACACAAACACATAATGGTCAACTCGTTTTTCTACTCTGTGAGGCCCCATTGTCTCGCCCGCACGGGAAGTCCAGTAAGAAGTCAACTTTTTGTCCCGTGAAGTGGTCAGTCCTTCAGTGCCCTAGAATAGAGTCAATTCTAGAATATCTCAGACATCTCAGGACATATTTATTTGTATTGAATCAATCTCTGTTTGTTGAACAGTGTCAGGTTCTTCCTTGTATGAGTCTAAAGCTCTTTCTGACTGCCGCTGTAAAACATTAGCGGCGCTCTTTAATGGATCTTGTTGTGTAGCAGATGATGATATGTGAAAGTCTTCTGCCTGATGTCTCTCACCTATACGCGGCCGTGAGGTAGGCAGACGTGTGTGTGTGTGTGTGTGTGTGTAAAATATGAATATTGCCACTGTCCTTTCCCATTGGCCTGCCTCCCCCTCCTCAACTGGCTGTCTGGCCCAGTCCAGGGCTTTTAGTGTGGATTCAGATTAGCCTGAGCTGGCTGTCTGGGTAGGCTGGAGAAGCTGAGATAGCCGGAAATGTTCTTCCTGATTCGCTCTACCACACAACGTTCATTTTTTCCATCGAACCACATCAACACAACTTACACACACTAATACATACGCCCAGCCATTCTAAAGTCTACGGTCACCAAGAAACATAATTGTTTTTCAAATAAAAGCAGATGTTTTGTCCTTTAAAATGACATAAAACTGATCCGAAACACAGAGTAGACGTTGTTAATTTGTTAACAATGAAGAATTGTTAATACATCTGTATTGTAGCTGTAAACGTCCGATTTTCAATCAATCTAAATTCAATCTAAATAGGCATTCAGTGACCGATTATCAGCAACCATCAGCATCTTTGTTGTAATGGCACGTTGGTTTTGCTAATCCAAGATTATCTTTTTAAAAGGCTAAGTGATCATTAGAAAACCCTTTTGCAATGATGTTAGAACAGCTAATAACTGTAGTGCTGATTTAAAGAAGCAATACAACTGGCCTTCTTTAGGCAAGTTCAGTATCTGAAGCGTCAACAATTGTAGCTACAATTATACCATCAACATGGGCAAAAGCAAAGAACTATCTTTCAAAGCTTGTCAGTTTATACTTGTCCTGAGAAATGAAGGCTATTCCATGCAAGACAACGCTGTGTACAACTCTCTTCACAGAACAATGTGATGGTCTGAGTGGTGATACAGTGGGAGTTTTCGTTACAGACACACACACACACACCCAAAACACACTGAATGGTGTGTGGATCTAGTGTTTTTCAGCTAGGTAGAGTTTGGTGTGTGGATCTTGTGTTTATGCTAGGTAGAGTTTGGTGTGTGGATCTAGTGTTTTTCAGCTAGGTAGAGTATGGTGTGTGGATCTAGTGTTTTTCCGCTAGGTAGAGTTTGGTCAATGGATCTCGTGTTTCTGCTAGGTAGAGTTTGGTGAGTGGATCTTGTGTTTATGCTAGGTAGAGTTTGGTGAGTGGATCTTGTGTTTATGCTAGGTAGCGTTTGGTGAGTGGATCTTGTGTTTATGCTAGGTAGAGTTTGGTGTGTGGATCTAGTGTTTTTCAGCTAGGTAGAGTTTGGTGTGTGGATCTAGTGTTTCTGCTAGGTAGAGTTTGGTGTGTGGATCTCCTGTTTCTTGGTCTCTGATCAGGCTGACATTGAATTTCGACCGGGCCTGTGAATTTTCTACCGCTCGTCCCAAGTGAACTAGCGTAGCTGTGCCCACTACACACTCTGGAGCCCTCCCGTCGCCCATGTTTACGCCTCTATTTGTACCCATTTCAAACTATTGTGTTCACCCAATTTTGCAAGATGGTCACACATTTTCGGTGTTTCACATTGTACTGTCCAGAATGGTTCCAGCAGCTATCTGGATGTGTGTGAGCCGGCGTTGTAGAGATTAGCTCAGCTGGGTTGTTTAGCAAGATTCTAGGTCAATTTTTGCGAGGTTAGGTTTTGTTCGGGACCTGGAGGTTGTGAGGCTAGACAAAACAAATCAGGGCAAGACAGAGGACATCAATGTTTTCCAATGGAAATGTGTCCGATCCCGAATCTTATTGAATCTTTGGTCCCATCGGATAAGTGTCCAGTGAAACACACGTCAATAGCTTAAACAATGAAAAGCGCTTCGTGTTTGTAGCGCAGGGAATAGCAATCAGATGCAAATGAAGGCAGGGCCCGCATACCCCGTCTGTTTGTTTACACAAATAATTGTGTTGGATACAGCAGATCATGCAGCACCGCGAGCGTGTGCGTGCGCGTGCGTGTGCGTGTGTGTGTGTGCGAAATAGACCAATCGGCCTGATCTGTAAAGTATAGTGAGACACAGATGCACACAGTGTCTACGACTAACGAGACAGCCCACTGTAATGTCATCCATCTTGTCATCGGTCATCATCTAACACACACACACACTTGTTTTGCTCACACGCTTTCCCTCATTCTGTTTTTTGTTTTTGCAATCGCACACACGCGCACACACTCATACGCTATATCGACCAAGCAGAGATATCAAAGGTCTCTCGGACAGAGCTCTGCCACAGGGACTAGATATCAAAGCTCCGCTCAATGCGGACGAGCATCTGTGAGGGCTACTTTTTAGTCCCCGTCTTGTTCTGTGTGGTCAGCCTTGCTAAAATTGTACTCTGATATTTCTAAATATCAAAAATGTGCTCTGAAAATGTTAAAGGTTGTCAGGTGGCATGGTGCGACTAGCGTACATTTGACTCAAGAACATTTATGTTTACGAGCCAACATGACTGTGCGCTACCTTCTGGGAGCACTTTAGTCAGGAGTAAAAAGGAGAGTGGGTGCATCAGTGTCTCCTACCTTAAACCCCACTACATCCAGACACAATATGTCAGCAGAGACCTTAACCCCACCCACACACTCATATCTCCTACCCTAAACCCCACTACGTCCAGACACAATATGTCAGCAGAGACCTTAACCCCACCCACACACTCAAACCCTTCTCTCCTACCTTAAACCCCACTACGTCCAGCTACAATATGTCAGCAGAGACCTTAACCCCACCCACACACTCATACCCCCTATCTCCTACCCTAAACCCCACTACGTCCAGACACAATATGTCAGCAGAGACCTTAACCCCACCCACACACTCAAACCCTTCTCTCCTACCTTAAACCCCACTACGTCCAGACACAATATGTCAGCAGAGACCTTAACCCCACCCACACAATCATACCCTTCTCTCCTACCTTAAACCCCACTACGTCCGGACACAATATGTCAGCAGAGACCTTAACCCCACCCACACACTCATACCCCCTATCTCCTACCCTAAACCCCACTACGTCCAGACACAATATGTCAGCAGAGACCTTAACCCCAACCACACACTCATACCCTTCTCTCCTACCCTAAACCCCACTACGTCCGGACACAATATGTCAGCAGAGACCTTAACCCCACCCACACACTCAAACCCTTCTCTCCTACCTTAAACCCCACTACGTCCAGACACAATATGTCAGCAGAGACCTTAACCCCACCCACACACTCATACCCCCTATCTCCTACCCTAAACCCCACTACGTCCAGACACAATATGTCAGCAGAGACCTTAACCCCACCCACACACTCATACCCCCTATCTCCTACCCTAAACCCCACTACGTCCAGACACAATATGTCAGCAGAGACCTTAACCCCACCCACACACTCATACCCCCTATCTCCTACCCTAAACCCCACTACGTCCAGACACAATATGTCAGCAGAGACCTTAACCCCACCCACACACTCATACCCCCTATCTCCTACCCTTAACCCCACTACGTCTAGACACAATATGTCAGCAGAGACCTTAACCCCACCCACACACTCATACCCCCTATCTCCTACCCTAAACCCCACTACGTCCGGACACAATACGTCAGCAGAGACCTTAACCCCACCCACACACTCAAACCCTTCTCTCCTACCTTAAACCCCACTACGTCCGGACACAATATGTCAGCAGAGACCTTAACCCCACCCACACACTCATACCCCCTATCTCCTACCCTAAACCCCACTACGTCCAGCTCATATATTTTCTTATTACATTGTCTGCAAACATGGTGGACTGTGGATAGCTCAGATGTGCTTGGGTGGACCCAATATTTTAAAAAGTGTTTTAAGACCCGATAATGATTTCCATGTACGGTATTCTACTTGTATCGGCCTCTAGCATAAGTTCATGTGTGTTCTTTGAGATATCAATGTAAATAATAAGTGTATGTTTAATGATGACTAAAATGCTAATGACATTTTACCCACCCCCTCGTCTCCCCAGGTAATGTTTAAAGCCAAAGCGAAATATTCTCCGGAGCTCAACAAATACAAGTAAGTGGATCTGACTTTATGACTAATAAGACTTTGTGATAATCAGATTGTCTGATTTGGACGGGTAGTAGTGATCTGACTTTATGACTAATAAGACTTTGTGATAATCAGATTGTCTGATTTGGACGGGTAGTAGTGATCTGACTTTATGACTAATAAGACTCTGTGATCACGCACAAATCAACAAATCAAACAATAATTATTTTGCATACTTATTTTATACTTTTTTTCCAACAATAAAAATAACTTTTCCCCCAAAGTAAATGTAATCCGAATCCAATATCATTGCTTATGATGTAATAGATTACTGTTACTGTTTTTTTGTAATCAGTTAGTCCCCAGCCTTGCTTGTTGGACACCCAAAACATTTTCACATTACACATATTTTCCTCATTCATTACTATTGTTAGGGTATCAGTTCTCCAGAATTGTAACACAATGATATCCTAGAGGTTAGAGACATTGGGAACTCTGAACTTTAGTGTCTTCCTGTTTGTTGTCTTTCAAGCCTGTGGTCATTTTACACTTGTGTACAATTATTATAATGTGTCTTGAGCTTCGTATTTTCTCTAACCACCTTTTTTTTTATTCACCACAGGGGGCCAATACGTCTGGCGGTCATCTTTGCCAGTGTTTTTTTTCTGGTGGTGAACTTGACATGTGCCATACTGGTGCAGGGTGGCATAGAGGGGCGCGACGCGGGTGAGGCAGAAGTCCGGCAGGTGGTGTTGGCCCGGGTTCTGGTCAACGACAGCCTTTTTGTCCTCTGCGCCGTCTCGCTGGCCGTCTGCATATTCAAGATCGCGAAGATGTCCTCGGCCAACGTTTATCTCGAGTCCAAGGTACCGTGGGTGGTCCGCTAATCACGCATGATATCAGTCAATGAAATAGTTAGAAACCGTTCAGTTAAAAGTAGAAAATGCCACAATGAGCTCAGTAGACATATACGTGAGCAAAATGCCGAACACACGCATGTTTTACGTTCTGAAGGTGATCATCTCTCGACCTAAACACATGCAAAGTTGTGCAGGTCAGCTCACCGCATGTCATTTCGCTGTGTCTATTTTTTAACCAATCGATGATTTATTTGGGCAAGTCAGTCTTTACTGTCTCTTAGTTATATTGGACTTGGGAGACTTACTTAAATGTAAATGTTAAGTAGGTGATTAGTATTCAACCCTCTTTATCCTGTTATACAGGTGTTCTGAACATAATGTAGAGGTTCTGCCTACAACAGCACTGACTCTACTTTCCCCCCACAACCCCTTCTTCTGCCATTTGTTTTCTCCTTGAATTCCTGTCTTCCTTCCACCTCTCTCCCCGTTCTGTCATTATTTCTCTATCTTCCATTGCTCACTATCTTTGTCCTCTCTCTCGCTCTCTCGCTCTCTCGCTCTCTCGCTCTCTCGCTCTCTCTCTCTCTCTCTCTCTCTCGCTCTCACTCGCTCTCTCTCTCTCGCGGTCTCTCTCTCTCGCGCTCTCTCTCTCGCTCTCTCTCTCGCTCGCGCTCTCTCTCGTGTGTGGTGTGTATGTGTGTGTGTAGGGTACATCAGTATGTCAGGCTACAGCCATAGGTGCTGCAGTCATCCTGCTCTATGCATCCAGGGCCTGCTATAACCTAGTGGTGGTGGCTCTCTCGCCGGAGGATCGGCCCAACCCCTTCAATTTCAGCTGGTACAACGTCTCCGATCAGGTGGGTTGGCTGTGGATAGATATGTACCTACACACACCCACACACACACAGGGCTGTGCAGAGCCGTAGTCAACTGGGAACGCCTACAGGGTATGACTATTTGCATATGACTATTCGTAAATGACAAATCGGGTATGACTCGTCACCAGGGACCACGGTTCCCTCTACACATATAAACTAGTATTTATGTCAATAAAGCATTACAAACAAAAAGTTATCTTTAAAAAACATGTAGATGTCGGGGCACGTGAAGATTGACAGTGATGAGTCACTGTCATGAGGACTATGTGTGCGTGCGTGCGCGTGTGTGCTTGGTGCGTGTGTGTGTGTGTGCGTGCGTGTGTATGTGTGGCTTGCCTGTTAAACCTTTAGTGAACTCTGTTGTCCTAGATATTCAGAGCTTACAGGGCTTTTCTGCTAGCCAAACACACACTAACACACACACACACACACAGTGGCTGTCTGACATAGTTAATCATTTGTTATTGGCTTGATCATTCTGCAAACACACTTTTTGTGCGTGCGTGCGCGCGCGTGCGTGTGTGCGCGTGTGTGCGCGTGTGTGTGCGTGTGTGTCTGTAACTAATATTCAAAGGGCCTGCTTACTCAAGGTCTTCATTTGAACCGATATGTACGTTGGAGCTGAACTGTATCCATGAGATTCACATGCATGGGGGAGTTATGACGCATTACACAGCTCACTCCCAAATCCCCTCCTACGGCTAATTTGTGCGCTTTTATTTATAAGTTCTATTGTCTGTTTTGCGTGAGTCTGTTTCATTGCCCTGTGCATAAATCTAGGTCTAATTTTCGTCCACTTTTTGGTCACCTCACACACACACACACTCAATGTTAGTCATTTTTATGTCCGTTCCGTAATCAATACGATTTTTATCACATAACAAATTTATTTTATATAATGGGCTACCTAAACACACTTCGTTAACCCTTTCCTCTGGGATTATAAAGTACACAGACTCCGGCTTTGTACCGATGGCTCTGGGTTGAGCTTTTCCGTTTATTTATTTTCTTTACCTAATATCGGTCTCTTTTTCTCACTTGATTTGATTTGACTGTATAAAAAACCCTGAATAAAATTGTCGATAAGTTGAGGCTTAGCTTTAGTCACACTGTACAGAAAGTGCTTGATGACACTGGCTGGGAGCTTTGCTACTGCAGCAATCCTTTTGAGGGGATTTGGGAGGATATGGGCTCTGTAGGGGGGAA
Organism: Dallia pectoralis; assembly: GCA_029465975.1. Classification (NCBI taxonomy): domain Eukaryota; kingdom Metazoa; phylum Chordata; class Actinopteri; order Esociformes; family Umbridae; genus Dallia; species Dallia pectoralis. The sequence continues at coordinate 5,763,363 of CM055754.1, forward strand.
CGGTCTTTGTTTGTCTATAAATAACCCAGCCGGGCGAGGAGAGGATGGAGAGCACATTTATGGACTGTCTGCCGGTGATGACCTAGATCTTGGCTTAACCCCTGAGACTGACAGTCGTGTACCGGAGGTTTCCTTAGTTCCTAAGACCAATGTGTGCAGGGTTTGAGTGCCCGTCTGTCTCTGTTTATTGGTAAATGTGTCCCTGTCACTAACTGTAGCCCTAAACTTAACTCTGAAGACCCTTCCCTAAACTAAACCTAAACTCAATTATGATCCAATGCCTAAATTGTCACCCCAATGTCTTCAAAATAGATTTTGAAAAATGTCGCCACTCCAGGACTTTCCTAGTCTTACTTTCTTCATTGGGTCATTTGGGTCCCACCAGTGATGGTACACACACTTCGATTTCTTTATCCTTTTCAACTCTATCCTGTTTGTGATATGAGCGTGGGCCTGTGCACATGCATATAACTGTCTGCGTGTGCGTGTGCGTGTGAATGTGTTTTGACCCCATGTGATCCTGTGCATTTGACAAATAAAAGACTTTGACTTTGACAGGCGGATGTTGAGAAGATCAGTGGAGAGGCCTACATCGTCTTTGGGATCATTCTTTTCTTCTGGGAGCTGCTACCCACCAGTCTGGTCGTGGTCTTCTTCAGGGTACAGAGGCCAAATCAGAACCTAGTAAGACCATTTACTTCCTGTATTCTATCCAATCAGGTCCAATCAAAAACTAGTAAGACCAATTGTTTCCTGTATACAATCCAATCAGAAACTAGATGAACATTACCTCAGAACTTTCTTGATATGTATCATGGTTTGATCACCTTATTTGACTCCTTATGAGCTCTTAGTTCATGAATCATGAAAAAAACATTAAATCTCTAATGTAATGCCCCAATAGTCTAGCATTATTTTAGACCATGAAATGTACAAAATTTTACTACTAAAGAGTCTAGAAGTATTGAGGTGGAAAAAAAAAAGTACCCTACTGTTATCATCAGTTATACGATATAGTGTACACATGGGCAATATTCTCATCAGGTGAAGCATGTATAGCGTGTTTTTTTACATCAGCTATTAACTGTGGATGTAATATTCTCCACAGGTGACCGGTGGAATGATTAGCAGTCACAGCTTTAGCTCGAGGGCATATTTCTTTGATAACCCTCGGAGATACGACAGCGATGACGACCTGTCCAGAAGCGTCACTTCCAGAGCAGATCGATCAAGGTTGGTAACCGACTACTTATAACATGTAACATGATACAGTAAGTACCAACAGAAAGGAAACTCTTGTGAAAGCCGGTATTCTCTAAACAGGGTCTTCCTCACGGTGTTGCAGTAACATGCTAAATGTCGTGTATGAAAATGTCATACCAGGCAAGTTGCCTATTATTTTGTCATCTATGACAAATAAAACACATCTCAGGAACTTTGTGAAAGGCGATTGTTAAGGGGCCAATTTTGGCAGGAGCTTCGGTCATGGAGACTGCTCAACTTGCTGTGGGCGTCTCAGTCACCAGATCTCCACCCAATTGGACTCTTACGCAACATTCCAGATCACAGTCCTCTGACCGACGGTGTGCGTGACTATTTAGTTGTGAGGCACCCCTCCTAATAGAGATCAAACATTTGTGGAATCAATGCCAAGGCTTATTCAGGCTGATGACTCGTGAACGCGCAATGACCCAACTGCATGTCAAATGTTGGGGTTTCCTTTATTTAGGTATTTGCCTGTATATTGTCACTCCAGTCGCCTATAGTTACTGAATAGCCGTGATATATCAGTGGCACATCCCCTAAATCCCACTATATTGTAATACAGTCTCCTGCTAGATCCCGTAAACACACCATGCCCAGTTAACCCTTTGTCTTCCATCCGGGCAGTAGCATCCTGTCTTCGACACCCCAGATGGGCCCGTGTTGGTACGGCTCCACGCAGAGGAACGACAGCCTGACGGGGGTCCCCTGCCTGGGCCCCCAGGCCCCCAGCGCCCCCCTTCTCCTAGCCTACGGCAACATCCAGACCAACCAGCACCATAACTACTACTCCACCCCCAAAACTAACCACGCCCCCTGTGGATACCCGTGGAGACGATCAATCACTCAGGAAAGAGGGCGGTCCTGACCTTCGGGCCGCGTGGCTACAACCTCCGCGTTATCAAGGCAACACCTGTGCTGAAATTGGCATGGCCACGCCTCCCTGTTTTAGCTGTAGCCCTGCCACCTCCACGACCAGCGCCACTTACCTACCTAGCTTGTTGTAAACGCGGCTGCAACCTTTTTAGGGTTCCTGTAGTAGGGCGGGGCCAGACCAGACCAGGCACGGTGATTTGAGGTAAGCAGTGGCTATTAAGCAGTCTGCCGAGTGATTATAAAAAGCTTTACAGTACGTGTATTTCCATAGTCGCGGAACATTTTACGATTTCGCCTGAGCAGCCAGACCAATGCGTCGATGACGAACGAGGAAGTGTCTGTGTAGAGGGGACTCTCTCAGCTTTTCCCACACGCACATACAGGACTTTGTGGGATATCGGACGGTAACTTCAAAATCAAGTTTTGGACTAGACAAGCACGTGGACCAGCACTTACGTTTTCCCTCCCGATTTTATGCCTGTTTTTGATCCGTGCCAGTTGGCAGTTGTTCCCACTTTAACCCCCACCCCTCCCCCCCGTCCCCTGTGCTCCATGAGTCAGGAGACAACATTTGCACTTAAATATTGAATCTCCTCATACCCTGAGGACAAGACCCGGGCATGAATGTACTTTTGGCCCCTTGTGCGATTGCAGATTTTCAGGGCATTCCTGTGTGTTTTCCCAGCACCCGTTCTCACATCCCGTTAATTCCAAAACCACATCCCAGGCGATTCCCGACCAGTTGATTCCTGAGCAATGAGCCATCCATGAAGATATCCTTTCAAACCGACACTAATCTGGGCTAGAGTCATTGACAATGCTTTCGGTATTCCTGTCCATTTCGATAGAAGGTCCCTGAGGGAAGAAACACTACGTTTCTGAATGAATCTCCTCATCTGGACATGAATGTAGCGGACCAAGCACATTGATCGTGCTTCTAGGCTAAGGCTGTTTCCAGATCTGCTCGTTTCGACAGCTCTCATATAGTCACGGAAAGCGCAAGCAGATCCGGGAACAAGTAAACCAGCTTCAGGGGAGGGATAGACTGGAGAATCAACTCCCGCTTTTTATATATCCTGACTAATTATTTCAATCGGTTTGTTCTCAGTATCTAGCTCACTGTAATTAGCCTGGTTCAAATTCCATTGTGTCGTCTCGCAAACTCCTCTGGTCTTGCCAGTGGCAACACAAGTTGGCGAGACTGCACAGACAGATCTGAGACCAGGCTACGGAATACACAGACACCTGAAAAGGTTACGATAAATCTTTCTTTTGTTCCCCTTGTGGAAATGTCTTGCACAAAACGCTGTATATATCCAAATTGATACAAGCTTTATGTTCTTTAAAAAACTGTTGATTATTATTTTTATATGGAATCTATGGTTACTAATTGAGACAGTTCCCTGTTGTGATTGTGGTACGACCTTGGTGTACAGAGAGTGTGTGTGCGTGCATGTGTGGGAGTGTGTGTGTGTGCGTGTAAATGTGTGGGATAAATATGAATATGCACAGGAACAGTTTAGGTCGGCGTTGAGAAAATTGTTGTCTTTACTTTAAAAACCTGTTCTGACTGGACAAGGAATTTCCTGCAACAAATGATAACCTATCTAATCCAATTAATATATATTTTTTAATTTCTCCATATGTCTTCTTTCTCATTCTACTTTCCTGTCATGAGTTTGAAATCAAGTGTTATATTTTTCCATGCGTGCTCCTACCTTCTCGACACGAATGTCTAAAATTAAGTGTTATCTTTGTTGATGTTACAGTAGTTGTGTAAAATTTAATGAGCTGAACTACACAATCAGTGGACAAATGCAATCATATTTCTAAGTATATTCTATTTTTCGTTGCCAGCTTAGCTTTATGGCATGTGGCTGATGTCATGTTTGACCTTTAGTGCTGTGGAGGTCATAGAAATGATTACTGGGACAGGAAGTGATAAAGGATGAAGTAAAAAAGAATATCATTCCCAGGACCACAAACAAATGCTAGCCATAACTACTTTTTAGTATTTTTTTTCTATTGGATTTTCTTCTCCCTTTTTATCGTTTTAGCTGTTGATTCTGCAAAGTTGTGGATTGGGCTGCAGAAACAGATGGCAGAATTGAACTTTATCTGATAATGACCTCCACCTAAGTGGCAATTTTTATATGTTCGCTTGTTTGTAATATACATGTGCGTGACTGTTGCAGAAGTGAACAGGCAGCTAAAATCGATGAAAAAATACTGACAGATGTTCTCTAAAAAGTTCTCATATCAAAGACCATAAAGCATCCTGTCTGTCATGAACGGAAAATCATTTTTCTTAACAGCGACAGTTGTGGACAGTGTGCATAAATGTGAGTTGCGAATATTACGTTTTTATTCAGTTTTTAATTTTCTTTCCGTGTACTCTATATCTGTGTGTGTTCTGGTCTTGCGAAGAGCAAGTTTAGCCTTTTATCATTTCTCTCAAATCCTTTGTCGTTGGCCAATGAATGTAACATGTTTACTCATCTGTCATAGATCACAAAAGATGTATGCAAGCACTACCATGTTCAAAATAAAGTTTTACTGCACTGTTTTAAAAAAAGAAACATTTGTTTTTTTTGTGCCAATCATGACCAAATTCAGTTAGATGTCATGGTTACTTTTCGAAACACTTTGCCCACAGAGGTCGGGGTTCTGGGCCTTGACTGAACCCACTTGGTTTGGGCTTGTTTTGACAAAAGCATTTCCTCAGCAGAGGGTAACCGTGGATGGTGAACGTGCAACAACGAATGTGCAGAGAGGTGCTGATCGGTAGATTAATTGGTATAGTTTATAGACTGATCCTGGGGCTAAACTTATTAAGGTATACATGGTGCATAATTCTTCCTGTCTGCGGATTTATATGAACTACGTATCGAATACGGAGCCCGAATGAAGGCTTTTCTTCTGAAATGTTGACATTCACTGGAGACAGTCGACGATAAGTGGTTTGTGGGTGATCGGGTGAATGGATGGGGGGTGTCAATTCTATAAACAAAGACTCCGGCATAAGGCTCTGTGATAGGCTAGTACCCCTGCCAGGGGCTGTACATAAAGTGGCCTTATGATGTACGGAACCAGGATGTAGGCTTTTGATCTTAGGATCCATTAACTTGGAACAAGGCACTTTAAAGAAAGGAGGAACGGGCAACTTCCAGTTTTATTTGTTCAGTATCCTTTGCACCGGATTGAATGGGTTTGTATGGGTCAATGTGTACACACCAGCATCTATTTCATTTATATTTTTAAATAATCTAATCCTATATTCAATTGCTTTTCACTACAAGTCTCACGTGGCTGACTTACTAGTACATCTCCAGTAAACAGTTAAACAATAAAGCGGCTGAAAAAGTCCAGAAAGCTCGAGAGGTATTGGGTGCAGTCCGTGTTCCTTTGTTTAGTCACGTTTGCTGCAAGTCAATTTCACTGGTCTTCTTAGCAACCCCTGAAAACGTCATTTCGAACCGGGAAGATAAATGACTGAATATAAACGTTGGGTTCATTTTTCAATAGGTCTATGAAGGCTCGGCTACCGGACCGTGGACAGAAGCGATCGGAAGTTCTCCAACTCTCTGATGCTAGTCGAAATCCTGAAGAACAAAATACAAAACCTTAATAAATGGATTTAAATGTAGGTGTGATTAAAAGGATAAAAATGCCTGAGCCATATAGATATCACGTTGTAACTAGAGAGCATTTGTCACTCGACGTGAGAGATAATTGTACCTTCCAAAAGCATTGAGGAGCGACACGAGTTCTTGGCGACTGAGCTGAAACGTCGGCCTGGAACTGCTCGATTTGGGCAGGGCCTCGATCTGCCGCTCAGAAAACAAGATCTTCAGAACTGTGCCTAACCCCTGTGTCTGCAGGGGGATTCCAGAAAATACGTTTAGGCATTCATGAACACAATATCACCCTAACAAATCAACCTGGTTCAAAGTCTCCACAAAACAGTATAATGACAAGAGCTTGTACAGTCTCCGTTGACCCGAGTTAAAACTTGGTGGAGGTGTATTTGTCAGCCATTACAGCCGCGCATCCTTTTCAAAGCTTCCACAAGTCTAAATCGCCGTCTCACAGGTCATGATAGGAGAGATTATATCCAAGGAAACACATTCGATCTTCCACGCCTGCTGCGAACTTCTGACAAGGCAAGTCCAGAAACACAAATGCGCCCAACGTGGGTACTATATGTTGGTAGGTACCCCAATGTTTTTGAGAAGTCGGTCAAATATTATGGCACATGGTAATGGCTGCCAGAACGCGCTTCCACTGGGTGTTAACTAAATTTATAAAGACATTATGCAGTCAATACATTCTGATGTTGTACTACTTTTTCATTTCTAAAACAACATTTTCCTGGAAAGTATTTATGGGTCAGTGAGAGTTGTACAGACGTTTACTAGTGACTGTATCGTTTCGGAATAAACACACGGTTCAAGAACCCTTCTGGTCCACTTGCCTGCAGCTTGCCCCAGAGCCTGCACTTAAAGCACCCCACGCAGTCCATTATCCTGGAGATGTTGCGGAAGGTCAGCCTAAAATCCTCCTGGCATTAAACATCAGAGGAAGGAGAATCACTGGTGTTAGTCAAGTTTATTGAATCGGTATGTGGCACTGTATATCCGTCAGCACTGCCCCTTTGGACTTATAAAAGCCCAAGAAAAGGCGTGACAATGCCCTCCTCTGGCAAATTTATTTGGACTGTGCTGATGAGAGACTGAATAATGCTTTGCTTTAGAGAAATAAAATCTCTCCCCGTCCTGAATAGATTGTTCCAGCTTCTTTCCTCCCGGTACTTTGGTTTCAGGATAATGCCAATTCATGTGCCAGCTTTGGTCTAAACCTTTTAACTGAATTATTCGCCAGCCAATGTGTTCTATCACCGCGGCGAACGTTTATACGCATCCCGACTAATTATAATGTGCCGGAAGGTTCCAATATCGCTGATATCCGTTAACTCAACAGCAACGTTTGGTTGAGATTTCTCTGCTGTCCCGTACGACCAGAAGTACCGGTATTATGTGAAATACAGACCTTGAGCGCGGCTGCTTCTTCCTGATTCCCCGTGAATAGAGTTGTCTCGTCAAAGTGCAGAGGGAAAGACCTAAAGTGGGTTTGGCATAGTGTAAGGCCAGCGTGATGAAGATAGCATAAATGAAATCGAACATATTTTACCGCTTGACGTAGAGTTGAATATCACTGCCCTAATGGCCATGAGCCTGGTGTTAAAAAACAAGTTGTTGTTCTGTAGTACACTCACCTGGCCACCTGGAGGAGCTCTAGAAGCTGGAGTTTTAGTTGTTGGTCCTGGGCAGACTGGCCAGTGTACAGCTGGAAGGAGGGACGTTGGAGGACAGGCAAGATTTTGGCCAGGGCGCGCAACTCTATTAGATAAAGGAAGTAGAGGTTCCGGAGCCACTTCGGTCCCTCTCCGTTGGTCAGCTGGGCGTCGAAGCGTTGCTGGAACTCAGAGACGTTGTGACCCCACATCTTTTCATACCAGTTGTCTGAGGAGGAAGATGTAGAATCCGGTGAGACTATGGCCGTATCCAGAAATATCCACTAGCCAGTACACCCTATAGACTGGTGGGGATTGGAGAGGATTTGACCAATCAAATCCGGAGCCTGGCTACAACTTGCTCCAGTATTGTCCTCTGTCTAATCCGTTAAAGTGTCTAGACAGTAAAGACTAGTGATCGCTTATAAACTGGTTGTCAAACTCCTTAATAGACATCATCCAGAATGGAAATACAGTCCCAGAATGATGGCAGACACTTGTTACACTTGATAACTATGAAACACTTAACCAAATTCAGAGATATACCTTGTGCCCGAATACATGGGACATTGTATTGCACTAATGCCAGTTCGTTAAAAGATTTTGTTTAGCAACCAACACATTTTTTTTACTTTACATAACTCAGTACTAAGTATGATTTTTTAAATAAATTATTGCAAATCTTTATCAATGATGAAAAGCATTTTAAAAGGATACCATCTAGCTTCACTCTAGGGCTGATGATGTGTGTATGTGTGTGTGTGTGTCTCACCAGACAGAAGGTACCGTGCACTCAGGTGTATGTTGATGCTAGAGTGGAGCCCAGAGACAAGTCTGAAGAAAGCCCTCTTCTCCACACACTGACCTGGCAAGAGAACAGGAAGGATTTAAACAACTAATGCTCAATGACCAGTCGACCAGTTTTACACGGTCATGGCAAAACTGTACTGTACAGTCCTTAAGCATCAAGACAGTTGCATGAAGAATATAGATCAACTCTATATAGTGCAGTAGGATATCTGACAATCTGCTCTCTGGGCATTCCTTCAAGTGTTATCCGGCTAAAAGTAAGCCGTTTGTTGAATTTCGATTGTTACATCTTGTTACTAGTCACCTTCCAGCCAACTGTAAAACATCTTCCCTGCAAAAAAAAGACATCAGAGTATTGATTTCATGTGGATTGCCTAATTTCTAATTCCATTGAATGATTTTTGCATTGTCCAACAATATAAGAGTTGTAAACAACTGGATACATACCATCGGCTCCTGTGAGTGGAAAGAAACAATAAAGGCATTTGAAACTTTGTTGGTTGCAACTTTGCATTCGTACAATTTGGCATTTCTTCAGTAAGTACATTTTGTCAACTCACCACTGTAAGACGACGTAGGATTCAAAGGCCGCTTTACAGTGAACGGCCTGCGGAAAATCAGAACGCATACTACAGTTGAGGTCCCAAAAAAAGTGTATTACCCAATATTGTGTAATAGAAAAATAGGAAGCATTTAAAAGCATTGCTGCACTGACAAGCAACACGTTAGCATGCAAGACATTAGGCAACTTGCTGTTCACGAAAAGGATTTAAGAGTGGCTCTTACTTGAAGCAGTTCTCCTCATATATGCTGTTCCAGATTTGCCAGGCCTCTGGTCCTTCGTAACCAGTGAAACGCTCGGGATTTAGAAGCAGATCCACATACTGGGAATCAGGGGACTCCTCGTCTGGACATTTAAGAAAAGGAAATGTAATGACGCGATTGCTTCTGTTCTACTGTGAACTGTCGTACGAAACAGGAAGACCTGACATCGCACTTGATAAAATCCAGGCTGTTGCCACACAGCGAACATGCGTTTGGAAGTGTCTTCTTCAACACAATGTTTATTTAATAGTTTCCAAATTCATTCCAGAGGGACCTGGTTAGTTTACCGTCAATCACACAGAAGCGTTCTGCCTCGTCATCGTGCTTGTTCCATTCACGGAGGGACTGCCTGGTCTCCTCACTGCACAGAGAAATAACCGATGTCAAGCTGTGGCTCTAACAGAAGCGTGCAGAACCGTTCACCCACATCACATAGTGACTTTACCTCAGGGAGCTGTTCACTGCTCCGAGGTTCTCTGCCTTCTCGCACTCTTCTTGATTCGCTTCAGCGGAGTACTGCGAACAGAACGACACACAGTCAAATATCTCGCTCAGATAAACTAGTCTGTTATTATGTATTCTAATGTTCTTCATCAAGCACCAGATGGAATTACCTTATTCTGTTGGTGATTCGTTTTGATTCCTTCTGGGACTTCATTCTGTGGAACAGCGGTACGTCTTTACTTACAAGTCAACATTTGATCAGAGTCAGAAATCAAATCTAGGAAAGACACTCACTGGTGTGCAGGGAATCACGGCGCAGTTCTTTTGGCCACAGAGACTATTTTCTTTCCAGAACGGACAAGGTTTATTTAGGTTCACCTAGTCAACAAATACATAGAGATGTAATTAATGATGACATGGTCTGGACACATGAAACCATATGTGGGGAAAACGTGACTGACCTTATAAAACCTGAAGTAGTCAGACTCAAGCAGGTTTTGAAGTTTGGGGAAGAGCTGCTCATTGTTGAAGGTATTTATTGTCTCCACGTCACAAGCACAGTCATCCAAGCTACCCGTCACCTGTGACAACAGTTCAATTATGATTAATAGAAACTGTAACTCAACTAGGCAAACTTGGCAGTGAGCAAAATGTGTCACCGATTTAGGGGTAGCACTAACTGCACAGCCAACACCTTTATGGGTTGAGGTAATTTACAGCATGTAATTTGGTAATGTAACTAGCTCTTGAATGTGTTGTTTCCATACTCTGCAAGTGACAGGTTTTAATAACTTTTTTATTTAACCAGGTTGAGAACAAATTCTAATTTGCAACGACGACCCGGGGAGAAGCTGGCGATTGAACCCAGGACATCACACATACAAAGCATGCACTCTACCACTGAGCTACCAACTCCTCCATAAGGTCACCAACTTGAGTTTAGATGCAGCATTACATTACAAACAAAGGAACGTCCACGGAATAGTGTGTGCATACGGTGCTGCCCCCAGATCACATCTGGACCTCGGAAGGCAATTCCACTACGTTTTGTCATAGCAACCCTGTAATGGGACACCAGGTGCATGCAATTAAAGATGAAGAAGAACAGAAACGCAGCAGGCTCCCAAGCTCGTTAGGTAAGAGTACCCCTGGATACCACTAGTTATTCTTGTCTGACTTTGCTTGCTAAAGACAACACTGCCATCTGTAAGGTCAAGATACATTTGACGATGGCAACACTGATTTCTACTGAATACTACTAGCACACGTTTAGCAATTTCGATGTTGTATTTCCAACCCATATAGTGTCATTTAGACAAAAGGTTAATAAGCCACTCTTTATATATTTATTCGCACCGGTGGATGTGGGGTTTAAAGGATGCTGGTACAGTAAACCGGGAATTAACGCATGTTTGCGTGGCATGTTGCATGTTTACACGCTTTAAAACATGTTCTAGACCTTGAGAGACAAGACTACATAACATGATGGGCCAACACTCTATCAACACACTTCCGAAGGCAATCTAGAGTTGACCAAATCATGTGTTTGGATCGCATCTGATAGATTCCACATTGATCATTGTTTATTATTATAGCGACCCGAAAAACAAACGATCAACAATGGAGTTGTACAACGTCACATTTTAAGTTAGTACACCATACAACAATTAGTTCGACATGCTATATGCACTACACAGGCATCAACTGGTATACTCTGAAAACGTGCTCAAATGTGTTTAAAAAAAAAAAATACAAACCAAGCCATTGAAACGTCAGTAAGAAAACGGAAACAATTTGGGAATCGATTACCTGGCAGAAACACCTGTTCGCCGCAGAGCTCGAACCTGAAACCGTAAAGGTGCACATCACAAGTAAACACAGAAAAACAGGCCACTTCATTTTGTCACAAACACACTCCCCCAACAACAAAAAAATGCAATTGTCTTTAAACGTCGCTGTAACGTTTGTGGAAAATAATATTGCCGTGGCTAAACCGACAATCGAGATCTGAGATATGATTCATTCTGACGCTTAAGTGCACTTCCTATTTCCTCACTCGACTACGTGAATTACGTGACTTCTTGATGCAGAAACGTTTAAACAATTTCAGACATCCTATGGTTGTTGTTTTTTAGAAATATGCCGGGGGTCAGCTTTTCAGCATTGTGCATGGAATAGGAAAACTAAAACGATAAAGGAATGCATAATACACGTCTAAATATTATACTTTATTGTCATGTGACAAAAGACGAGTGGTACCTTCTATGTCCACTAGATGTCGCCCAAACCACAGGCCTGTGCGAGTTCACCAGTTGCACACTAAGCACAACTTTAGTATAATAATTTAGATCATGCGCTGTTAACCAATGCAATTAGATTCTTACCGTAAAGTCATGAAGTTAAGGAGTACAATTTTTCTAGGCATTACACTCACAAGTTGGGAGAGATGGGCACAAAGATTACTCCACTGCAAATACATCTGATGTCATACATACTTATAAGCTTCATTGTATTCTTCAAAACAACATACATGCATATTATGCTTCTAGCACAGTCAAGTTGACATTTTGAATGAGTCATTGGACCCGGGACTCTTATTTTGAACTCTTCTGAAACGTCATATAATATTATATAGGTGAACTGTATACCGTCATCCTCACATTATAATTTGGAATGTGTCTTAGGTTTATGGCTGATTCAAAAGAGATGTCGTCTTCCCATCTAACCCAATGGGCCAATCTGTGTGATCTGCATCAAATCGTCATCTTATTGCCATTGGACAGAATCACACACACAGCAGTCAGATTATGAGTCCATGACGTCACGACCACTCTTTTATATACTTCCTTTCAGAGGCCCCTCTCAAGCAGCGGAGGGGTTTCTCTCATTCTTCTGTGCTTTGACGTCTGTCCCCATCCCTCCCCCCTACTTCTGCTGGTCAATATTGAGCACACTCAGCTGAAGGCGATGGTGCATTGTGTGACAGAAAAGGGCACTGCTGTCAAACAATGGGCCAGGAATGCATTTGAAGTCCTATTGATGTTTCTGTACCAGTGGTGTGCCTCAAGTTTGCTATGGGGGCTTAATTGTGTAGACATTCTGTCCCATTATTGTTTGTGCGAATACTGTTTTACTTTTAGTGTAGGATTATTTGTCCGATTATTTTATTGATGTATTTGATAATAACAAAAATATATCAAACCAAAATATTTAAGGACTTCCAGGGTCCAGGTTTTTGTGAACATCGATGTCTAACACATTCCTTGTTGCAAAGCCCTGAAGAAATAAACAAAATTGAGAATATTTCAACTTGGCAATCGCAATATGTAAATTTAGTAGGTAGTGGGATTTAACTTTAGTTTTAAAAGTTGAATTATACAGGACTTTGCGGTCATCGGCTCGGTTCAGTCCTGGTTTTTATTTTATTTTAGGATTTGAAGCATTAGGGAGTGGTTGGAGACACTTTTTAAGATTATTAACATTAATGTATATAATTTGTATGCATTTTAGGGTATTTACAATATCAGGTTTGAAATCAATGTAAAATAGTTTCATTATTTAGCGCACTGATACAATGTATAACGTATTATATCCGCTGCTGAGTTGATATAGCACAATATAATTATAATATTGTATTAAAACTATTTTTGCCTTGAAATATACATGAGGTAGTATGGGTGGCGCCCTCTGCTGGATGGAATGCGTATGTGCAATGAAGAACTACCGAAATAGGGGGGGTTATTGATAGACCACTTCTCTACCGACTGTTTGTTCCCTAACCACTGTGAAATAATCAACTTTGACAAAGGCAATGCTGTATAAAAACAACAGAAGTTGAACTATGTTCGCATACATTCATATTATAGTGTAAGGGTCGGGCAAATCCCGCCCATGCAGTTTCATATTCCCACTAACTCCTGTTTTGATTTTGTCCACTGGGCTATGGGGACCTTTATTCCCTATAATAATCCTAATAATCCTGGTCGGATCGTATCTGTTGCTGGTGGGCTGGTATGTGATATGTCCCTATATGTCATATGTCCCTATAACTCCCTTTCTCTGCTATTTTTGCGCTTCCTTCCTTGCGCTGCCAAGCCAAGCCACTGACGTCATGCGTCGTGTTAATTATTCGCATGTGGAGTGCAGCGCCGATCGAGGCTCTCCTCTGGTAAAACGAGAGGAGTAAGAGGAGGAACCGTGTGGGGAGAAAGTTAGTCGAGATGGCAAAACGCGCAGGTCCGGAGTGGCAGCGCTCCGCGCAATATTAACCCGTGTCGCGCACGTCCTGGAACGAACCCCACCCATGCAACTTTAGTGCCTACAAGTGAGTAACCTTTTAATCCCTTTATTTGACACTTTTTGCCAAGCTTCGGGATTTGGTTTTGTCGACTCTTTTGTCCGAGCTGCTTTCTTTAGGAGGTGATCATGGCTAGTTGGCTACACCCGTACGAGGAGAGAAAATAGCCTACAATAAACGCACATAAGTGTTACAGTCGCATTTTGTTTTATTCTAGGCTGATCAAATCATGCATAATATGCGTCCATGTGGATACGTGGATATAATGCGCGTATACATAAGTGCGGGGAAGTGGTTTTAACGCGCGATCGGAGTTGTTCATGAAACCAGGCAGAATATGTATATATATTTATATAGCTTATTATAGCTGTGCATTGGACACATTTTGGGAATGTTCCCGACTGCGTATTTGAGACGTCTTATTTATTTTATGCAGATCCAAGTAGGCCTATATTCCTTTTTTCCTCCAGCGGATTTGCATCGCCTTCACATTTTCACAGAATATCTCTAGCCTATATCCTGTCCTCCGTGTTTGGAGCTGTGATTGCCCGAATGCTGACGATGCAGTGACAGATTCGGAGACCGGTTAGTGCGACTTGATTTAATGTAATATTTCGAATAGAAATAGGCGCTCTATTCTTGCAGGTTTATTATAGGGTCGGATTGGAAGGTATATAATCTACTACCGGCTGCATTTGAAGCAATGTGTGTGTTGGAATTGAGTGGCCTATAACTTATTATACATCACATTAAAGCCACATCACACAGACCTTCTGAACATACTGGCTGGCTATAACCTAGAGCAAAAGACAAGCGCATCTCACTTTGGATAAAAGCGACCAGTCGGGATGTTGCGCCAAACACCACTGGTTCATCCAGGCGCCCGCATCTGTATGGAGGAGCAATGGACAATTGTGTCTTTAAATAACCGGGCTATTTCAAGTGGGCAGAAGCAACAGGGGCACGGTCGCATTTGCTTTGCGCCAGCGATTTACCGTCGGTGAACACGCGTTTGTGACAGATCGACGCACCGAACGATCGGACTGTGCGAGACGACATTGTCTCTCTAAACGATTTGTTTTATTCCAATTTCAGGTCTAAGGGCGATCCCTGCGGAAAATGCCGACGCTGGTGTGACGGGCAGGAGGGAAACTGACTCCAGTCTAAGTGTTAACACCCCCCTCCTGAGTGTTACACCCCCCCCCATGCGGATGCACCTTGGAGAACACATTGTCACCATCCCCCTCAAGATACACCTGACATCCTAAAAGCCAGCAGGATGCTACACCACTTGAACTGAGCACAGCGGCTCGAACCCCGTCAAACGACAGCAACAGGAGAAGAGCCCCAATCGCCTCAAAAGAAGCAAAGGGAACCCACGACGACGCAGGGGAACAGCCCGGCTCCTCAAGTCCTCCTCTAGTTGACCTCTTCTCTTGCGTCACCCAGCGGGGGAGAGTGGGCGTTAGGCCGACCGGTCATACTGTTCTGCCTGGCGCGCCTGCCCACACACCATGATGTTTCGTGACCAGGTTGGCGTTCTGGGCAGCTGGTTTAAAGGGTGGAACGAGTGCGAGCAGACGGTGGCCCTGCTGTCGCTGCTGAAGCGCGTGTCTCGGACCCAGGCACGTTTTCTTCAGCTGTGCCTCGAACACAGCCTTGCGGAGTGCATCGAACTCCACGTGTTGGAGGGGGATGCTAATAACCCAGGTATGCACACACACACCATATCGATGGTTTCATGTTTATTGAATACACACACATTTAAAGGGTACCACTCCAGGCGTCATTTCCATATTGGCTTGCATTGACAGCATGGTTAACAGTGCCCAATGCCCAACGATGAGGTCATGGCAGTATCTGGGACTGTCATTGAACACCAGATCACACTCAACTGCTGTTTTCCACCGCAGGGTTAAATAAGTTACACAGGGGCGGCGGTCTGGTCTGTTGCATCTGGCCGGAACGTGGCCATAGAAACAAACACCCTGGCAACCAAACCGGCTCATGAAAAATAGAGGCACACTTTCACCAGTGCGCTGTACTGTGTGTGTGTGTGTGTGTGTGTGCACGGTCTGACGGTCTGGACTGTTTTTATACAAGTTGTAAAACCCTTTGGGAACACACGCAACTCGACATGGGATTCCCATCAGAGTTTATAGTGGGTATAATGTCGGCCTCTCTCCACCTAGTTTTCTGCCAGTCACACTGGCAGGGAGTAATGCAGCCAACGCTGTAAAATGTGAGACATCCAGACCATTGTGTTATTCTCAAAGTGAAGTTGGTCCCAAGCCCCAGTTTTGTGGACACCTGTCAGATCAGACGGTGAGCTTGAGAAGATGCAGTTGGGTTGGCATGGAAACGGCGTGGGTTAGACGGGTATCATCTAGTTAAGCCTTGTTTGGGATCAAACTGCTTCAACCAACAGGTTTATATGAATAGTCTGCTCTCATTGTGCCACTTCTTAATGTAAGTGTAATGCTAAACACTTGCAGTGAGTCTGTGTGTATTTTATGCTCACAGCTCATTGTATATAATTGATTGTCAAAATGGTGTAGATTTAGTGTGTTGTTGCTATGTGTTGTCTATTACTAGGGGAACCAATACGACATGCTGATTGTAAACGATTTAAAGGTGCTTCTGATTCTCACTGTAGGAGTTTACAAGACTTTCCAAACTGACGTTCCACAAGTTTTTCTGTGTTATGGTGAACTGGACTCTAAAAGTGACCGCATGAAACACGTTAGTGACCAGCGTCCCAGAGTTGTCTCCACACTGTTGACATGGAGACCGGTGTTTTTTTTTTTTTTACGGCTACTATTTAATGAACCTGCCGGTTGAAGAGCTGTGAGGCATCTGTTTCTCAAACTAGAAACTCTTAATGTATTTGACCTCTCGCTCGGTTGTGCAAAGGGGGCCTCCCACACCTCTTTTTTGTTCTACCTAGAGCCTTTTTTGTTCTGCCTAGAGCCTTTTCGCTCTATTCTGTGATGGGAGTAGTACACATCATTGTACTAGATCTTCAGTTTCTTGCCAATGTCTTGCATAGAATAGCCTTCAGAACAAGAATAGTCTGATGAGTTTCAGAAGATGGTTCTTTGTTTTCGGCCATTTTGAGCCTGTCATTGAACCCTGAAACATGGATACTCCAAATACTCAACTAGTCTAAAGGACGACAGGTTTCTTAATCAGCACAACGGTTTTCAGTTGTTTCTTTACCCTAATTATCAATTAGCCGTTTCAAATGATTGTGTCTTGAGTTAGCAAACAAAACTGGCAATTGGAACACAGGATTGATGGTTGCTTGTATTGGAGCCTTTATATGCCTATATTATAGATATTCCGTTGAAAATGATCTGTTTTCAGCTACAACAGTAATTTACAACATTAACTACACTGCATTTCGGCACCATTGGATGTTATTATTATGTACACATTTGTCTGCTTTTCTTTTAAAAAAACAAGACTTCTTCTTTCTGAGTGACCCCAGACGTTGAAAATGCTGTAGTGTATTATCCATGGTCTGTTTTTTCGGGAAGATGCTAAAAAAGATATACGCTTATATATATTTACTCAAACCCGGGTCCCTCCCAGTGTTAATTTGCAGCTGGAAGCTCAGAGTTCACTGGATTCCTTTGAATCCAATGCACAACTGAAAGGAATCCACAATGACCTAGTTATTTCACTACATGAAGAGCTCGCCTTGTCGCTCGCGACCAGAGTGATGCAAGTCAGAAGACGCTTGTGACCTGAGGGAGGATGTGCGCTACACACGAGGGGGGTTTATTTTAGTCACTGGATGGTATTACATTTCCAGAGTTACGAGATAATGATCCAATTCGAGTGATTTGATTTGCTATTTCGAGCTCCAATACGTGTTCGGGCTGAGTTAATCCCGGGGGGCTGTTTTGCGTGTTCGTGTCAGGGTAAACACTCCACTTTAGTGCCATTTCATCCGTGTGTCTTGACAAGGTAACTTGCCAAGTTTAGCGAATCCACTGCTTTGCCTCTTGAATATGTACTTTGAAACTCAGTTCAAATAATTTAACATCAGTTGTGTGTTTTTTTTACCTGCTTGCCATTTCACATATGTCTTTGCAGTAAGTTATATTTTTTCAGTTGCAATTCGATTAAGTAGAGAAAGTGCATGATTATAATTCCTGAGAATTATTTCTCTGCGTTTCCACCCCTGTTCCCTGAGGTGGACTGCATGACAGGGTAGATGCTTGGGGTTGGGCCAGGACAGGGAGCTACTGATGTTATGAATGGCTGACTTCATTGGAGCATTTTTGACTGTGGACTGAGTGGTATAGGACAGGAAAACAGAAGGGGCAGGTGCCCCATGTACAGACTGCTATGCTGTGGCTCTCATTGGTCCGTGTACAGACTGCTATGCTGTGGCTCTCATTGGTCCGTGTACAGACTGCTATGCTGTGGCTCTCATTGGTCCATGTACAGACTGCTATGCTGTGGCTCTCATTGGTCCATGTACAGACTGCTATGATGTGGCTCTCATTGGTCCGTGTACAGACTGCTATGATGTGGCTCTCATTGGTCCATGTACAGACTGCTATGCTGTGGCTCTCATTGGTCCATGTACAGACTGCTATGTTGTGGCTCTCATTGGTCCATGTACAGACTGCTATGCTGTGGCTCTCATTGGTCCATGTACAGACTGCTATGATGTGGCTCTCATTGGTCCGTGTACAGACTGCTATGATGTGGCTCTCATTAGTCCATGTACAGACTGCTATGCCGCTCACTCATTGGTCCATGTACAGACTGCTATGCCGCTCACTCATTGGTCCATGTACAGACTGCTATGCCGCTCACTCATTGGTCCATGTACAGACTGCTATGCCGCTCACTCATTGGTCCATGTACAGACTGCTATGATGTGGCTCTCATTGGTCCATGTACAGACTGCTATGCCGCTCACTCATTGGTCCATGTACAGACTGCTATGATGTGGCTCTCATTGGTCCATGTACAGACTGCTATGCCGCTCACTCATTGGTCCATGTACAGACTGCTATGCCGCTCACTCATTGGTCCATGTACAGACTGCTATGCTGTGGCTCTCATTGCTCCATGTACAGACTGCTATGATGTGGCTCTCATTGGTCCATGTACAGACTGCTATGCTGTGGCTCTCATTGGTCCATGTACAGACTGCTATGCTGTGGCTCTCATTGGTCCATGTACAGACTGCTATGTTGTGGCTCTCATTGGTCCATGTACAGACTGCTATGATGTGGCTCTCATTGGTCCGTGTACAGACTGCTATGCTGTGGCTCTCATTGGTCCATGTACAGACTGCTATGATGTGGCTCTCATTGGTCCATGTACAGACTGCTATGATGTGGCTCTCATTGGTCCATGTACAGACTGCTATGCCGCTCACTCATTGGTCCATGTACAGACTGCTATGCCGCTCACTCATTGGTCCATGTACAGACTGCTATGCCGCTCACTCATTGGTCCATGTACAGACTGCTATGATGTGGCTCTCATTGGTCCATGTACAGACTGCTATGCCGCTCACTCATTGGTCCATGTACAGACTGCTATGATGTGGCTCTCATTGGTCCATGTACAGACTGCTATGCCGCTCACTCATTGGTCCATGTACAGACTGCTATGCCGCTCACTCATTGGTCCATGTACAGACTGCTATGCTGTGGCTCTCATTGGTCCATGTACAGACTGCTATGATGTGGCTCTCATTGGTCCATGTACAGACTGCTATGCTGTGGCTCTCATTGGTCCATGTACAGACTGCTATGCTGTGGCTCTCATTGGTCCATGTACAGACTGCTATGTTGTGGCTCTCATTGGTCCATGTACAGACTGCTATGATGTGGCTCTCATTGGTCCGTGTACAGACTGCTATGCTGTGGCTCTCATTGGTCCATGTACAGACTGCTATGATGTGGCTCTCATTGGTCCATGTACAGACTGCTATGCCGCTCACTCATTGGTCCATGTACAGACTGCTATGCCGCTCACTCATTGGTCCATGTACAGACTGCTATGCCGCTCACTCATTGGTCCATGTACAGACTGCTATGCCGCTCACTCATTGGTCCATGTACAGACTGCTATGATGTGGCTCTCATTGGTCCATGTACAGACTGCTATGCCGCTCACTCATTGGTCCATGTACAGACTGCTATGATGTGGCTCTCATTGGTCCATGTACAGACTGCTATGCCGCTCACTCATTGGTCCATGTACAGACTGCTATGCCGCTCACTCATTGGTCCATGTACAGACTGCTATGCCGCTCACTCATTGGTCCATGTACAGACTGCTATGCCGCTCACTCATTGGTCCATGTACAGACTGCTATGCAGTGGCACTCATTGCACAAGCCTGTTATGTGTCTCTATTCCTGGGACAGGAAACTTCAGTCCTGGAGGACCCACTTCTGGTTTATGATTCACCTAGTAGCTCAAAATAGAAATACTGCTAGCTTATCCTTAAAGTAGCACTAAACCGTCAGCTCTCTTAACATTTTAATTACATTTCTTCTAATGTATGGAGAATGAAAAACTGAAAAATAAAATCTCCTTCAGTATTTAGACCCTTTGCCACAAACCAAACCATTACGCTCAAGGAACTCTCAGAAGACCTCTGAAATCGAATTGTTGAGGAACAGAATCAGGGAATATTATAGAAGATATATTAATTTACCGAAGCCACATAGCAACGGGTCAGAACTTTTTTCAATGTGATTTTGTCAATGTGGTTTTTAAGTAGAACATTTGTTCAGAGCCGTCCTTGCTGGGCCTGTCGTGTGTTTAATTGTGAGGAACATACCGTTCAGACGGCAAGGACAATTCAGGGGTTACAGTGACGCTGTCTGGCTAACTACTCTGGTCATTCTTCTCCTGATGCTGTAACTGCAACACCGGCCAAATAGACCTGGATGATGTCTCATTTCCTATCAGGTTTCAAACGAGCTCGTCTTGTCAAAGTGCAGTAATCGCCTCATCAAGTCAGGCGCTGTGTCGCTCCCCGGGCCGTCACTCGTTCTACAACTACTACCGCCGATAAAAGTACAAAAAAGCACGGACGGAAAACAGCATTCCTGTCTGAAGTCGTAAATGGCTTTTAATGATGGGATATTCTTTAGGAATGTGGGCACGGAATACGGTTGGGAATGAGCAGCGGAGCAGCAGTTTTCCGATGAAAGGAAAACAGCTCACAGTGTTGGGAACGATGGCGATGAACAAAAAGAGAATATGTCGTTTGGACCTCATCGCTATCTGGTTTGTGCCCTGTGCCCTTTACTCCCGATTACACGGGCACTAGTTTATTGTACAAATTTCAAATCATTGAAAATGTAAAACTTTGGGCCTATGAATTCTGATGTGTATTCTGGAATTATTTTTTGCTAAATCTGAATTGGGTTATTCAGCCAGATGATTTTTTGCATTCCCCCCCAGAAACTCTAGTGGCATCATTCTCCTTCTAGACACGACTAGTTTAAATGCTTTAAACAGGGTCATCATATCTTGCCACTGCATATTTCCGCGGCTATGCAACCATTGGTTTCAAATCTAATTGCATTTCATCTTTAAAGGCTGTCTCTCGATAGTCCATCTGAAATGTTTTTCCATCTGATAATAGCGAAGAAATCACTGGTAACCTTTTGTCCCAGCCTGGAATCCGCGTTATTGGCAACGTTATTGGCGAATTATAGAAGCTGTGTTGCGGGCGGAAAACATACAGAAAAACAAATCAAAGCTACAATGTAACTGGTTAATTTGTTAATGTATTGGTACTTATTGTCAACTTATTAGCTGATTAAAAATGGACATTTACCTTGTGTTAAGTTTACCACCAAACTTTGTATGGACACTTGCATGAATAGAACTTCGTAAAGAAATGTTTTTACTGAAGCTTGCGTTCTATTGCCACTTTGCTTTCAGATTGGTATTTCCTTGCATTTCTGTCACGATGATTTCTGTGGCTAATTTAAGATGAATCGTAAAATCTGTGACCTGTTTTCGGGACTCACTAGATACATTTTCAAAAGGCACTGAATTGGTGGGACAACCCAGAAAACGTTACGGAACATTACTGGTAAAGTATAAAGTAGCAGTTGGTGAAATGCAATTCCAGACACTTCTCAGGTCTTCTGAGGCTCAACCCTACTTCTTGCCTTCCAGCTGCTTTTCTGGGGGGAAAAATGTTTGCCGCCCTCGTCCTGTCCTGTCTAGTAGGAGAGAAAAGAGTGCTTGTCTCTCATTTGGGTGTCGGACTATTCCATCACACCCACGCATGAGCAAACAGTTTATTTCTGTCCGCTTGGGTCTGTGTTCCGTGAACTCATACGGAACCTCAGGAATGGTAAGACGGGAGGACTTGCCAAACAAAATCCTTCTCTCAGAAGAGTCGGAATCAAAATGCCACTTTTCTCCCCCCTCCCAACGCTCATGTCAGCCCTGAGTCTCGAATTTCACAGAAGGAAATATACAGTAACTTGAATTCCTCCTCAATCCAACAGAGACACTGTGAGATCATCTATTGCAAAATGACGCGACATCACCCACTGGGTTTCTGTCTCAGCCAAAAAAACGACACTTGAAGACACAGTCCTCTGTCAGAGTAAAGATGTCAGACGGCCGGTTGAACCCCTTCTCATTAGCAGCTGTGCCGTTTCACTCAAGGTGTGAATGAAAGCTTCCTCGGCACTTAGCGCTGGAGACTGCGGCTCTGTGGCATGTGATACCAATACATGTTCCATTCTCCGTCTCGGACAGGTGAAATGCGCCGGCAGCCCGTAGACAACCGGGGCATCAGAGCCAGAGTTTTGGATGTTTCCATAAATGCCCCGAGCCCTCCCTCGTTCCCTTGAAGCAGCTGGCCATTCTTGGTGGCATTAGACAGTGTGTGTCATTGTACGAAGAGGCTGGTCTAAGCTTGGGCGCCATCCAGACCCAACTAACTGTGTGTGGACTCACATTGCAGGGCCCTGCTGATGCGTCATGAGGACAAGGGAATCTCAGAGCACCGAGGCACGGCACATGTGATGCCTTTGGGCTGGCCATTTATGAAACCGCAGTACGCACACTTCCTGGTCGTTTATGACCCGCCTTTGTGTAGTACGTAGATGTTAAGAGTCAGGTTTTGATGTAGTCACAAACTGGGTTTCACAAGGGACTTGGCAGCTATAAATACTGTTGTGCCGCAGGAGACCTGCTGTCGATTTGGACCGACGACATTAAGCACTTCTCCGGCATCTATTCATTTGGTCTCACAAATGTTTTACTTTGTGATTCGAAACCTTGGCCAATCTTTGAAATATGACCTTTTCTTTGCAACTTTTTCTTTGCAACTTTGTGCAGAGGGCCAGCATCCTGGAGTTGCCTCTTCACTGTTGACGTTGAGGTGTTTTGTGGGTACTATTTTATGAAGCTGCCTGTTGCGGACCAGTGAGGCGTTCATTGCTCAAACCAGACACTACATGTATTTGTGCCCTTGCTCAGTTGTGCACCGGGGCCTCCCACTCTTTTGAGAAGTTATTTGTTTCAAGACATTTTGTGCCTGGTGCTCTAGATACACAGCTAGTCTTAAGAAGGACAGCTTTATTTCTTCTTTAGATTATTAACTTGGATTAGTCAACAACATGTGCGTTTGGAACAAAGGACTGATGGTGGCAGATAATGGGCTTCTGTACGCGTAAATATACCATCAACAATGTGTTTCCAGCTACGAAAGGTCATTTACAACATTATCAATGTCTGTTATTTTAATGGAGTGACATTAGTGTATATTGTTTGTGTGTGTGTGTATATACCGGTATGCGTGTTTTTATTTTTCTCAGTTGAAATAACATCAAATTAATCCGATATTTAGTGTAGACATTGATAGTGTTGCATGTAGAGTATCTCATAACAGTGTACATTTGCTGTCCCCTCAAAATAACTCAACACACAGTCATTCATGTCTGAACCGCTGGCAACAAAACAGTGATTTCAGTGTCATTCCTTCAGTGTTGTCACATGAAAAGATCCAATCAAATATTTACAAAAACGTGAGGGGTGTACTCGCTTTTGTGAGATACTGTATTTGACTGCATGGCTGCCAGACACCTCCTCCTTCCCTCACTGAGTGAAAGGTGTCTGCCTCGGGCCAATTGCTCTCATTGGGGCTGAGCGACTCCTGCTGAGAGACAGCTGATTGGCCGGCAAGATGGCTGTGTGCGCAGAGCTGAGATGACATCAGCTGAGCATGTCGAAGACCATGGCAACAGTTGCCCGTAAGAAAAGCGCAGGGAGGGACTCTGACTCTGGTGGGATTGATTTTTTTCTAATGATGCTATAATAGCTCATGCACTATACAGCTTGCTGCATACTTTCAGGTTTGAGCCGGTAAGAGGAAAGACTGTATGTAATTAATTTATTTCACTCAGTGGAGTGCCACCATCTGGTCCTACCTGTCAGGTAGTCTTAGCCGGGTGCATCCTGTGTCGTTGTGTTAAACACACACACACACACACACACACACACAAACACACAGGGGCCCCTACTGGACCTTCACTGAATGCACTTCCTGCCAAAGCCACCAGTCTCCATCACATACAGCATTCTGAGAGGCTTTTGTCCAACTTGCCTCCAAAACATTGGAAAATGTATAACTTCTCACAAGGTGAAAGCTGCTGTAAGATGTGACTTGGATTTGTAGAACGCTGCTATCCCTTTTTTTCTCTTCTGTTCCAGCCTACAATGCACTTGTTGAACAAAAAACCAAACCCACTGTTTCAAGGTTTATCGTGCCCAGTCAACAACAATGGTCCCAATGAACGCAGTGGCGTTTGGCCGCCTCTTTGTCCAGTGTGAATGGACCATGTTGTACTGTAGGTTCGTCTCACACTCGGGCAAGTTCCTGGGTTCACACCACGGTCTCAGGTCCGTTCTCCTCTCAGACTCTCACATTCCTGCTGTAGTCAGGACAGACTGCACTCTGCTTTGCACACGCACACAGGACACAATTCATGACGAACACCCACACCCACACACACTCTCTCACACACACACACACACACTGGTTCAGCCGGTTTTGTTGTAGCAGTTTTCCAGATGAGTTGCATGCTTCTGTTGGGGTATGTACCGGTTGGTCTGATAGACACTCTATATATAGAATAGTCTACAAGAGCCTTTTTTCAACATATCGTTACGCACCTAATTTAAAATTGATACCTTTTCTCCTCAATCTTCAATACGATATACCATGACAATTATGAAAACAAATATTTTACGTTTTGTAATAACGGATAAATCTCATGCATCCTTGGCCTTGACGCTCTGTATGTCTAATGAGGATTGAGTTGAGCTGTAACGCTAAACGTCAAGGGCTACTTTTGGCCCAAACAAGCTACCGCTCAACACCTTTTTTAATGCCGTCCCTACTGTGAATGCATGGTGATGAGTTCATCGTTCTATGGGGAACCCTGTCAGTGGCAGTAGCTCTGGATAGGGGGGTGGCGATGGGGGTGTGGGTGAGTGTGTGAGTGTGTGAGAAAATAGTGTGTGGCACAAAGATAATTTTTAAACACACAGGTTCATCCCTGTCCTGTGAAACCCTCAGCAGTGTCCAGTATGCGTTATTACACAATGTTGCTTTGAGACTCAGACTAACCATGTGACTGATACAGCGTGTGTCTTATTGGGAAACAAACCATAGTGAAACCTGGGTAAACCGGGTCACACCCAAAGGCACTAAACAAAACCATGCGGACACATACACTCATTCACTTATAGCAGGTACTGATGTCAAGGTTTCTTCCAGATAGGAGAGTGATCATCATTCTCCTCCAAATGACTGAGGAAGGGAGCTAGCCCGTGTGTGTGTGTGGGAGGGGCTTAACCGACCTCAGCCATTTCCTTAAATAGAGCACCGGGGGCCTCTCCAATTGGGCCAGACTTGAGGTTCGCATTCCGGGCATAACTGCGACTGTTCTGAATCGCACAACCACAGCAGCAACTTCCAGCAGGTAGACCCAGAATCATCTGTCACAGGAAGCCCCTGTGAGGATCGGGGACCAGGGAAGGGACGCAATGTCATTTATCCTGCAGGAATATTAGTTTTAGGTAGCAATGATGCCTTTCCTTTTCCTGAGTGGAAGAGTAGGTCGTCCATCCTGAAGACTCATCACAGTCCAAACAATAGAACACACACACACACACACACACACACACACACACTGAGAGAGACACAGAGGACGCCAGCTTGCCGGCTCTGAAGCTACTGACAGAGGCAGGTGCTTCCCACTTTGTTGTCCGTCCAGCTGGGCTCAATAGATAGTTAGCCCAGCACTGTCATGCTATTATTTCCAATGCCCAGACAAGGACTAAAGGTCATGATGTAAATGGAATCTCAAGGAGAGAAAGACACACTCGAAGCAAACTCTTGCATACGCTCGTACTTGAGTGTGACGTTTTCTAAAGCGTGTTCACCGGTCACGTGATCATCCACCTGCGATCTCGCATTTGAACAGGCCCACCTTCATTTGTTATAAATAGGGTACAGAACTCGGCCCTTTAAACGGTACGGACTGAATTGTGTCGGTACTTCGTGGGTACCAACCCGCATCTGGGAAGGACAGTAGCGAGGGCGCGACTACGAGAGCGGGACAACGAGAGCGAGACTAAATTTGAAAGTTTGAACTTAAAAGTACAAAAGTACAGAAAAAGGTAACGCCGTATAGCAAACAGTAACCCACCCTAGTTGTGACTATAATAACTATAAAATACAACCGATTCTGGCCTATTGAAACTAAGCAGAACGCACCTTGA
Source organism: Dallia pectoralis (assembly GCA_029465975.1). Lineage (NCBI taxonomy): Eukaryota > Metazoa > Chordata > Actinopteri > Esociformes > Umbridae > Dallia > Dallia pectoralis. The sequence continues at coordinate 5,789,977 of CM055754.1, forward strand.
AATGGGTTTATCAGGGCTTGGCCGTGTGGATGAAAGGTTTACCGCCCTTTTAGCAGCCAGTGGGAGTGAAGGCCTTGAACACTGAGGCCGATAACAAGGATGTCTTCTGGGGATCTCATGTTAGCCTGTCAGTTACGGAACCTATTCTGCTACGCAGATGCGGCCAACACTGTGGAAAGGTATGTCCCCCCCCTGTTGTGCGTCTTAGAAAGCAATGCGATACGGCTTCCTGTTCAGCTAATGGGCCCTTGAACCGACTGAAGTACTGAGCATCAATTGCCAGGTGACCGTGTTGTACTGACAAGAAGAGAAATACGCTTTCCGTCATCGACTGATTGAATGGCAACTTTATCATGCCGCAAAGCAGTGCTTGATGCGCAAGCCTTCTGTGTGTGTGTCTCTGTGTGTCCCTGTTGTTTTTTACTATAGCACTGTAAAGGTTGGAAACCCAGGTGATCTATACATAGCCATTTTGGATAGCTAGCTCTTTGTATTGTTTGTTTAGCGTGTTTAGCGTTTCATTTGATTATTTTCTCAGGTTGAGATGTTGTCTGTCAATTTTCTCTTTGGGTAGTTTTGTACTGTTTGCTTTTCCTTCGTAAGGGTGTTTGTTCTAGTTTCCTTGGATCTTGAGAGTTCCCGTTGAATTATTTGTAGTTCTTGTGAGTTCTAGGAACTGCTTTTTACTTTATGTGGGGTTTTGTCCTGTTGTGTGTGCTATGGAGGTTTTAGTTCCCATTACGGACGTTCAGCTCACTACAATCTAGTACATGGGGCAAAGAAGTGACCAACCGCTCTTCAATAAAGTATGGAGATTCAATAGGGGGAATACGAGTTGGATACATAAGGTTATAAAAAGAATAACTACGTTAGTAATAATAATAACATAAATAAAAACGAGTCCAGCTGTGTGGACAGTATGGAGGAGTTCATGCAGCTACTAGCAGAATCCTTACCTGGTGGGACTCTGGCTGTCCTTTACAACACCAGGATAAACCCCTGGCTTGGCATCGTGTTAGAAGCCACGCTTGTATCACTGCTACAACCGCTATGAGACCTAATGCTGCATATCTTCTGCAGATGAACGGAGCAGTTCAGTTCTATGTTTAAAATGTCTGAAATTAAAACATATAGAATGGGAAGATTCTGATTTAAGACGGAACTTGTTGGTATAGAATGTTATTTAGATGTTCAAAAAGTGACGGAACACACGCGGCACGTGGCAGCTATCTTTAGAAGCAGGAAGCTCTAGGAGGGAGATTTTCCCCGGGGGTTCACCTGTGTCAGTGGGTCCGTGCGAGGCTTTTAGGTGAACGGTAGGAGGAATCTGTGCCACGGAAGCACAGCTTGTTGCTGTTCCCTTTCTCCCTTTATTCCTCCTTCGCTCTTTGTATCTGTCTGTTCATTTCTCTTTCCTCTCGTGTGCCTTCTCTCCCTCACCTTTCACTTGAATCCGAGTACTGTGAGTGATGAGAGGCCTCGGTTTTTGTCTCCTGGGGTGGGCGTGTGGGGGCCTGTCCACCTGCCCGTCAAGGCCCGGTCCCCACCCTGTAGCCAAGTATATCGTCACCGTTTGGGAAGGGGGCGGGGCAGGCCCAGGGGCTACGATGAGCTCACTTTTACATGCACTCACTCTCTCTGCCTCTTTTTTACTCTGTCTTACTCTTTCTCTGTCTTACTTTATGTCTCTTTCTGTCTCTCTCCCCTTTTAGCTGTGGGCTTTTCTTATGAAAGGATGCACGTTGCCCAAGTTAGCATCTGTCAGCTCTGACTCATTTTAGAACACCAGCCATGTCTTCTTTTATGCTTCGGATCTAAACTCTCCATCTCTCCGCCTCTTGTCTTTTGCAGGGGTCAGGTAAAGGTGACAGCCGAATAATATGGGACGAGCAGTACATAGAGTGACTTTGTTCCCATAGTCAGACGTGCGTTAGTTTCCCTCCCATTGTAACAGCCCCTGATCTGTAACATATTGTCTGTTGGAAGTTTTTTGGTTTGAACTTTTCCAGCCTGTTCACATACCATGACAGTGTGTCAACGTTGGCAACGGAAGGAGGACTTCTATCATTGTTGGGTTGAGACTCGTATCCATAGTGATATGTCTCTCTTGACCTGTCTGCTTGTCCCCCTAGTTATCTGTCTCTCTTGACCTGTCTGTCTGCCTGCCTCGCTAGCTATCCGTCTCTCTCGACCTGTCTGTCTGCCTGCCTCGCTAGCTATCCGTCTCTCTCGACCTGTCTGCCTGCCTCGCTAGCTATCCGTCTCTCTCGACCTGTCTGTCTGCCTGTCCCCCTAGTTATCCGTCTCTCTCGACCTGTCTGTCTGCCTGTCCCTCCCCCAGGTGTCTGTCTCTCACTCGTTGGTGATCTCAAAGAGAAGCTATGTGTCTAACCAGTGCTGGTTTTGTGGGCATGCAGCAGCGGTTTTTAGCCGCGGCACGGAAACAGCACGTTCTCCAGATAGGACCTGTGGTATGCCAGCACATTCCTCACCGCTGAGCTAGAGAGTCCACTCAGGGAAATCCTGTTGAGTCGTGTGTGTGTGTGTATGTGTGTGTCTTCTGCCACAGCCCAGTTCAGTGTATTTTCTATCTTTCTCTGTGGGGTGAAAAGTACAGGCAGACCGACACATTCCTTTCTGCGCTGCTTTTCGTCGCCTTTGTTTTCCGCTCTCTTTAAAAACTCCTGTCGCTCTTTCGAGCGGGCTTTTGTGAGCGTGTAACTTTTCCCCCTGTTCGTATCTTTTCAACGGTCCTATGTTACAGCGGGTCACAGCCGCTCAAACAATAGCATTAGCATACGACCCAACCCCCAGCCGGTGCTAACTGTGGCTCGCTCAGCGGAGGCTAGCGTTCAGGGAACACGAGTTAACTGGACACGTTGTTAGAACAGAACCCCCAGTATCAGGGAGCGGACAGAGCCAGATGCCCCCCCCCCCCGTTTGTTTTGTTAACGGGATAAACGCTGGAGCAGTGGGCTAAGTCCACACTACCAGGGGCTTCCTGCTCTGTCATGAGATGAACTCCAGCCGCGTTTTTTGCCGTGAGCTGTGTTTCAGACATTCCATGTAAACACACCCATGCACCCGTGTGTGTGTGTGTGTGTGTGGGGGGGCGACCAACGGGCTGTTTTCGATCAGTGCGTTCCACCAGTCTGATATAAACAGGGCGTTATCTTTCTCCGCCCGCCGGTGTCGGAACTGTGTGATGTGGGCCGGGCATATTTATAGAACAAGGGGAGTCGTGTGTCCGGCAGACAGTCTCTCCTCAAACTCTGCGTTTGTTTCTGAGGTAAATATGCCGGAGGGGACACACATGTCCCTACACTGCATGTAGCAAATGGATTGTCCATTTGGGTCACACGTTACTATTGAGGTTAGGAAGAGGGTTAAAGCGGGACTTTTTGGAAGGCAAATTCCCATTTGGATTAGTAAAAGTGTGGGTGGCAGAGCTGTGCTCGAGACCACCTAAAGCGAGACCGAGACGAGACCGAGACCGAAGGGGGCCGAGACCGAGACGAGACCAAGACCGAAGGGGACCGAGACCGAGACGAGACCGAGACCGAAGGTGGCCGAGACCGAGACGAGACCGATACCAAAGGGGGCCGAGACCGAGACCAGTCATATCAACACTAAATAATATGACATGTTTTTGGTCCAATGACCAATGTAAAAAAAACACTTGACCAACAGCATCAGATCATCTACTGTGTTGTCATCCTGAATTAAATGAATTTTATTAAAAGAGTATCTAGGCCTATTTATTGTCTTATGTAAACATAAAATACGAAAATAAAACCATGATTTTAAAATGCACAGGCTATGATATTAAAATTTCTAAAAATCGAATAAATGAAAATCCATCAAACTGTATGTCCTATGTTGATGTAGTAAATGCTAACACATTTTAGATCACAAGCGACTTGCAATCAAATGATTTGCGCATGATTGGCCGATAAACAAATCTATTTATAATGATTTATCCGTCCACAGGCACGCAGCTTCAGTTGTTTGTCTGCTTGAGCAGGACACGCAAACGAACCGGTTGCACTGCGCACAGTGTTCATTATTGTTACGAGTGCACATGAGACAGCAGCAAACTAACCCGGTTGAACTGCGCACAGTGTTCATATAGATCAGACCAAAACCCGTCCAGTTTCATATAGATCGGACCATAACCGGTCCAGTTTTATGCTCTTTCTGCCGTATGCCCCCCGGACTTATGTATGTGCCACGTCCTTCTGTGTGCATGAGTAATTTAATTTATCGCCCATTTGTAGTTAGCCTATTAATAATTATTGTTTATATTCGTTTAATTTCGATACAAAACAATATTTTGTTGAAGTCTCTTGTAGGCTATATGAATACACTGTGGTTCATTCGTTATTAATTATTGAGTGCAATAGGCGCATGACACATGAATGGGGCTGTATGTATTTGGCGGAATTCGTTCTGTTTATTTAGTGAAACATATTTCTTTATAAACGTACCTCTTTTTTGTAGTTCAACCAAGCCAATCAGACTATTGTCTATATGTGTTCTCGTAGTATTTGTCTGTGTATCGCCCATTCAACCATTGCCATATAGGCTCAGTGAAGTGTGATCGGTGTCTGGGTACCGCAATTAGGGTACCAACGCCCAGCGGCGTGGGATTTTGGCGACAGGAAGGCAGTTTAGGTATCAAAAAACATGTAAATAGTAGTTTTATATATTGTTCGGTTTGTGATTTTGCAATTCTGAAAACGGGACAAGGTAAAATGCACGTATTTAGGAAAAGTCATGGAAGGACGTCGGCTGTAGCTTTTCAACATTATATATGTATTTTAATTACTAACCGCTGTGTGTTTTCGGACAAATTATTTATTTGTGCTCACTGTGCTGAATATAGGCAAAACGAATATAATGGCAGATTGTGCAGACATGATCGAGCATATGTTTAAGATTGAAGTATTTACGTGAATGGGTGCACGCTCTAGCGACGCTGGGGGTGGGCTTTTCTTCAAAAGTAGATAGCCATTGGCGGGATAAGCCACATCAGAAAAAAACAGTCTGACTCTGGACGAAATACAGCCAATGGAAATACAGCCTCTACATGTCATACTAAAATATTTTTCTAGAAAAAATTGTGGGCGATAATTTCTACGCTGGTCTCGGCTGGTCTCGGAAGAATTTACGAGTCCTTACTGTCCGAGACCGAGTCGAGACCGAGTCCAAATGTAACCGAGACCGAGACGAGACCGAGACCTTAAAAAAGTGGTCTCGAGACCGGTCTCGAGACCGAGACCGGTCTCGAGTACTACAGCTCTGGTGGGTGGCGTGAGTCACCTCAGACAGATGAGATGAAATCACTTTCAATAGTGACACAACATCATTCCGAGGCTCATTTCCGTCGAACGGACGTTCTATAAAGTAGTGGGTGTCCGTCTGGCGTCGTCGCCTGCTGTGTGTACTGGAGGTGCGCTCCCCTAAAACTGCCCGAGCGTCCAGCCTCCATTTGTCGTCGGTTGGCTCAAATGTTTGGATTTAATTAGAAGGAGACACTTTCTGTTAACCTTTGGTTTGCTGGTCGGCGTTGGGTTGGCTGGGACACACCCAGTGACCACCTCATATATGGCTGTGATTCTCTGTGTCTTAAATCAATTGGCAAAATAATAATTTGTTAAAAGCAATCAATAAAACAAGTGGGGGGAATACCAAAATGTAATAATAGAAAATGTATTTAGAAAACGTAAACTTGTGAGTGAGCTTGTGATTCTGGTGGGTTTGGTCCCCCCCCCCCCCTGTACGGCCTGTACTGACTAGTTAGTGAAGTTTATTTTACTGTGTCATCCAGCCATGGGGCTTGAGGTGAACGAGCCACAGCACCGTTGTCAGGCACCGTCCAGGAAGTGAGGAAAAAACCTCAGGTCTGTATGGCGGTGTTGGCTGTTTTGTTGCCTGCTTGTTGATCTGTCTGTCTGCTCCGCCTCTTGCGCTGCTCGCCTCCATCCTTTTCCGCCTGTCGGTGTCCCGACCCAGACTTTGAGCTCCACCTCGATCCACTGTTGAGCGAAACGGGTGTGAAGCAAGCGATGTACCGGTGCGAGAACCTTAGACAAGGCTAGATCCTCTGAAACAGCACCATAGGGTTTAGTGCCAGGATGCCATATAGAGTTCACCAGGCAGACAGCACCAGCGGGTTTAGTGCCAGGATGCCATATAGAGTTCACCAGGCAGACAGCACCAGCGGGTTTAGTGCCAGGATGCCATATAGAGTTCACCAGGCAGACAGCACCAGCGGGTTTAGTGCCAGGGTGCCATATAGAGTTCACCAGGCAGACAGCACCAGCGGGTTTAGTGCCAGGGTGCCATATAGAGTTCACCAGGCAGACAGCACCAGCGGGTTTATTGCCAGGATGCCATATAGAGTTCACCAGGCAGACAGCACCAGCGGGTTTATTGCCAGGATGCCATATAGAGTTCACCAGGCAGACAGCACCAGCGGGTTTAGTGCCAGGATGCCATATAGAGTTCACCAGGCAGACAGCACCAGCGGGTTTAGTGCCAGGGTGCCATATAGAGTTCACCAGGCAGACAGCACCAGCGGGTTTAGTGCCAGGGTGCCATATAGAGTTCACCAGGCAGACAGCACCAGCGGGTTTATTGCCAGGATGCCATATAGAGTTCACCAGGCAGACAGCACCAGCGGGTTTAGTGCCAGGATGCCATATAGAGTTCACCAGGCAGACAGCACCAGCGGGTTTAGTGCCAGGGTGCCATATAGAGTTCACCAGGCAGACAGCACCAGCGGGTTTAGTGCCAGGGTGCCATATAGAGTTCACCAGGCAGACAGCACCAGCAGGTTTAGTGCCAGGATGCCATATAGAGTTCACCAGGCAGACGGCACCAGCGGGTTTAGTGCCAGGATGCCATATAGAGTTCACCAGGCAGACAGCACCATAGGGTTTAGTGCCAGGGTGCCATATAGAGATCACCAGGCAGACAGCACCAGCGGGTTTAGTGCCAGGGTGCCATATAGAGTTCACCAGGCAGACAGCACCGCATTGTTTAGCTGTGGGCGGGGGTGGAGGACTGCCGGGCCAGTGCAATCACACATTCCCAGTTGTGACCTCTCCCTTTAGCTCACCTTCCCTCTCTCTCTCTCTCGTTCCCGTCACTATTTCCAGCTCTTTCTTTTGCTTCATTGACATTCTCAGCCCCCCCTCCGTCCCTGCTCCGTCTTTGTCTCTCTCTTTAACTCGCAGTTTCCTGCTGTTTTTCCGTTTTCCTCTTACGTCTCTCTCAGCAGTCCCTCTCCTGGAGCCATGCGGACCCAGACGGGAAAAGCAGGCAGCCCTGTAACTCTGCAGTCCAGCCGCTTGGCGGTAGATTAGTCTCTGGTTCAGGGGTGTGTTTGAGGGGTGTGTGGGGGGGGCAGGCGTATTACAGAGTAGGGCAGAGGAGGGAATTTAAGAGAAATATATGGAAGGAAAGATTACTCCGGCCCGGGGAGGGTTGGGTTGGGTACTACTCCCCTCTGCTCTAGTGCTCGGTCTGCTTTTCACTCCTTGTACTCACGGGGGGATTGGTCCGGTTATGTCCTCATCACCCTCCCGTGAGACGGGATTGGCTGTTCAGGGGATTGGTCAGGTTATGTCCTCATCACGCTCCCGTGAGACGGGATTGGCTGTTCAGGGGATTGGTCAGGTTATGTCCTCATCACACTCCTGTGAGACGGGATTGGCTGTTCAGGGGATTGGTCAGGTTATGTCCTCATCACGCTCCCGTGAGACGGGATTGGCTGTTCAGGGGATTGGTCAGGTTATGTCCTCATCACGCTCCCGTGAGACGGGATTGGCTGTTCAGGGGATTGGTCAGGTTATGTCCTCATCACGCTCCTGTGAGACGGGATTGGCTGTTCAGGGGATTGGTCAGGTTATGTCCTCATCACGCTCCTGTGAGACGGGATTGGCTGTTCAGGGGATTGGTCAGGTTATGTCCTCATCACGCTCCTGTGAGACGGGATTGGCTGTTCAGGGGATTGGTCAGGGGAAATGGGTAAATTGAGAATGGTTGAAAAAGAGAGAATGGCAGAGGCATTTTAGTGAGAGCGAGAGTAGGGCAGCCATAGATGTGAGTCTAAACAGAGAGGGAGAGAGCGAGAGAGGGGGAGGGAGGGAGGGAGGGAGGGAGAGAGAGAGGGAGAGAGAGAGAGGGAGAGAGAGAGAGAGAGAGAGAGAGAGGGAGAGAGAGGGAGAGGGAGGGAGAAGGGGAGAGACAGGGGGGGAGAACAGGCCTCATTCCAAATCAAACCGAGGGCTCTATATTTAGTAGGATGGGTGTTACTGAGAGTCATGAGGACTTGATTACCAGATAAACTGGGCCTTTAGCCCAGAGTGTCGTAGGGACACTCTCAACTATGTTCCCCTTCCGGTCCTATCACCTTTAGACGTGAAGGTGAGTTTTAAGAAAGAGAGGATGCTTGGATTCTGCAGTCACCAGTAGCCAATAGGAACAGCCCATTGCATTCTCCAGTAGCCAATAGGAACGGCCCTCTGCAGTAGCCAATAGGACCGGCCCTGGTGGGGCTTTAGTGGCACTCAGTTTGTTCACGTCCGTTTGTGCGAGCGATTACGAACCGGAGCAAACGTCTGTGTCTGTCTTGAGAACTGGTAGATGAGGGAGAGCTGAACAGACTTTACCGTTAGCATTTGCGAGATCTGTGGGTTACAAGTCAACAACTATACTATAACAACTATAAGTCGAAAGTCCCACATGCGTCATCCTATTTTCTTCCCAGAGTTTCTGGTTTAGTCAGAATCCTGATGTGCTTTTGGCGTCTGTACAAACTTTCTGGTTCAGCTGTTAAATGTTGCCCATCACATTGGCACTAACAAATCGGTCATTAACTGTTAATGTAGTAGCCGTAACGGCTGTTGTTTAGCGGGTTATAAAGTTAAGAAAGGGGTGATTATCCACACAAGCCTTTCTCCTGTTTGTTTTTTTTCCCTCTTTGTACTAACTTAATGTTATTAACTTCATGTACCACATGTGATGCAAATTGGCCTGCGTTGCTAGGAGGCGTCGTCAAAGCAATGTCAGCATTATCATGACCTCAGTTCTAATGATTTGAGTTGTATCCATATTGCATAATGTTGTACTGATCTCGGATCCACTCCACCCACTGTTAAATCCTCCTCATTTTCCGCGTTGAGGCAGGGATTCATTTATGGTTTCAGATTGTAATGAATGTGGTGATATGAACCGATCCTAGATCAGCAGCCTTTGGATATGTGTCCTCGGAGGAAGTGTAGATTTCCCCTCAGTCTGAATAGCAGGGTTGAAAAGATTTTGTCTCACCAGCACCCCTCTAATCTCTCTGTCTCTGTCTCACTCCCTCACCCTTAACTCACACTGCCCCTCTCATTTCTGTCTCACTCTCTCACCCTTTACTCACACTGCCCCTCTCATTTCTGTCTCACTCCCTCACCCTTAACTCACACTGCCCCTCTCATCTCTCACCCTTTACTCACACTGCCCCTCTCATCTCTGTCTCACTCCCTCACCCTTAACTCACACTGCTCCTCTAATCTCTCACCTGTCTCTCGCTCTCTTTTTTCTGTTTTTCTTTCTAGTCTTTCATCAGACTAGAGCCTTCTGGTCACCCTGGGCCGGTAATGGCATTGCCCCCATTATGTGTCAACTCTATGTTTTCTAAACAAGGACAGCCGTCGCCTCATTCCTTAACAAGCCTCCAGAACAGAACAATAATGAAAGCGCACAATATAGGGAAAAAAGCAGTAATTTGGCCAATTTTTATCTCAGTGACCAAGCCACAAGCTCAACAATTTCCACTCGATTGATTCTGTTGTCTCGTTTCAAGTAGCCTACGTTTGTTGCCCTGTGACATTTGACCCCTCACGGTCACCCAGACCCACATTCAAACTCCCCGGTTCCCAACGAGGAGCTGGCGACCCGCTGGTGGCTACCTCTATTCTGGGTGCTGGTCAGCTGTGAGCTCGGTAGCCGTGACCCAGAAGTATGTTTAGCCCACTTTTTCGACCCGACAGGAATGACGCCATGTTCCTGAGACGTCTCTCCTCGCTCACCGCAGTTAAGACAACAATAGGAGTTACACTGTTAATGGGTATTTATAGATGCCTTACTGCTTTAGGTTTAACGAGCAAACGTGCAAATCAACCAACGGCTCCTAAATTGTTGTCACCGCTGTCGGGCTTCATTAAGCCCGTTCTTCCTTCCTTTTATGTGGTCGCTGGTTGGACAAATTAACTCAAGGGCCCCTCCACCAGCTCGCGATCACCTGTCCAGTTTTTTTCCTAATCAGCGACGGCTAAAAGTATTTAAGTGATGGACATCGATCTCGTCCTTTGTCTCCTGTCACTTGGTCCTTTACTTGTCCCGCCCACAGCCCCGAAGGGTCGAATGTTTTTAGTAAACACTAGATTGACAGTTCGACCCTCCTGTCAAGGCTGGTGTAGGGTTGCGTTGGCCGCATCTGGGTTTTCTACACGCGAAGCACAGTTTTCCGTAAAAACCTCTCCGACTATAGAAGAGTACGACAGAACAAGAACAAACACACGGGTCGTCCGGTTTGCCCGATGCCAAAGCTATCCCGCAGTGTTGCCATTCAAATGTATTGTGTCGATCTGTGTCCGTTAACTGTGGATTGCACCAACCCGTTGTCTGTTCCTCTCCTCCTCTCCCCCAGGAGTAATCAGTCAGTGGCAGGGCGAGCCCAAGGAGCGCGTCATCTCCCTGGTCCTCAGCCACCTCCCTCTGCTCAAGCCCGGTAACGTGGAGGCCAAGGGCGAGTACATGCGCCTGCTACCGCGCATCCTGGCGCACACCATCGAGCACGGCCGCCACCTGGAGGAGTCGCGCCAGCTCCTCTCCTACGCCCTCATCCACCCGGCGACATCGCTGGACGACCGCGCCGCCCTCGCCCTCTGGCTCAACCACCTGGAGGAGCGTGCCGCTGCCCGGGGCGACTCGTTGGAGCGGCCGGCCCCGGCCTCGCACCTCCAGACGCCCTCCTCGGCGCTCTCCTCGTCGAGCTCCGGGTCGGGCTCCGGTGGCGGGCATCTGGGTCACCTTTACCAGCACCAGCGCTACGGCTCGGACGACCGGCTCAACGGCTGGCAGGGGTCCAGGGACTCTGGGTTGGGCAGCGGCTGGCACCAGCAGCAGGGACAGGGACAGGGAGTAGGGTGTGAGAACGGCGGGCACCTGGCCCTTTACCCGTCTTCCTCGGTGCCTGGAAGTATCAACACAGTGGGCACGGGCAGCGGCAGCAACACCAGTGAGTGGATCTACCTTTGAACTCTTTCTCTGGCAGTAGAGATGACAGAGGTCACAACCTTTTTCCTGTACACATGCGGCGTCTGTGAGCGCAGCTGATTTTCTTCTCTACGATTGGCTACTCTAACCGTGTGATCCGGGTGGATCAATGATTGAAGTCTGTTGAGCCGCCTAGTAAGCTCATTGTAAACAGAGGAATCCTCTAAGTTTAGGCCAACACAGAACACCTTAATACTATCTGCTCCCTGGTCTTAAGTGGGCTACATGTACAATGGCCACGCCTCCACCTTTTCTCAACCTATCAACTCTAATCACCGAATCAAATCATCTGTATTCTTATATGACAAAGTTAACATGCAAGTAGGATGGATTGGTATGGTTTGCCTTGCATGGTAGGCTCTGTAGCGTATGACAACGTTATAACATCTGTAAAATAGCAGCATGCCTCACATCAAGCCGTAAGAAAACTATAAGTCAGTAACAGCATACGCTTCAATTGTAGTGTTACAACCCTTTTTGTTTAAACGTTGCATCAAAGTTTGAATTAGAGTTTCATGGCTAGGCGTTAGAAACGCCACTCAAGAAGAAATGTTCTCCCCCTGGGTTCAGTTACTGTTCAAAATATGCTAAGTACTTATATTAAATATATCCTGTCCGGAGTGCCAGGTGACTAAACTAAAGGATCAGTGGCAGAAAAGCTCAATCAGTCTCTGCTAAAGTGTTTGTAATAAACAAATTTGATAGTGGACTATCTACAGCAATAAAAAGAAAAAGTAATCGGGCAGTCCCACACCTTTTCCAATCTATTATTTTATTGAAGAGCGAATAGAGTAGTGCAAGGTAAGTAAAGAGACAAAGCTGAGGTGTGTATGGATGCATGGATTCTTGTCTAGAAACGATGTGGTCACGCAGGTAAACAAACTCCAAACAAACCTAATCTAGCCAGCCAGTAGCCAAGCCCAGAAAAAATTTCTACTCTCCGGTTGTCAGTGTAAATGCCAGGTGTAGGTCCTACTGTGTCCTACCACTCCAAAAGCGATTCAGATTTGAACATATCTGTGGTGGGACCAGGATATTTCCAGCCGAAGAATGCAGAAGATGGAGACAGCTGAGGATATAAATAAGGACACATTTAAAGCTCTGGCCACTGAGCAAGATCCTCCTTTATTTTTGACCGGGCTCAGTTATATCAGTCTGTTCATCGCACAAAGGTGCGATTTCCCCACTTTGCCCTGGAGTTGCCTTTATTCTCAGTGTCCAGTCACACTGGGATTTGTCAGCCAGTCTGTCGGGATTGTGTTCGGAATCTGTTTGGTTTGCGTTCCGCAGGGCACTCCTTCGTGGAACTTGCTAGTGTTTTGTTGTGTCTTTACCCACAGCCTTTTCTACCGGTGGTGGAGGCTGTTCCAGTGTTTCCCATTTCCTTGAATACCCCACCTCTCTGGTTGTGACTCAATAAACAACAAACTTCATTGAGGCCTTGCTGATAAGTTTACCGGCTGTCGTAGGCTACTCAGGAAGGGCTTCAAAATCCACATTGAGGTTAGAATGTTGAAAAATACGTCGAAAAGTTTTCCTATCTGAGAAATCTGTAATATTTGGATTTGACCAACATGAGTATATTGCGGTAGAACTATGCCCGGTCCACAGTATTCTCTCTTATTTCAGGTGCACTGCCATAAACAGAATGAAACAACCTCACGTCACTATCGCACCTCTTCTCGTCAATACTTAATAATACATGTAGAGGCTCCAACTGCGTTTTTGACGTGGGCCCTCTCCTCCTTCACCCCCCCTCCTACCTTCCCAGACCTGTCCCAGGCAACCGCTCCGCCTCTCCATCACTTGTCCATGTAAGGTAACTGGTGTGGAGAGAGTCTGTATTAAAGGAAAATGGCTAATATTTAGGGCCCGGGCCGGAACTTGTAATGTTAGCTGGGCACTTATTTAAAACCAGCCCGTGAAGTCCTATACATAGCCAACACGGTCAGTGGTGCTGCATATAGGAGGAGAAAGAGACTGGCAGGCGGCACACACACACACTCCAACCCAGACACACACACACACACACTCCAACCCACACACACACACACTCCAACCCACACGCGTGCGCGCAGGACGGGCTCTGGGTACATAAAGACCTCCTGTACGACTTGTTATTTTGTTCACCTCCTCAGTCAGTCTGGCCGATCTGTGTGCTCTAACTATTTCTGGAAGGTTCCTTGACGCCATACGAACGTTCCGTGGGGGTTCAAAGAAAGGCTCACCTGTTGCGCTTGTGTGAAAGCAGGGGAAAATCTCCAGCTCACCGCACTAGCTTTTTCCCGCAAAACAAATTAAACAAATAGGCCGAGTTGGGTTTTCTGTGACCCGACTCCCACTCACAGAAAAGTGGAAGCTGTTTAAACGCCACACGTTGCCATAAAGGCCGCTCACCGGGTCAGTTCTGTCACTACCAGACAGAGACAGAGCACCGGGGAAATGGAGTGTCGTAAATGGGGGGGGGGCCATCATTCATCCTCTTCATCATAAATGGGAGGGGTCATAATTCATCCTCTTCATCATAAATGTGAAGGGTCATCATTAATCATCTTCATCATAAATGGGAGGGGTCATCATTCATCCTCTTCATCATAAATGTGAAGGGTCATCATTAATCATTTTCATCATAAATGGGAGGGGTCATCATTCATCATCTTCATCATAAATGGTAGGGGTCATCATTCATCATCTTCATCATAAATGGTAGGGGTCATCATTAATCATCTTCATCATAAATGGGAGGGGTCATCATTCATCATCTTCATCATAAATGGTAGGGGTCATCATTAATCATCTTCATCATAAATGGGAGGGGTCATCATTAATCATCTTCATCATAAATGGGAGGGGTCATCATTCATCTTCATCATAAATGGGAGGGGTCATCATTCATCCTCTTCATCATTGTCACTGAATTAGTTGTTGTACCGGTGGTGTGCCTCTGGTCGGAACCTTACCATGTCTGTTTATCACAGTTAGCGTGTTCTCCTGGTGTTCTCCTGGTGTTCTCCTGGTGTTCTCCTGGTATTCTCCTGGTCCACGGGAAATCTGAGCCCCTTTCTAACTGTCTGGGCCTCCTCCTACCTGGCAGGGCCTCCTCCTACCTCCTCCCCCACGACCAATCCCCTTGTGTCTTCTGTGTGTGTGTTGCAGTCCTGTCCGACGGTGGTGGCGGACAGCACAGTCCCCTGAAGCGCTCCGTGTCCCTCACCCCACCGATGAGCGGCGGCGGCGGGACGTCGGTTGGCTCCTCGTCCACGTCGGGCGGCCACGCCCTGGGCCTGGGTCACGGCTGGCTCTCCCAGGAGGACCTGCGTGGGCCCCGGGGGAGCGGAGGAGGCGGAGGGCTGGCTCCCAACGACCCTCACCACGCGCCCCTCTCCCCCCAGAGCAGCGTAGCGTCGTCGGGCAGCGGGGGGAGCGAGCACCCGGAGGACGGTGGTCTTGTAGTAGGAGGCGGAGGCTGCTGTGGAGGAGGAGGAGGTGGAGGGGGAGGCTTGCACCGCGGGAGTACGTTCCATGAGGAGGGGGGCGGGATGAGGGGTGAGTTCAGTACTCCGCCGCTCTCGTCCGTATTGGTATGACAGAGTAGCATGGATGTTTGTTGGGGAAGGGGCCTAACTGTTCACTTCAGCACCTCAGTTTGTATCTCGTTGACCTCCTGCTTGTGTCCATCAGTTCGATTCGCAGCATTTTCTCGAATTTTCCAGGGTGCCTGGGACTATTTTCCCAGTCGGGGAGAAGAGGAGGCAATATGTGTGTTTTCACGGGGGGTGACACGACCACTCCGGTTTGGCTCTTGTGTTTTTACTCACGGTCCCTAGTGACCTGTGTAGAGTCATTGGTTTCCCCCCTCGCCGCTTCAGATGTTGTCCTAGGGCCACGGAAGCAACCTGCCCCATTCCAGGTGTTCAGAAGCCCCCGTCAACCCGTTTTCCTGATCCGCCAACCGGAATATTCCGTCCATAACGACACACTAAAAGTAGCCTACTGAATCGCAACATGCTGGGTCACATGGCGTTTCGTGGATGACCGTGTGTTTGTTTTTATTTAACACTGTCCAAAAGTGTCTCTGACGCGTGTTTAGCCTGACCACGCACTTTCAATGAAACCAGATACCTGTCGCCCGGCTTTTTAGGCTTGTTATTGGCTCCAGTGGGACTTGGCTAGCGGCGGAGTGTTTTTTGGAGAGTCTTCATTTCAGACCTTGTTGTTTGCTCAGTCGTACGACATGAGAAGGAGACTGTGAACTCTGGTTCCTAATGGGCGCCATATAACCCCGAAGCCAAATCTATACAACAATGGATTGGAGTGTTTTCGGTCGTGAAGTCAGTTGGAATTGCCTTTGTCGACAATATCATCGTATTTGTGGTTTCGACCTTTCGTCGTGTCAGCAACCCCCGGCTAGCACGGTAGAGTCGAGTGTGGCACCATGCTTTGTGTGAGACATGTCGCGAGCCGAGCTGTTTTACTTTTCACACTGCCTGTGTAACCAGGTGTTTGTCATGTAACCATGTGAGGTCACGCTCCCAGGCCTAACTACCTCAAGTAGATTTCAGGTGCTTAAAGCACGCAATGAGACAAGGACATTCCTGCCAACGACGCCTCCCCCCAATTGAGATGCTGGCCAATTTCCAGCGGCACTCCTAGACAGTCATAAAACTAAACTGTAGTGGGAGGCACCTCCTGATAGCCAGGGGCCACCCAGGGGCCACACTGTCTTGTCTCTTGTTTTAGGCCGATGTTTTTTTATCTGGAAACTTGGGGAATGTCCGTTTTAATCAGAAGGACGTGTAGCGGATATGGTGCCGTAGAAAAATACATCTCAACAGCTTAATTTTGTATGTGTGCATTCATAAATGTATGTTGATTTAACTTATGCGATCACACATTCAGATGTACTCTTTTCATATCCGTTTTCATATCGTGGTCCATTAATGGCTGTGTGTTTCTACTGACTAGTTGATTAGAGTCCGAGGCTTTAAATTGATGGCCGCAGAATCACTTTAAAAAAATTACCCACTTTTTTACCCCAGTCTTTCCCCTAGATTATTGTCCAGGCATGGCGCAAAGGCCCCCAAAGCAGCATCCTGGGCCTCTGGGTGCCAGCAGAGTTGGGCAGGGGGGCCCATCCCAGCTATACAATGGTAGGGGAAACTCTGCTTGACCTTAACCATCATTGAAAGCAGTTTCTTTTTCAGATGCCCCTAAACCAGACTGATATTCACCATCTCCATTTGCATACAGTAACGTTTGTCTTCTTGGTACCGAATTCCCCCTGGATAGGCAAACGGCTCTGAAGATGAACGACTTGGCTCTCAAGGCCTTTTGGGAAAAACGAAATAATATGAGCATTTATTGATTATTATAAAATGTTTTTTGCCTTTTTTTTGTAGTATTGCATACATGCGCATACTTCTTTGGCCACAAACACATACTAGGGCTACACATACACACACAAATACACGTCTCACACCAAAACACATACGCTGCACACTTCACACACCCAGTTATTGTACCTGTTTATCACTTGTCTGTTTCTGCCCTACATTGAGGTACCCACCACCTAGGTGATGGAGTTGTGATAGTCTATCATTGTAGAATGTAAATGCATTTACTTCAAATGTGGCTTTTTTTACAAACCCAAATAAGCATCACTGTTAGAAAGACGGTAAACACTCAACATGTGTTGTTAACGAAGCAATGGGACATAAAATTTGACGTGATCTTTTCCTGTCAGTCTTTACTTTTTCAGTTGTGTGCTCTAACGAATACAACTAGCCATTTACAGGAATAGTGGGACAGCTCAGCTGTTTCTGTTTGTTACCGGATAAAAAGCTAGGGAACTGCCAGGATATTTACAGTAAACTCCAACCAGCATAATTAAGATGCATATTACTAAGCTTTGCGTAGCATTAATAATGTAAAAACCTCAATCTTCCCATAAACAGTCCTTAGTGGTCTGTGACCGGGCCTGTGTACAGAAAACAGGAGCAACGCTCACCTCGGATCCACATAATGTAATTCCTTGAAGGCCTTAAACTGATCCTGGATAAGCGTTTCATCTCTGAGGCCTATTGTTGAGAGGGACTTGAACTGACTGACCTGCTAAAGTTGAGGTTCCTGGTCTCGTTGGTCTTTGCTTATAGTAGAAGTTTTGATTTTCATTAGCAGGGAGAGAAAAACGGTATTTGGCAAACATGTTAAGGGTTTTAATGAGGCCTTGTGTTTGTGTCCAGTTGTAAATGTCTAATTCTAGGTACCGATACCGAAAGTGCATTTAAGTCACTGAAGTCTTGCTAAGGTTATCAGGCATTGGCCTCCCCAACTCACAGGGCCGACAAACCATATAATGACCCCATGGAGGAGGACACTGGGCACTAGTGGTCCACTGACAGATGTAGAACCAGAACTCCCAGTAACTAACATATACTGCCGTCAGTAATGGGCCATGTTCTCTTTTATCAACGCGTTTCACATCAGGATGAGCTTATAGTTCAAAGGACCAAACGCCACCCTGCACCCTATAAAGTGCACACACACACACAAAATAGATCCCCCAGTTATATGGATCCTGGTCCCAAGTAGAGCACTAAATAGGGAGTAGAGTGCACTCTGGGATGCGACTCAGTGTTTTATTGTTGAGAGGATGCCAGTAAAGGAAGACATTACCGCACGTTGGATGTCAAACAGTGACTCATTGGCTCCAGCTGTGTGTGAGGCTACAAGGCATTTGTCACATCTGTCCGTGTGCCTACAGATGTGCCGGCCTGGCTGAAAAGCCTCCGTCTCCACAAGTACGCGTCACTCTTCTCCACCATGACGTACGACGAGATGATGTCGCTGACCGAACAGCAGCTGGAATCCCAGGTCAGTGGCTGTAAAAACACAGCAGATTCTGACTGAAAATGGGGGGGTAGTTTAGAGAACAAACGGGGAATGGTCGGCACATGTTTCCGGATCGAAAACTATCGATATGTCGTCTTTCGTGTGGTACTTTTCCAAACTAGGTTTAGTCAGTTCGGAGACTAAACCAAATAAAAGTGTGTTGAAGTGATTTGGAATTAAATGTGTGTGCGTTTTGTTTATGGAACGCAGACTAAGTTTTTCACGTGTGTGTGTGTGTTTGTGTGTGTAAAAAATAAATTCGAAAGAGTGAAACAATGTTTTGTCTTCGTCAGAATGTCACCAAAGGGGCCCGTCACAAGATCGTCATCAGCATCCAGAAACTGAAGGAACGCCA
The DNA here is from genome assembly GCA_029465975.1 of Dallia pectoralis. Classification (NCBI taxonomy): domain Eukaryota; kingdom Metazoa; phylum Chordata; class Actinopteri; order Esociformes; family Umbridae; genus Dallia; species Dallia pectoralis. Next base: position 5,808,557 of record CM055754.1, read on the forward strand.
GAACACCCTGCGTTGTCTAGAGAAGGTTCGTGTTGAAACCTGTCGACTTATTAGGTCGGGGGGAGTTGACACACGGCTTCCGCGGTGTCTCGTTCCTCGATGAAGCGAAACAAACGAGGTTTACGGTTCATCCTCGGTCAACCAACGTTTGGCCGGTTAGTCTCATGAAACTTGTCCGGAAAATACAGGTGAAAACAGCGGCAGAACGGCTTTTCATGCATGCTTTCCTCGAGGCGACTTTTATCTACGGGCAGATCTGCCTCCTGAAATAGATTAATAACGAAAAAGGCTGTTGAGGAAATTCGAATCAGGGCACAGACATTACTCTGTGAAATAGGGTGTACCTGATTCAGCAAGATAATATCAGGAACAACATTTTCATCACTGGCTCAGATTTTAAATTCCATTACTGCACCACATTTCTGTTCTGAAGGGAACAAAACACGAGTTGCTTAGTATTTTATGTTTTGGTCCGGCTGCTCGACTAATCTTGTTATGCGAATATGGATTTGAGTTCCTGCAGACATGGGGCATAGTTGAACATTCCAAATGACAGCCATTTTTGGATAAAGTATACAACTTTCTGGTCGAGAGTCTGCGAAATCCGTGATAGGCTTTGATTTTATAAAGACCCTTGTCAACAGTAGTGTGTTATAAAGAGAAGTGGGACCAATTAGCATGCAACAAGACTGCAGTGATGCAGTTATTTGAGTTTTTTTAGTAGTATAGTAGAATTGTAGAAAGGTCTCTGACAGACAATCCAAACATGCCTGAGTGAAAATGCACTCTGTTCTGGAATGTTCCAGAACAGTTGTTTGGAAATTAAAGAAGCATTATCACAGATTAATATCCCTCCCTTCTATTCACCTCCCATTCACCTCCTCTTCACCCAAACTTCTGTTCTTCTCTTCCTCATCACATATGTTCCAACTTTGTCTCTTTTTACATGACTTTTTACTGCCTTTCTCACTTTCTACACTTTATAATTCTTACATTCTCTCTCCTCTCCCAGGACGTGTTGGATGGGGGTAACCTGCGCGCCCCTCTGGCTGAGCTCCACCAGATGATCCTGACACCCATCAAGGCGGTGGCTGGTGGCGACGAGTCATCTCCCTCCTCGGCCGGACAGCGCCCCCTGTTGAGCCCCGATGGGAAGAGCAGCGCTGCCCCGGGCTCCCACCTGGCTCCCGGGGGGGAGGGGGAGACGGGGACCACCCTCATCGCGGAGGGAGACATCCCTGGACAGTTTACCCGCGTCATGGGAAAAGGTACGGGAAGTCCTTTGATTCTGGAATTATTGATTATTACAGACTGAACAGAGATTTAAGCAATCTGTAACATTTGGCGTTGGCGTATTTAACTCAAACCTACACAGTGTCCCGGACTCTTCACGTGTCCTTATCTCGTTGCCATCCAGCCACTCTTTATTGCGGGTCGGGAACCCTGCAATTTCAGTTGCCTTAATGTTTTGTTTGGCACATCCTGTCCTGACAGGATATGCGATTAATATCCTGATGGACGACCCTGAGAGTTTCTGAGACCAGGCATGGCCGCAGTCGGCAAACTGTCACCAACGTCCCTATTTTGCACACGCATTGTTTTTGCGCATTAATCAGCAGGCCAGTAGAAGTTCTGAAATAAGCTAAAAGGAAGTCAGCTGATGATGCAAATCCAAACATTGCATGTCGTTCTGTGGGGGCGGGGCTTTTGTCTTCACCGATGTAAACGTTGTTTTAGAGTTTATTGATTTATTGTTGTCATTTAATGCGTTTAAAATTTTTCCTATTTATCTACACACTGTAATCAATATGCTTTATTATTATCATGAAATAACATTTATTATAAAAATTGAGAAACAAAATGTAATAACTGGATAATTAAAGGTTTTGTGGTCTCAAACCCGACACGGCATCATTTAGGAGATTTTGATCACCGTCAGGAACTGGAGCACTTGTTAGGATTCTTAGGAGAAAATGAGTGGAGCAATTTACAAAAAAGTCTTTGGGCATATCCTGCTGTCATTTGAGAGAAAGTTGAAATTAGGACAGACTCGAAGCCGGCTCGAAGCCGGCTGCCGTAGAGTGGCTTAGGACTAAACGGTCACATTTATTTGGGTGACACAGTCATGGACCACATTTTATCCAATTAAATATTTATGGAATGATTTGAAGATTGCTAGCCAAAAACCTTCACAGAGCTTGAATCGTGAATTAAGAAGAAAGTTCAAATATTGCCAAGCTTAGGTTTGTTTAGAAGGCAAAGACCGATCTCAACGGACTCACATCTGTATTGATTGTTTGACGTGTCGTCCCCTCTCGTAACTACGGGTTACGATGATTCATATATATTGTTTTCTTAATAAATGTAATTTAAAACAAATCCACTTAAATGACAAGTGGTGGGGGAAAAATCCTAATTTAGATGCCTGAAGCCCCAAGGAGCTGACACAGGAGCTGAAATGTGAAAATGTTAAAGGCACTTTCAAAATATCTAAACATCGAGAAACATGTTAAAATAGGTGTTGTCTCACAGAAAATATTCCCTTAAGGGCGTTATAAGGAACATTCTAGTGTGTTTTGGGTTCTTGACATCCTTTCCATAACCACCTCAGTGTTATGTACTGAGCAAACAGTGCCCATTTGGGAAGAAATGTGGACTATGGAAATAGATGGGGCCACATTTCCCTCCTGCTCAATTCCCTTCTGTGTCCTCCAAGTCCCCGTGCTGCAAAAAAACCCCAGCTCTTTCCTTCCTCCCCTGAAAACTGTGGGTAGCTAATTTTCAGTTTGAAAAAACAACAGTGATTTGATTTTGGGAAACCGGCCTTATTGTTTTCCATTTCTCTCCATTTCTTTCTCACCGCCTCTCCTCCAGTCTGTACCCAGCTCTTAGTGTCGAGGCCAGACGAAGAGAACATCAGCTCCTACCTGCAGCTCATCGACAGGTGTCTTTTGCACGAGGTACTAACACGACACACCGGGTTCTTCCTCTCGATACGGTTCCTTAAACCTTCATGTGTTACATTGGAGTAGCGTTTGTTTGAGGGGGAACTAGGCACACTCCTCTACAACTGCTGACTCAACCTGCCATACTCCTGAGTCACGCTGCCTGAGTCGTTAGTCCGGCAAACTCTCTCTCTCTCTCCTCTCATGTCTTCTCCTCCCCCTCTCCTCTCTCAGGCGTTCACCGAGACGCAGAAGAAGCGGCTGTTGTCATGGAAACAGCAGGTGCAGAAGCTGTTCCGGTCGTTTCCCAGGAAGACCCTCTTGGACATGGCGGGTTACCGGGCACAGAGGAGGTAGACAAGACAGTACACACACACACACAGTACACACACACACATAGTACACACACACACACAGTACACACACACACACACAATACACACAGTACACACACACAATACACACAGTACACACACAGTACACACACACACACAATACACACAGTACACACACACACAGTACACAAACACACACACAGTACACACACACACACACACAATACACACAGTACACACACACACACACAATACACACAGTACACACACACACACACACACACAGTACACACACACACACAATACACACAGTACACAGTCACACACAGTACACACGCACACACAATACACACGCACACACAGTACACACACACACAGTACACACACACACAGTACACACACACACACACAATACACACAGTACACAGTCACACACAGTACACACGCACACACGATACACACGCACACACAGTACACACAATACACACACACACAGTACACACACATACACACACAGTACACACGCACACACAGTACACACACACACACAATACACACACACACAGTACACACACAAACAGTACACACACAATACACACACACACACAGTACACACACACACACAATACACACACACAATACACACACACACAGTACACACACACACACACAACGCTGTACAAACACAGGTGGAGAGAGTGACACACGCTAACACACACACGTACTCCAGTTCCACCCACCATCTGTTCTCCATCTGACCCCTGTCTGACCCTGGTCTCCCTGGCTGTTTTTCTGTCTGACTAGTTATGGCTAATGCTCATAAACACCAGCACCTGCACACAACCGGCTCTTGTGCCGCCCGGCTCCGAGGTGAACGCTTCTGACCGCAGAGCCCGGGGTCCGCGTTTCCCACGCTTTCTCCAACTGGCCTATCGCTTCTCTTGGGCAGGATTCTGTCCTTCTGAATTCTCGACCACATTATGTTTCCGTCGGGTCACGTCTCTCGTCGCTCTCCCCCTGCAGCAGCAGCGGCAGCCGTGGGTTCGGCCAGTCCAACTCTCTCCCCACGGCGGGCTGCGTGGGGGGCAGCAGCTTTTCGGCCCGCCGGAGCCTGCGGCAGTTCCAGGTGCCGTCACGGAGCCTCCCCGGTGTGAGGCTGGGCCTGATTCCGGGCCTCCTGGGGCCCACACCGCGCAGCGCCAGCACCACCCCCACAGGCCTCAAACAAGGTAGACAGGTAAGGACATAAGCCCCACCCTAGGAAATGTTCTGTGGATATTGTGGAATGTCCCCTTTAGCCAGGGACAACGAACCATCTAGGTAAGGACTTTCCTATGAACACACGTCTCGATTTGTAGCGTTCGTGTGAATGTAATGTATCTTAATGTTGGTGATTTTCTCCATTTATCGTATTATATGTTTAAATTCCCTCCCAATTCGGTGATGACCAAGTCACGCTTATAGCGTTGTTCTCGGCAGGTTCGCGACCTGTTCGAGGTCAAAGTGCACATCTTGAATGCACATCTCACCGAGCCGTTCATGAAAAGGTTGCTAGTTTGAATCCCCAAGTTGACAAGGTGAAAAACATCTTTCGTTCTGTTCTGTCCATGAGCATGGCAGTTATTTAAAAGACTGCGTTCTCAGGTGGCTCACGTTACGTTATTTATTTTGCAACAGAATTAGACAACAGGTAACGATACAAAGGACCATTACACCTTTGTATTATATCTCAAGTGCTGCTGTGTCCATGCACAAATATACTGAAGGGAACAATATAGTACTGGGAAACGGGGGAAGAATGTCTACTTGACCCGGCGATTTTGGAAACCCCCTGACTAACAGATAAATGGCAAAACTTGGAAGGTGGAAAATGGAACAGTGGAGGGAGAATAAGGCTGTGTCAGTGGCTGACTGAAATAGCATGGAACAGTGGAAGGAGAATAAGGCTGTGTCAGTGGCTGACTGAAATAGCATGGAACAGTGGAGGGAGAATAAGGCTGTGTCAATGGCTGACTGAAATATAATGGAACAGTGGAGGGAGAATAAGGCTGTGTCAGTGGCTGACTGAAATATAATGGAACAGTGGAGGGAGAATAAGGCTGTGTCAGTGGCTGACTGAAATATAATGGAACAGTGGAGGGAGAATAAGGCTGTGTCAGTGGCTGACTGAAATATAATGGAACAGTGGAGGGAGAATAAGGCTGTGTCAGTGGCTGACTGAAATATAATGGAACAGTGGAGGGAGAATAAGGCTGTGTCAGTGGCTGACTGAAATATAATGGAACAGTGGAGGGAGAATAAGGCTGTGTCAGTGGCTGACTGAAATAGCATGGAACAGTGGAAGGAAATAAGGCTGTGTCAATGGCTGACTGAAATAGAATTGAACAGTGGAGGGAGAATAAGGCTGTGTCAATGGCTGACTGAAATAGAATGGAACAGTGGAAGGAGAATAAGGCTGTGTCAGTGGCTGACTGAAGTGGTTGGGACTCGTAGGCAGGTTGTATGCATTCCACGAGCCCTGCGTCACTTTTGCTCATGTGGAACGCCTCTCCGCCCCGCGACAGGGATAACTCAGGGTTCTGGCACACTCCTGTTCTGTTCCCGTTCGAAATTTCTCCAGGCATTTTTACAATGGGAGGAAATTCCCGACTTCCTCCAGAGTTTGCGGAGCCTTTGACCATTTTTATTTTCCGCAGGCGATCGGGAACGAAAAGGTTTGGGAAGTGTGTATTTAAAGAAAACATGCAGGGAAAAGTAGAGAGAGAGGGTGAGTCACAGGGGGAAGGGGGGGCGGCGGTAACAGGGAGTGATGGGAGAGAGTGAGCTAGTCAGAGGCAGTGAGAACAGTGAGTACAGAGCACAGGCATTTCCTGTTGTTCCCTGGTACTGTACGGGAGGACTGAGAAAGGGGGAGCGGAGGACAGAGAGGGGGAGGGTGGATGGGGAGAGAGAGAGAGAGACGTAGGTGTGGGAGAGGTGGAGGAAATGAGGACAGAGATGAGGTCAACTGGTATCATCGGTAGCTTATACAAATTAATCCATGCTGTTAACATTTGAGGAGTTTGAGGCCAGACGGGGAGAGTTAATGAAAAGGGCGCGGGTAGTTAAACAGACAACTTGGAGGTGTCCTCTGCTTATCCACACATTGCCATGTGTGCATTAGTTCACGTGACCAACACTGTCCCGATTCATCAGATTTCCGGGTGGGGGAGAAAGGAGCTTGCTTCGGAGTTAAACGAGCACGTAGGTCGTTATTGAGTTCAGCTGTAAATCAACAGGCACTGGTACAGCCACAGGGTTCTGGGCCTTTCAGTTATTCTGAGGTCAACTCCAAACGAGAAGCAGAGAGATTTCTAATGCAAGAAATGAACGCTTGTGAACTTTGCACCAATGTATCGTGGTGCACTCAGTAGTTTGTCTCAGGCATGGGGTCTCTAACTGAAGACTGGGGTTTAGATTCGGTTCTATTCTGAATCCCATTATTCGTTCAGATGGCCTTTTTCCGAACAAAGTGGAAAGTTCCTGACTGGCAAAGTCAATTATCTGATCTGAATTCAATTGAGCATGATTTTCACATCCTGAAAGCACAAAGGACCCCGAAACAAGCAGGAAGTAGAAATGACTGCAGGGTAGGCCTGGAGTATCAGTAGGGAAGATAACCCAGCGTTTGTATTTCAATTGGTTGCAGACTTCAGCCAATCATTGCGAGATATAAGGATATGTGTCTTTGGCTCCCTAAAATAAGAAGACTACCCAAAACCTGCTTTGATTTATGATATGTTACGGTTCATCTAATATAGATACAATTGCATATTAAAGCTTACTTCAGTCCCATATAAATTGTAGAGTTTTATATCCAAAGTCTAGAAGAGTAAAAAATACAGAATGTGTAACTGTCTAAATATATTCCGTTTTACATTATATTAACTTAGTAATTGGCGGAGTGGTAACTAGCGTCTTTAAAAGCCTTGTCATTGGGCGCCCACTGTGTGTCGGCTGTCTGTCTGACTGCTGATTGGTCCAACAGGGTCTGTGGTTCGCCAACCCCGGGGGCAGTAACAGCATGCCCAGCCGCACCCACAGTTCCGTTCAGAGGACCCGCTCCCTGCCCGTTCACACCACGCCACACACCATGGTCATGTTCCAGCAGTCGGGTAAGGGTACACATACACACACACACACACACGGCTGTTTAATATTGTACCAGGGCACCCTCTCTGTCTCTCTCTGGTAAGGGTACACACACACACACACAGCTGTTTAATATTGTACCAGGACACCCTCTCTGTCTCTCTCTGGTAAGGGTACACACACACATACATACACACACACACACAGCTGTTTAATATTGTACCAGGACACCCTCTCTGTGTCTCTCTCTGGTAAGGGTACACACACACACACACAAACACACAGCTGTTTAATATTGTACCAGGACACCCTCTCTGTCTCTCTCTGGTAAGGGTACACACACACACACACAAACACACAGCTGTTTAATATTGTACCAGGACACCCTCTCTGTCTCTCTCTGGTAAGGGTACACACACACACACACAAACACACAGCTGTTTAATATTGTACCAGGACACCCTCTCTGTCTCTCTCTGGTAAGGGTACACACACACATACACACACACAGCTGTTTAATATTGTACCAGGGCACCCTCTCTGTCTCTCTCTGGTAAGGGTACACACACACACACACACACACATACAGACACACACACAGCTGTTTAATATTGTACCAGGGCACCCTCTCTGTCTCTCTATGGTAAGGGTACACACACACACACACACAGCTGTTTAATATTGTACCAGGGCACCCTCTCTGTCTCTTTCTTCGCTCCCCTCTGTCACTCTTCTGTTTTTCATTAATTAATACCCCTTTTATTTTTCGCTTTTTATTTAGTCATTTCCATAACCGTTCCTCCATATCTCCATAAGCTCTTGGCAGATTCACATCATTCGTACTATTCTCGCGGTAACCCTAGAGACAGATGCTGTCTGCCGGAACCCGCACACACCCAGCTGTACATCGCCGATGTTTTTCATGCGGCGTGTTTAGGAGGACTGGTTGAGCCCTGATCCAGACTGGGGTTTAGGAGAAGAGCATGCATGCCTCTCCCACACCAGAACGCCTGCTCCCAACCGCAGGACATATTTGACATGAATGTGACGGCGGGGTGTTCCTCCTCTGGCACGTCCGGTGCCTTTTAAAGTTGGCAGTCTGAGGGGAAAACGGACGTATGTGAGTGACTGAGGAAGGAGGAGAGGAAGGAGGAGAGGAAGGAAAGGGGGAGGGAGAGGAGGAAGATAGGGAAGAGTCAACTACAATGATCCTCTTTGTGCTAAATGGCTCTGGCAACCTGGCTCACACTCCATTCCCTCCCACTCTCTCTCTTTCTCCCTCCGTCCCTTTCTCCGTCTCTCCCTCCGACTCCTTCTCCGTCTCTCTCTCTCCGTCTCTCCCTCCGCCCCTCCCTCTGTCTCTCTCTCCGCCCCTCCCTGCCTTCGTCAGCTCTGCAGAGTCATACACGCTGCACATGCACTCAGTGGCTGGAGTTGGAGCTGGACCAGAGTATGTAGCTGCCTGGAATGGGAGGCCTTGACTAACACTCTCACTCCCTCCCTCAGTTTCAGTCTTTCTTCTTCTCATTGTCTCTCTGTTTCTGAGTCCTTCTTTTTCTCATTGTCTCTCTGTCACTGAGTATTTATTTTTCTTACATTGACACGGGACGTTTGAAATGCTTGATCAAAGCTGAGGCCAAAAAGGCAGGAAGAATGAGGCGGATGAAGGAAGTGTTTTTGCCCTGGCAAGTGTGTGTGTTTTTGGGGGTGGAGGAGGTCAGGATTTGGGACCTAAAAATAGCCACGAGCGGACTGTTGGGTCTGTCTAGCCGCTGAAGTGGCGGGGCTAACTCGGCTCTTCTCTCTAGCCACAAGGGATTTTACAATCCGCCCTGTGACTTGTTGACTCAGCTAAAGGCCAGCCGCTGGCCTCCATTTCGCCTCGGTGATAACTAGCTTACAAGCCAGGGCGTCTTCTAAGCCAGCGAGTCAGCGACAGGCCCCTGCGTCTCAGAAAAATCGCTTTTCATTAGGTGTTGAGTATAGGGGTCCCCCTTGTGGCGGAACTTGTGAAGTAAACACCCACACACGCACACACCTGACAAAGGAGTGCAACTGGCTGTCGTCCTAATTGTGTGTAATGAGAAGACATTGCTTAATTGGCGTTGTGGGATAATGTGATTAAGCACAGCATGCGCCTCACAGCTGAATGGAGGTGGTTGTTATGCCAACCAGAGCAGGGTGACAACACACATCCGTTTGTCTGCTGCCAAAGCGAGGGCTAATATTAGTAAAGGCAGACGTGTTAAGTGCATTATAGGATTACGATATTTAGATGAAATTGATTTCCGCTCCTTTCCCTGCCCTGTCAGAAGATAAGGCAGGTTTGGTTTCACGTAGGTTGATGTGACGTTGTGTGTTTCTGCAGATCTCCAGGCGCCGGTGACAGAACCAGACATCAACAACCGGCTGGAGTCTCTGTGTCTGAGTATGACGGAGCACGCCCTGGGAGGTAAGGACCAGAGCTAGCCACAATACCCACTGTATCTCTACTGTCATATGATCATTATTACAATTCTTTATTTAAATTGACCAAATCCTGATTAGTACCTGAATCACAACTGTTAACTAAATGGACCTGACTAGTGACTACCTTCTCTCGTGGACAGACCGTTTTTTGTTTTTTTGATCTGTCACTAAAGAACGTTTTCCCTGAGATAACAGGCACCACTAGTTCTGGTGCCTTAAACCAGAACTTACAGGTGTTCGCAGCGACAGATTTTTGTGAGGACTGGTGTCCTTACTGGTTGGCTGTCCATGACCTCTGACCCAAGGTTGGACCTCCTACACAGCCAGGCCAAAGCGGAGCAGTTCTTCTGTACCGCCACGCTGACACGGAGCTGTTCCTCTTTCATAACGCTGCGCTGTCCATGACCTCTGACCCTGCATGACCTCCCTAGTTGGGGCCCTGGTAGTGTCAGCGTGAGAGCACGGCTGAGACTACCAAATACAGTAATTAGACTGAAATGAAACCTATGACACACACACACAGCTTACAAAAACAGACCAAAAAAAGGAGTGCCAACTCTGGTCTTCTCTCCACCCGGAAACTGCCAAGTCATTTAAAAACAGGTCAGCGACGAGACAAGAGTTGCTAAGTCATCTGGAACATTCAGACGCCTCATCAGAATGTCACGGCAACACTAACGTTCAGCGTACAGTGAATGTGTCCAGTCTGAACACCAATATCTCTTAGGACCTGCGTTCACATACGACTCACGTGCGATTTTGCTGTACTGAAACTTGAGTTGTGCGAATAAACCAATACCCACACCCTCCAGACAGGCTAAAGCAATCGCTCAAGGTATTTTAAGTATTTCACGCCGTGTTTGAGCCCGGGCTTTTAGCTCCGGCCAGAGTTTCAATCGGAGGGAGAACTGGAGATGGGAGCCGGATAAATAGCTGGATAAATTCACTAACCATTCCCATGTGAACTGGGACTTCAGCTTTGAGTAAAAGGGTTGTTTTTTTTCCTTTCTCCCTGGCCTCGCCAGCTAAGAGCCAGAAACAGTGACCCTCAGTGCTTGGCGCAGAGCTGAGGGCTGACAAGAGATGCTTTGTGTGTGTGTGTGTGTGTGTGTGTGTGCGTGCGTGCGTGCGTGCGTGCGTGCGTGCGTGCGTGCGTGCGTGCGTGCGTGCGTGCGTGCGTGCGTGCGTGCGTGCGTGCGTGCGTGCGTGGGGGGATGGGGGGGGACATATACACCCAGGCCCGGAGCAGATGTGGGTAGCTGAGGAATCCCAGTCTAAGACGAGACCGTTCGCCTGTACCGTATCTTTCCTTCACTCTCATCCTGTTGCATTCGTTGTAACTGGATTACCCTTGTGCCTTTATTTGCGAGTTCAGTAAATATTGTCCCGTGCAAAGTTCGGACAAACTCAAACACAGCAATACACTATGGCGGCCTACTCAGAAAATGACCTAATCATTAAGATAGTGACATCCTTTCAGATCCGCTAGGCAGTTTTGTGACCCATCTACACAATATGATGACTACGACATACAGCCTGGCCTCCGTCTGTGTTAAATTGCAGTGTCGCACAGGATTTCGGGACAAATTCCAACAGTTTCCGGGGCTCCTCGTGGAAAACAAATTCCTAAGCAAATGCTCCACCGTATTATTACACCATTTACATAACATGTTAATTTATAACGGCATGTAGAGGGAGACATAACAAGAGGATTAGGGTGATATGTGTGTATATGTGTATATATATATATATATATACTGCATCTTGAACCCTATTCCTTTAGTGAAGAATGGTTTGGACCGTTGTCCATAGACCTGTCGTCAATACTGCATTATTAACCTTTGAACCCAAAATGTTGATTGGCTGAAAGCTGTGACATAAGACAGTACACAATGGGATATGTTTAAATATGGCAAAAACAATATTTCTAATGGTGCTGCTAGGGATATAAAATACATTTCTGTACAACTCTGGACAATGAGTCAGGGATTTAGCTTCAGGTTATTTTGCAGTTTAATCTGCTAGTCACTGTTTCATTAAAAACCCAGGGTGTCCGAATACTTGTAGGCAAACACACATCCTGTTGCGTTGTGTTTTCAGCTGAGTTAAAGCCCAATGTGTCTGAGCCGCGTCTCTAATTTGACACACTAATCACTTTGTAGAGCACTCCCTTCTGAACAGCGACCTAATGGGACGCAACCAAGAGATGCAGTTTGAACTCTCTGTTCGTCCAGTCTTCCAGGCAGATGCAAAAAATACAAATACAGAAATAATTCCACGCCTCATCAGTGTTTTTTCAGCTGTGTTCTTCTTCCCATCTAATGGTTGGTCCTGTGTCCCTCCCCTCCATGTGTCCAGATGGAGCTGATCGCACATCCACCATCTGAGAGGAGGACTTAAAAGGAGAGCCCGGGAGACTGTGCTGGTCCACCTCCACCCTGCACACACATACATCCCGCCCACCCCACGCCCATCAGGTGCTACTACATCCAATGGGAGAGGTCGTTCAGGGGTGAAGGGCAGAGCCGCGCCACGACGAGCCAATCGTCCGTCTGAACGGCTACTATAGCAGCACATCAGCACGTTGTCATGACAGCAATTACACGGCTAGCCCCCAGCACAACTCAGAAGTGCCTGGGCTTCACTTACCGACAACACCTGCCGTAAAGACTCCTTCAGCAGAGTGTTGATCCCAGCAGACCGACCTACAACAGTGCCTGAATACTGCCCTCTGCTGGGCTGGAGGAGATATGGCAGCACTGGGATCAGCATCAACCCACAACCAATTGGAATACCCTGTGGGGGGGTGGCTGAGAACGGGAGTATGCATTATGAGTACTGTAGTACTATAGTATAGGGAATCAGGCTGTAGCATGTTCTCTAGAGCCATCCCTGCAGTCCCAAAAACAGACCAGTAAAACTGTTCCCACAGCAGTCAGAATTTCTATCGCTGTAGCTTTTATGATGTGTCACTGAGCCAAACGACAAAACAAGTAAACAACCTGGACACATGTTGTGAGAGGAATCTTAGCTTTCCTCCCGTGGTTTGGTCAAGGTTTAGGGAGGGAGATTTTCAACATGCTGCACAGGTGGATGGGGGAGCATTTCTATACCTATGTATTGTTTACATAAGCCTCTATTATCAAGGGTACAGAAACATATGGATATTTCAGGTATACCACCATTGCTTTTATTTGACTTTTTTTCGGGGGATTATGGACTTACGTCTCAGAGATTGCTTTCAGTTATTTTTTTTATCACCAGTGGGAACGTATAAACCGGGGGTGGCAGAAATGTGCTGAAGGAAAAGAATAGGTGAAAAAGAAAAGAGGTGCGTAGAGAGGGAGAGGACTGTCTGTGTCATGTGATTTGGATGGAGAGGAGGACGAGGGATTCATGTCAGAGGCAGGAACTTTGATTTGAAACGATGCAGGAAACGGTAAGGTTTAAGGAGATGCTATAAAGTTGTAGAGTTATGGTGAGGTAAATTTATGCTACGGACCGGTCGATGGCGTCTCGCTTTATAATACTCTTTGAAGAGGTGTTCATCCGACTGCTGCATTAAATGGGCTGTTTACTTGGTCACGCTGTGCGACTGGATGTGGACACAAGTCCTGAAACGGTTGCTCAGTGTTTTGTGATCTAGTCTCCTAATTAATGCTACTCGTTGTTGGTGAGGTGAATTTTCAGTTGGTCTGGTTTTTAAACGGAAATAATTATATATATGTGTGTGTGTGTGTGGCAATGTGAATCTATGAAGGGTTTAAAGCGAGTTTTACTCCTGGAGATTTGCTCCCCCTAGTGGTAAGACGCAGTTGGAAACAGCCAGGCACTTAGACTAGCTGTTGATTTGAAATGGAACCAGGCGTTTTGTACATTAATTACTTACATTTTCTTTGTCTTATTATGTGTCCTTGGTTCAGTTTTGTCTGCATGACAAACCAAAACGTCTAGTTCTTGTTGTAATAAGCTCTTGAAAGCTTAGCTGGAACAGCTTGGCTGCATTTTTATTATGGCTGCATTTTTATTAGCTGCTTCGTCACTGTCAATAGCGGGTTTTATGCATGAAAGGTCATGCTGTTGTTTTGATCCTACCTGGGTGTCCTGGTTGGTGCCCCCCAAGTTTCAATCTATTTAGAGGGATGGAAACAAGGGCTTTCATATGGGTTGTTGCGATAATTTTTCTTTGCTTTCTTTAAGTTTGTTTTTTATTATTTGAAGTGTTGAGCCTTTTTATGCTCTGCCCTCAGTGATGTGATTCTCACGACAGATAATCCATCAGTAAGAAATGCCAAGTATAAATGCCAAGTAGTATGCGCGATAGGTTTGTGACATATGGGTGAATAAGATGTTCAGAAGGGACTTTCTATGGATTAACTACAGTCAGCTTCATGCCAAACACAGACCCGCCGCCAAATTGTGCATTGGACTGATGCTTTCAGACTGTACCATCTTGTCAAAAAGGTAGGGGTGACCTCAGTCAACCTTTTCATTGTCAAAATGTCACTTATGCCTGTAAGATTTTCTGCAAGTCAGCAAACAGTCACCACTTCAGGAAATGGGCTCAGTAAACACACACACAGCCTTAGCCAGGACAGGATAACTGCATAGAGCATAGGCTGTCTGGGACCTTTTTGTGGCATGTCTTGGAAAATATTTGGTGGCAACATGATATGTTTTGTCACACTTATGCTGCAATACATGGTAGTTTGCCACTTGTCACTGCCATATGCCGCTATACTATTAGCAGGTTGAAATAATTATTTATTGTTTTTTTTCTATTACTGTTGCAGAGGTGATATTTGTTTTCATTTAGATGTATTATTTAAAGTACCATATGTATTAACTTGCTATGTATGGCTGGTGACCATAAGTACATCTCAAATATTAACATAGTTATTTTTGTTTTGTTGTTTGTTTTGAACGACTGTATAATCACAAACATTTTGTATTTGATAGTGGAGGAAAGGGACAAATTGGGGTGTTGTTGGTATGTGATTTTTTTTTACGCTTGTATCTTTCTGGTTGACCAATCGGCTGAACACGGCTCTTTCTATCGCTAGGAAAGAGTCGGTTACCTCCTAGATACTCTTTCGGTCACACGGTTCACTTTCTGATCGAGCCACCAGCAAATACAAACTGGATACGGGCCGACTGTCCATTTAGACATATACAGTAAAACAGGCGGCAGTAAACCTCAGAAGCTGAAGGTCCATTGGGACAGACATACGGGAATGGTCAACCAATGCCAAGCCAAATGCAAACGCGTGGCTAATCTGACTGTAGGTCAGATTATAGAGCACGAAAGAGTGAGACCTAGATGCACTTGCCACTGCCAGTTAGGTTGTGCGTTTGTACTGCGTGTGTCCCACAGAGAGATGAAGCCGAAGTTATTAGCAGGATGGCGGCGAAGCGCTAGTGAGCGCCGTTTAATGCTGCAGCTTGTGTGAGAAGTTCCCGGATCGGGAGTGAACCGGACTTTGACTCCTCCGGAAGCTGCTCATCACGTTGTTTTCCAAAGTGCATCAAAACTATATGGCTCTCCCCGGTCTCTGGACGAGAGAGCTGTAGGCTACATACTGCAGTATTACCTGTTAGATGATAACCTTGATATTCCAAATATATTATTATTTAATGTAGTGTCATTATTTTTTTTACTCAATTTGTAAGACTCTGCACACAGTCAGATATCCCTTCACTATTCGATGGTGAGACATTTTTTTTTGTAAATTCAAGAAAGCATCCATCGTGTTACGAAACGTCTACCGCTTTACTGTGCTATTTGTTCGTTTTTGTTATCAGAGCCGATGTCCTGTATTGACTGCAGGCTGACATATATATTTGAAGAAAAAAAGAATATCCTATGTTTAAAAATAAAAACTTGAAAAGGCAAAAAAAAATAAGGGGGGAAAAATGAAGAAAAAAAGTTATTTATATTTTAGAAATGCATGCATGAGGCTGGGAGGTCATATTTAGAATAACAAATGGCAGTGCCTTTTTTGTACTCGAGACATTTACCCGAAATGTAAATGCTTTTATATGGATTGTAATAATACTAAAAGCAACCCAGTTAGTGCTGTGTTGACGGTCAAAATGGTGGCACCCTCCGAACTGCCTGCAAGTTTCTCTGTGGGGAAATCAAAACTGTTCTTTCTGGTGCCTCGTTGCAGACAAAACTAAATGGAACACTTCTTCTAGCTGGCCTTGTTTTGTCATTTTGTTTTTCTGTAGGTACTTTTCAATGCTGATATGAAGTTATGAATTATACCTGTACGTTCAACAAACAGATGGAAATGTCTTTTTTATGTGTGAGAGCGTGTGAGTGAGCAACTGTGTAAAATGTATTCTAAATGTTGCCCACCAGAAATGCGGCGACTCTGCGTGACCCGATCACAAAAACAATAGGCTTTTGCTGTTCGGCCTTTTATGTAGTAATCGGAAGGTGTGGTGTTATGCAAATTAGTTTGTGTAGTTACTGTGCCCGCAGGTTAGTAACACATTAGGCCCGACGGTTCAAAGAGAGACCACTTTATAGATCAATCAGCTACAAGTCTCTCTGAAGAGCCATTTAGAACTGGGCCAGTATGTACAAGACCATACAAGAGTTTAAGTAATTTTGCTGATCCAGGATTTGTCTGGCCTTTTAGATCCTAATTGATACAATTATACAATAGATTTTTTAGATTCGGGCATCACGCCCAGCCAAAAGATTGTTGCAGGTTCTGTGTTCCTGTAGCTACTTGTGTCAAGGGCAAGGTTTGGGTTTGGCTTGTGAGTGTCAAGGGTGCTCATCTGTTATGTTCTAAGTGGATCTTTCAAAGGGTTCCTCCGTAGGCCTATATGTATTTTTTCCTTTTTGTCGGTTTTGGGAGCGGTTGCTATGGATTACGAATGGGAGAGCTGCAAGTGAGTGAAAGATAAGTGACGAGTCGACTGAATGTTTTGTGTTGTGGTGTCTGTTCAAATGCTTGACGTCTTTGTGATGCCCACAGACAAAAAAGTATTAAAGAATAACTTGTGAAATTGTCTGAAGATACTTAATTTTAGCTACTTAACGGTTTTTGCAAATAAATAGTCATGTTTTTTTAATTTTGGGAGGTGGCAACAATAATCAGCCTGGACACGCCTCCAAAAAATAAACCAATCAGAGAAGCCTAACTATAGACCTGTTGCGTATGCAGCTTATGGAATAGAGGGGGGTCGCCTTGTTTCACGAAAGCAGCTAAAAAATAGCAGTCAATCCTAGCAAATCCATGCAACCCCATTTTCTAATCCCATACAAATTACACAAAATTTTCAGAGCGTTTTTTTAAATAAATAACCTAGGTAACTTTGATGAGCGACCAAAAACGGTTCAGTTATTTCAACAACCTAAGCCAGTTCGATTGTTGTCGAGATCAGGACGAATGTTCAAACCAGGTATTAACTGATGACTGCAGTAGCCAGGGTCACAGTCCTTACAAACAATCGAATGAACACCGTCAGGGCTGTCTACTATAAATAAAGGTAGAGGAGCTAGAGGACTCGGGTCAGGCTGAAGAAGGGTACAGATGTAATGCAGTTGCTGTCTGACTGACCGGTACTCATCTCCCAGCCCAGACACGCACCACACAAACTGATCCCCAATCATCAAAGCTAAGCAATTGTTATTCTATTGATATCTCCGATTGGTACAGAGATTGTAAGGTTGTGAGATTGCAAGTACCATGTTCAGAACTACCTAACAAACATTACATGCAAGTGACGCGTGCATACAGTGGGTACACAATGTTCTGTTACTCTCATTTAGTGCATTTAGATGGTCAATTTAATTCTGAAACATTTATTTACAGTCACATCAATATTTTTAACCAAACAAATAAGGGATGTCAGACAAATGCAGTTGACCACGTGCCTCCAACGGATCAGTCAGAAGTGAAGTGTTATTGTTGTGAAAAAAATATTACTGCTATTAATGAGAACACACAAAAACACACACAGACTTCTGAACGATCCGATACAAAACCAGGTGTGCCCAATAAAGAGACATGTTAAGGTAAGTAACAGAGAAAGCGGACTAGACTCACCATATGCAGGTGAATCCAATATTTCTACTGATTTTCAACAAATACCTAGGATAGCATGAGACTGCTGTCGAATAACGTGCAGTATCCACATTAGACAGGCCCCTGCGCTGTTTATACTCACTGCTAACATATTCTATCTTTTGTCCAGTTCATGTTCACATTTGCATAATTATTTTTAGAACGTGAAGAAACAAACAGTAGAAAGAAGTGCTGTGATCAGGTCTAGCGAGTAAATGTGGAGCAGGAGAACGTCAGGGCACAAGGACACATGTTAGACCCAGGTGCAGGCACGTGCAGAGGGGGGCGTTGGGTGCTTGAGCACCTGCCCCTTGGTGCCCAAGGTGCCCTTTTGTCAAAGCAACATTTCCTTTTTTTTTTTTTTTAAACATGCCCATTTGTGAATTCCTGCCCATGCCCAATCTAAAAATTAGTAACATTTATGAATAATAATTTCGCCGTAAATAAAATGATCCACGTGACGACGACGACCTCATCAAAACGGGACGATTCCTCACGCCGCACGCGCATTTTTTTTTATTACCAGAGGGTATTTTCAACACCGCGGCATCTGGCGATGTTTTGTTCTCCGCGAAGTGATTTTGATGTTTTTTTTTTACTTATTATTATTTTACAAGAACAATGTGATGTGAAGAGAGCATGCAGATAAGTTGCTTATACTGCTGTTATAGCCTGTAGTCGTGTAAGTAACGTTAGCGTGCTGTTTGAGGGAGAAAAGTTCTAACACGATATTACAGGTTTTCGTGAAATAGACACGATTTTTGTAACCAACATTTGTGACATGCACACGTAAAAGGGGCCGTCACAGTGCTTGGCAGGTACCTTTTCCTCGACTGTCATAGTAGCTCAAGTTAGTCATCGTCCGGTCGTCAACACACGTGACGGCCCCTCGCTCAAGCATCTTAACTGTAATGCCACGGAAAAGCCGACTTGAGTGCTGCAAACATGGAAACTTAAGGCAGAGGAATCAGTTTCCATGTTTCCACGTGCTACATGCAGTATCGGTGTGCTGTATGACGAGAGGTAGTAAACAAATTTGTTCGAGAGTAAGCTGTGATTCATCTTTGAGGCAGGCTAACAAATAGGTTTGGGTGGAATTATTATACATCGTGAAAAAGGAACACATGGCACGTTAAAGTACATTTGGCTTTAAGGAAGTCAAATTACAGACTATCAGTAAGACTCAAACAAGGTCCTACTGGCCTTAAATGAGGTGAGATAAAATATCCTGTAAATATACATACAAACATTTTCAACTGAATGTTAATGTTATCAAATTATATGTGAATACAAGGTTGAATCAACATTTTACTCTCACTTCAAACACAATCTGTCCAAACTAGAGAGGTTTTGAGGGTGGACAGGTTTATTGCCCAGAGAAAAATAAGGATAAAGTTACTGTATATTTTTGGTAGTTGAATCAAATCAAAAGTAAAAACTCAAACACAATTAATTAAAATACCAAATCTTTCGCCGTATTTTCATTTCGTTTTTTGTTAAACCGGACACCAGACAGACTCCATTTATTAAGACTAATGTGTGTACACACACACCCGACACACCACACACACACACAGACGGCAACCAGACGTAGTAAGCCCAGATTCATACAGAGATAGGTGTGTGGACGTGTTCTGCTCCAACCATTGAACAGGGGAATGGGGACAGAGTCCAGTCGGCCGGCAGGTTTGTCCACAAGCGGTGCCTTTCAGCTCTTTATCAGGGCGAGGAACTCGTCCCGTGTTTTCGGGTCCTCCCGGAACACCCCCAACATGGTGCTGGTCACCGTCTTACTGTTCATCTTCTGTACCCCTCGCATCACCATGCACATGTGACTGAATGCCGGAAAAACACCAGAGATACACACACATTATTACCCATAGGGAATTGGTTATTACATTAGGGTCTATGGGAAATATCCTGTTAGAGACTCGATAAAGATTCTCCAGATAATGACATACCCTATATCTTTGGTTTCGTTTTTTCTCCCGTTTGTTATGAAGGCACTAGTTGGGTCTTATTTAAAAGGTGATAAGTGTGCCTTTTTCTAAGCAAGGGTACATGAACCAAAAGTAGTTACGTGGAATATTCATAAACATCTACGTACAGAAACAGAAACAATCTCATCCAACAGAAAGAACTCAGGTGTATGCACTATAGGAATATCAATAATGACAAGGTTTAACAGAGACAATTAGCTACCTAAACAGCCGACTACAGCCTCTTTTGTAATGGCGAATGGCTCCAATCCAGAGCTGATAAGCTCGACAAACACGCGGTTGTTGTGACATTAACGTCGTCTGTGTACTTTCATAATTACAACGGTGAACTGAAAATGCCATACGTTGCCTCGATGACGACGCCCACCCCGGCAGGCTGCAGAGCTTCAGTGATCGCCACAGCAATTTGTTTGGTCAACCGCTCTTGAACTGGAAGAGAAGAGTCAGACAAACACAGGCCAGGTCAAAGACGGTCAGAGAGCAAAGTCAAATGTGATGATCGGCCGTGGTCAGGCCGTTTACAGTTTGTTCTCAGAACAACACAGTGACAAGAAAAACAAGCTGACCTTCTCAAAAGGACAATGTGGAATTTTAAATGTTTACTTAATAAAAAATTAATAAAGTAGGTGCGTACAGTGTCATTTTACACATACAAAGGCATCTTATTGTAACACTTGTGCAATTCACTTTTACTGCCAACTTCAGAGCACAAATCAATTATTTATATCTGTCAATACCTTGCAGTCGACGGCTGTAGATTTCAACAATCCTGGAGCGAGATGAAAAGGAACGGCGGGAGGGAAAAGAATTTCATTATGTGAGAAAAAACCCAAGTGACAGGATTCACGGACAGAGGGACACAGGTAGGCATACAAAAAAGGTATTACGCATTCTTCAGAGATATTGGATTTGACAATGGATCTTTGGTTCTCATAGGTTGAACCTACCAACAGTTGAGTGAACCAGCGGTCGGTATTCTGTGATATTATGTGTTAAAAAAACAGGGTAATAGAACTATACAGAGCATACAGGAAGTATTCGAATCTCCTAACCTTCTCCACTGTCTGTAACTTTACAGACTTTTCCCAAAACCTTTTTGATACTTGCGCTACACTCAACTATGCCTCACGCCATCTTCATATCCCATAGCCTGTGTGTCGTTTGCTTATCTAGGGGGGGGTTGTGGTATTCTGTGGCACTGGCGACACTGACAATATCCCCCTCCGGTGAGTCCAGATTTACGAGAGCAACTGGTTACCCTAGCCGTATCACCGCCTGACATCACTTCCCCTTTTGATAAGATGCTCTTTTCCTATCGTGACCCATGCCGCCGCTACAGCGGCATCCCCTGGCACGGCAAAATGCCAAAGAACAAGACGTTATGGAGGGCGGCGGCGTCAAGGGATGAAGAGTGTGGTATCAACCACAAAGATACTCGTCAGTTTTCACTTGTGTTTCTGTTGTTTGTGAATAGATTCATTTATGTGTGTGGTGTGTGTGTGTTTCTGTGTGTGTGTGCGTGTGCGTGTGTGTGTAAATAGAGTTGTGTGTTCGTGAGAACATGAGCTAACTGAATACGTGTGTGTAAAATACAAGACACACAATCCGAATGGGTACCAAAAATGTATGCATTTTTTACGGTAGGGGTTGCTTTTATGCATTTGTTGGTGGACAAGAAAATAGTTTGAATAGAGTTTGAATGAAAACAATGTTTTGGGTTCAACATACAGATTGAAACAAATTAATTGCGGGTCTGCTTCCAGTGAAACATTTAAAGTGTCTCCTCCAGGCCCGGGAAGAAGTTAATGAAAGACATTAAGCCTCAGGTATTGGGGTCAGATTTCTCCCTTGCGACTTACCCACTCCGTTTAATCATCTCAAGGCCCACCGTGAGCTTCCTCTCCACTTAAACAGCTCCACCGTAAACACTGACGCTAGGCTAATGCAACGCAAACACCACACCGCAGATTCCAAAAGCTACTGCGACGCAGACCAACTACACTCTGTCGCGAGGCTACAACACGAGTCAGCGTCTTTAGTTCAGACTCATCGCCGCTTAGTGGTCCTGTTCCTATGAGGAAATAGATGACCATAGTAGTGTACCGAATTAGGAAGAGATTACATGTTCACACGTGGTGATGCGTGGGTTGTGTCTGAGGTAATCCCAACCCCTCCAGTATCCCAACATCTAACCCTCATGTACGGACTGTGTGTCAGGAAATTGGTACCCGGGGGATGTTCCCAGTAGTATCCTCAGTATCCAACGATACTTTCCCTGAAGAAGAATGGCCAGTCTGAACGTTTGTGTGTGCAGTACTGAATGCAATTGTGTTACATCGTTCACCAGAACAACAACGTGTTGAACTGTCCATGTTGTCTTACCTGGCCAGCTTGCTCAGTCCCAGCACCCTCTTGTTTGGGAGGTAGCCAATATGGACCTGCATGAAACGATAGCAATTCTGTCATTAGGACTGTCGTAGGTCCACTTCAGAGCATATTTATAACCACGGGCAACCTAGTTGGTTTCCTACGCTACCCCGAGAGAGACCCATCTGGCGTGAATGTGTATCGTGTAACACACATTGGTTTTAAAATATTTTCATGGGCTGAAATAAACGATTCCAGACACGTTTCATGTGCAGAAAAGGCAAACTCTTATTTGTTCAACCTGACTGATCCAAAAAGAACATTTAACAGCCTGATACATTTATTTCAAATGACTGATATCTTCGATGATACAATGTATTGAGAACAGGAATAGGATACTTAGTATAAAAGTGTTAACCAAAAGCAGACAAGAACTTCAATATTGATTGGTAGTATTTTAAAATCCCCCCTGATATATTTCGTATTTGAGTGTAATGAAATAAATGTTGGAATATGACATGTGCAAGATAAATAAAATGACTTTGTATTGCTTTACCTAAGTAAAGAAGATAAATGGACATTATAATTTCAGGTCTTAAATTGACTAGTGAGAGTAATTAAAACTGTGGTTGTGGGTCGAGCACATACCCTAACAATGGCAGAGCTCGCTATGATAGAAGCTATAGGCTTTTTAAGGGAAAAAAGTAATATATCATGAAAACTGACAATTTTTGGAGGTTAAAGGTCGCAGGAATCACATAAATTACGGATGTGTCATGTGTACATAAGAACAGGTCCAGCGGGATCTCGCGTCCACGGCATTATCCGATTTATCAATCTAAGATGACATCTAGGCTACACTCATTTATATGGTGCAATGGTCAGTCTCACCCCACGCTTGAATGTGAGGCATTTTCTGAGACTTCATGAATGTGGGCCGCGTTGTTTGGGGGATTTACAAATACAAAGCCTAATGCGGATTCTTATTATATATTATATAGATTTTTTGTTTCCTATAATGTGATGAAGGTAAGCAGAACATGTGTTTCCATTTCACCTGCCCTGACCAAGACATTAATTAGCTAGGACCACAGGCAACATTATCTAAACGGCTTAGGAGATAAATCCGGAGTCAGTCAGTACTGGAGATTTAAGCTGCAGATGACAAATCTGACGAGGATTGAGATCCAGCCTCTCCTACAAATACAGCTGGTAAAACTGCTTTCTGACTGGAAATACTGCACCCCGCCCCATCCTAATTCCCCCAACCCATCCTCTCCCCCCCCACTCTGGTCCCCCTCTACTCAAATGTCATCAGCAATTTCATGAAACGGGCCGAGAGAAAGGGCAGGCATGCAAGGATTTCTCGTGGTGCTCTGATATATAGGCTACTCCATGGTTTTTCTAAGGTGTGTATGTAAAAGTATTAAAGCATTACAGCAAAAAACAATACCATCTCGTCATAAATTTGTTATTGAAGAGACTATATGTACGATTTTACAGAAGCTAAAATTACTAGAAAATTATTTACGTTCATGTTAAATGTTAAATACTTTTTTCACTTAATTGATTTGACTGCCTGAGATATTCCCCATTTAGGCATTCACGATGCTTCGTCTATCCACTGACATTGTCTAATGGTAATTTCACTCTACAACCTGGCAGAACTTTTCCCCCCAACCCAAACCACCCTGGACTAGTGAATAGGCCAACACTTCTGGCCTTTGTCAGTAGGCTAAGTAAAGAGATGACAAGTGGTGTGAATTTTTTAATTAACATTCGTAAAAATTTAAACCAGGATTCAACACGGTGGCCCAAGAAAAGACAGCTGCCAGAATGGACTCCGTGAGCTTCCGTGAGCTGGACAGAAATGGGTGAGTCATTATTGTGTTCATCCAGTGGCCAAAATAGATGCGCTGGGAAATGGATGTGTGCGTAGAAAAGAGGCGACAAGCGCTTGTGATGACGATGACAGGGCGCTATCAGCGGGGGAAGTGAGGGGACGGAAACAAAGTGGCCTTCTGACAGCCAGCTGCCAGCAAACATACACACCAAGGAGAAAATAACATCCAATGTGTGTGTGTGTGTGTAGCTACGGCTATCATCATCACGGCCCATTTGCACCGGTTGAAAAGGGGTGTGAAAGAATCGACAGCCTCTTTCCATTGTCTTAAAGTCCATTGTCTTAAATGGCAAACACCTGCAGGGTAAACTAGGTGTAGAATAGAGAGAGGACGGTGGGTCTCTGGTACAAAATGTCAAACGAGAATTAACTGAGGTAATGTGTCTGACAATCCCCACTAACATGGTTCTATAGCTGAAATGTAGTCTACTTTAAAGGGAATAGGGGGTAATAATTTGTATAGGGTATAATTTGGAACACAACTGTGGCCAGTGCCAGTGGACCGAGACCTGATCAGCACATCTGGAAGACCTCTACAGGGGGAGCTGTTATTTTGGGTGTTTAGTAGGGTGTCAGACAAGAATGGAGTGAACAGTAAACTACAGAGACTTCAGATTGTAGGGTCACCTGAACCAATGAGCTTTGGTCTATGGCCTCATATTCAGAAATGTACAAATCAACAGCACAAGAAGCAAAATAAGGTTATTCTATGGCGACTTGTTCTGGAAGATCAGGCACCTGCAATCTCAATCATGGTTATGTGTGTGTGTGTGTGTGTAAACTAGAAAAAACGTAAATGAAAACACACTTATGACCCAAAGTGTAGTCTGTATGTGTGTTTACGACTGCACATGTGCAATCTCACCCTTCCAAAGATGGGCACCAGGTGATGCTCACACATGGAGAACATGTCGATGTCTTTCACGATCACCATCTCGTCATGGTCCTCATCAAAGATGGCGTCGTTCATCACATCTGCAAAGCGAACAGGGAAGAAAATGTATATTGTCTCTGATGTAACAGTCTTCACGGACATATTTCTGAAATCCAATAATCTGACCAGTGATTCAACTGGGTTGGATACAACAGTGTGTGACGTTTTTTAAATCGCGATTTAAATCGAATCGATGCATCGAGACCGCGGATCTCGGTTCGATGTGATAATATGTGAAATATCTACGATATCTGAAATTACAGCATGTGTTTTCTCTGTCTTTGGAAAACATTTCAGTCAAATATATACCAGCAAATCTCCGCACCACTGGGCAGCGAATATATGCTGTTAGATAAAATCTCTCAGGCCGCAGTGACATTTGAGAGTGTTGAGAAATGTTCAACTTTATGCAAATTGATAACAAGCAGGCAGTTCGGTGACAACCAATGGCAGGGTAGATGCCTGTTGCATCTTTAAGTCCCTCCTCTTTTTCTACTATCTTAAAACATGGCCGTGAAACGTATTATTGTGGTGTCCTGTATTATTATTTATGATGCATCTCTGGCTTTATATAGAGACATAATAAAAAAATGATGCATTGAGGTAAAGGTTTCCGTTTGTTGGAATAACGAGTGAGTGATACACGCATAACTAATAATAGTACGTCGTTATTTGAACATTGACATAACATTGACTTGCCATTGCGTCGATACATTCTGCATTTTTAGTAGCAGAGTCACACATTATAATAAATACTTATCAGTTATTGTGGAGACTGATGTTTAGGAAGACACCCCCCACCCCTTATTATTAGGAAGACACACCCCCACCCCTTTTTATTAGGAAGACACGCCCCCCACCCCGAGCGGACAGTGTGCACCAATGAGAGCTCACCAACAGCTCGCCAGAGATTGTGAGATGTGCGTGTGGAGCGAGCGGGCAGTGTGCACGCAGCATAAGTAAACCGTGCTTCTCTCCCCAGTCATTCTGTCACAAAAAGCCATGCCTGTTGTTTTCCCCCGAGAAAAACTGTAATTATATCTCAAACCCCATACAGGCCTTCTGCTCTTCCTGTTTGTAATTTTATTTAATTTTCCCCTTCTAGTGGAGCTCATATCATCATTGTTCAAATAAATCCTCGTTTTCTCATCTGTTTGTTGCGGATGCATCCTCTTTTTCCACCTGATGGAGGGTTTTTAATTTCCTGGCCTCCTATCTACGGAGGCTGGGGCGGGGTGAGGAGGGCAGGGAGGTGACGTTTCCGTGGTTACGCAGTGAGTGAGCGGAATGACCTGTTGTCTGCAGTGAGGCATCTTATTGTGTGTACAAGCAGTAGCTGGTTTGGAGGTTTTGAACAAACAAGATAACGGTCATGTGTTCTCTATACGCCCCAAAGCTAAAACATTACCACCAAGTTGTAATGACAAACATTGCCTATTTAGACCTATATATATGCACATTTACATCACTTTGCTAAATGAGCAACATTGAAATATTAACATAGAGGAAAATAAGAGTAAAAAGTGCCCTTTTTGATACCATTTCTTTATTGAAAATTCAGGTTGTTCTGTCGTAGCCTTCATATATTCATTGCATGGTAAAAAAAAAAGTTCAGATGGAGTCATCAAAAATATCTGCGATCAGTTGATTTCTGATAATCTTTCACAGAAATTCAAGCAACAGTGCTATACTGTTAGGGTTTCTCACACAAGCAGGTCTCTCAATGTCACTCTCATATCACCATTACTCCATAACCAAGTACTACAGAGTGATAATTGTAGGAATTGATCATGTATATATTCTCTCTGGATTAGGCGTCCAGGGGAATTTATACAATGTCAAATGTACTAACCTGGTGTGTGTACATGCTAGTGTGCGTGCTAGTGTGCATGCTAGTGTGCATTAATGTTCAAGTGTTACTATTAAATGGATCATGGTTCCTAGTGCAGCTCACCAACCTGTAGACAACAGCTGGTACCTGTCATTGTCACCAGTTTGGTCCTCAACTAACACCCTCACCCCATCAGTGTGTGCGCACACACAAACAGACACACACCACACACACACACACACAAAAACACACAGCAGGTCACGTGATAGGCCCACAGGAAAAGAACAGGAAATCAAATCAACCAACATCTCAGTGAAACTTACACAATCACAATGACACACGAAAAAAATATTAAAAGAGCTATGGTCAATTTAGTACGGCAGAGAGGTTAACATCCCCGTTCAAGGTGTGCTGTGCTTTGTCTTGTCTCCTCCTTTCCAACACCCCCCTGTTCTCTCTCCATTTCCCTTTAATGCAATCTGCCATTTTCGAGGGCTGTCCTTCCTCTGGCTCTTTACGCCAACATCAAATGAGGACCTGAAGCCCAGGGATCTCCTTCCTAAATGCCAGACATAATGACCGAATGACACCTCATCGCACTCCTCCAATCAATTGCAATGGTGGAAGAAAACCTATTAATTAGGTGCAGGGAGAAACTGTGCACGGTGTTAAAAAGCAGCACCTGTTGCATATATAAGGCCTTATTCTTTTATTCCCTCGTAGTGATCACCCTTAGTGAAAGGGCCCTGTGCGAAACGTTTCAACACAGGCTCTTTTCTGGTCAGGGCATTTATTCAGATATCCTCGTACTTCCTGTATAATACATTATAAGTGCACTCGGAACACCCCTATACGAATAAATATGAATTCTTATATGCTGAACCAATGTCTTGGATCATAATCCAATACTCAAGCAATAAGGCACAGTGGGTGTTGTATATATATTGCCAATATAACACAGCTTAAGCCATTTGTCAACACCTTGCAGTGGTAAATTGGACATATATATGAGCACTCAGAGACGCTGTGTTGTGGTTATAATTTGTTTACCAGCATGTAGAAGAATTAAAGGTGAAAGCCATGTTTTCAGACCATATACAACAGTGTTCGGCACCCAGAATTCCTGCCAAGCAGTTTATTATACGCTAATAGTGATTAGAACAGAAACATCTCAGGTCATATAGAGTGTTGTATATATATTATTATACACTATATGCTAATAGTGATTAGAACAGAAACATCTCAGGTCATATAGGGTGTTGTATATATATTATTATACACTATATGCTAATAGTGATTAGAACAGAAACATCTCAGGTCATATAGGGTGTTGTGTATATATATTATTATACACTATACGCTAATAGTGATTAGAACAGAAACATCTCAGGTCATATAGAGTGTTGTATATATATTATTATACACTATATGCTAATAGTGATTAGAACAGAAACATCTCAGGTCATATAGGGTGTTGTATATATATTATTATACACTATATGCTAATAGTGATTAGAACAGAAACATCTCAGGTCATATAGGGTGTTGTATATATATTATTATACACTATATGCTAATAGTGATTAGAACAGAAACATCTCAGGTCATATAGGGTGTTGTATATATATTATTATACACTATATGCTAATAGTGATTAGAACAGAAACATCTCAGGTCATATAGGGTGTTGTGTATATATATTATTATACACTATATGCTAATAGTGATTAGAACAGAAACATCTCAGGTCATATAGGGTGTTGTATATATATATTATTATACACTATATGCTAATAGTGATTAGAACAGAAACATCTCAGGTCATATAGGGTGTTGTATATATATATTATTATACACTATATGCTAATAGTGATTAGAACAGAAACATCTCAGGTCATATAGGGTGTTGTATATATATATTATTATACACTATATGCTAATAGTGATTAGAACAGAAACATCTCAGGTCATATAGGGTGTTGTATATATATATTATTATACACTATATGCTAATAGTGATTAGAACAGAAACATCTCAGGTCATATAGGGTGTTGTATATATATATTATTATACACTATATGCTAATAGTGATTAGAACAGAAACATCTCAGGTCATATAGGGTGTTGTATATATATATATTATTATACACTATATGCTAATAGTGATTAGAACAGAAACATCTCAGGTCATATAGGGTGTTGTATATATATATTATTATACACTATATGCTAATAGTGATTAGAACAGAAACATCTCAGGTCATATAGGGTGTTGTATATATATATTATTATACACTATATGCTAATAGTGATTAGAACAGAAACATCTCAGGTCATATAGGGTGTTGTATATATATATTATTATACACTATATGCTAATAGTGATTAGAACAGAAACATCTCAGGTCATATAGGGTGTTGTATATATATATATATTATTATACACTATATGCTAATAGTGATTAGAACAGAAACATCTCAGGTCATATAGGGTGTTGTATATATATATTATTATACACTATATGCTAATAGTGATTAGAACAGAAACATCTCAGGTCATATAGGGTGTTGTATATATATATTATTATACACTATATGCTAATAGTGATTAGAACAGAAACATCTCAGGTCATATAGGGTGTTGTATATATATATTATTATACACTATATGCTAATAGTGATTAGAACAGAAACATCTCAGGTCATATAGGGTGTTGTATATATATATTATTATACACTATATGCTAATAGTGATTAGAACAGAAACATCTCAGGTCATATAGGGTGTTGTATATATATATATTATTATACACTATATGCTAATAGTGATTAGAACAGAAACATCTCAGGTCATATAGGGTGTTGTATATATATATTATTATACACTATATGCTAATAGTGATTAGAACAGAAACATCTCAGGTCATATAGGATTCCTCCATGCACTCTTTAGTTGAACACTCTGTATTCGGCATTTATGTGACATTTTTTTGAATGGCACACGAACTTCACAAACGTCTTTGTCAGCAACACAGCATTTGAACAGATATTCTGTGACTAAATAAAAAAATAAACAGTAAGCGTGAGTGTGTCCACTTTTGGACAACCTTCCGCCAATCACACTACCTGTTTGCTGTGGACACTCACACACACACTTTAAAGTTGTATCCATTTTAATCAAACACAATATATCCCGATTAAATAGTCTGTCATTTGGATATGCTTGGAATATTGTAGGAGGGCGATTGTTTCCGGAAACTGATTCATTTTGCTCCTATACTAAATCTATGTTTAAATGAAGACACATCTAAGATTCTCCTTAGCTTTCTTTTTGTCCAGGCCGAATCAGGGTCTGTAAAACTGACCATGGAGGTACTTGGGTTCTTTGAAATCTTAAACTTAATAGCGTTGCGTTTTCAGAGAGAGGGGTGGTGCCAAATGAGAACCAATCTGAAACAGGGGAGTTTCAGTACTGGTTTTAGCACTGTTGAACACACAATGTCAAAAATCTCCACTTTTTGCCAGGTTTGCTGCTTGGTTCATTATCTCGCATTTCCATTCACATCCCTCCAACACATACCTCAAACAGGGCAGTTTAAAAATAAGTTATTACTGAGGCATTTCTTTCAGATAGGAACAAAGCAATACTAACATACGCAGTGTGCATGTTGTTTGTCCCTTCAAACCTTTAACAGAAAACCCTGAAGGGCTCCCCAGCAAACCAACTCCAGATGAGTTAATGGGTAAAGGGGGGTTGAAGAGAGGTGCATGCACCGAAGTTAAGGGGAAGGCCCCCAACTCTACCACTACAACTATGAAGACTAGCTGGAACCAATTTGGTGAGGCCAGGATGACTTGATGTGGCGTGATATGTATGTGATCCCATTGTAAGTATTGAAAGGCAGAGATTGTGTGTTGAAATGGGACAATGTATACAAACACTATGGAAGACTCTTAGAAACATATTAATACATGAGTTATAGATACAACACTCAATACAAGATTTAAAACTATATCATTTACACCATTCAACGTTTAATAGGATACAACAATATTAGTTACTGTTTTCAGATAGATCTTCTTACTTAAGGTAGGAACGTTTGCGCGCAGCTGCTCTAAAACGCATGCATTTAAAGTGCCGCTTTCTTTAGTAAATTTTCTGTATGTAAATATATTGTAGACAGAAATAGTACGTTGATTAAATGTGCAACACTTCATGTCCTCTGAAAAAAAACAGGACCAGAGTATCAGTAAGAGTTTTCCCGTAAAAGTGTTAGGCTATTCATATATCAGAATCATATGTGGAAAATGTGCATATATTTATCTTCAAAACTGATGTCTATATGTGAGTTAGGGAAGAAATAGGGTCAATTTTGCATAAATATCCTTCAGCTGAATTGATGCGACACAATATTATCACTTTTTTTGACAGCCTATGTTGATCAATTGCAAGAGGACCACTTTGAAGTGTCATACCTATGATTTTCTCCTGGTAGCCCTTGGTGAAAAACTGCATGGCAGTCGCTGCCCTCCACGGGGTTTTTAGAAGTCCATGTCTCTGCGGGTTCTCCCCAAGACCCCGCAGAATAGTGGTGTAGGCGGCAGCAATACTGGGCAGGCTCATCTCGTTGTCCTCCATACTCCGGGTGCGCTCATTCCTCCAACCCTCCACCACAGAGGACCCGGTGTGCGTGGACCCGGGGTGCGGGCTCGACTCGCCCGCGGTCTCCGTCACTTGACACACCACCGCCCGGTAGTCCTTTTTTGCCATGCAGTTTATAGTTGGTCTGCTTTCACTTTGCTTTTCGTGACCCTCTATAGTGCGCTCCATGGTTCAGAAATGTCACTGGGATTTTCTGGAATAGTACGTTTCCCAACGTAGGTAACTTTTTTTTCGTTAAGCAGCACCTGCAGATAACACAACGACCTGCAGAATAGACTTAAGTAAGCGCTTCACTTCAGCCCTGGTACCCCGACCGCTTTATAAACCCGAGGATAACACTCGCGCATTCCTATTGGTCAAACGTGTGATGACGTCACGACATGTCTGATGGTGATGGTGAACAGCAAACAGAAACTTTTGTCACGACAAATTGTATGTGTGCCTTATCTTCATGGTTTGATGTATATTGTACGTGTAAATTCTATGTTCTTGAATGAAAGGATACTACGAGTATATTCAGCATGTTACTATAACACAATTATTCGATTAATAACACCAACGCAATTTCCAGGTAAGTTACTTTTTTTGTTTTTTAGAAGAAGTTGTTAAGAGCTTGAGGCTATATCAAATGTCATAAATAGATGCGTAGGAAAGACTTAAGAAAATGCATCCACTTGTTAAAAGATACTTGTTTTTTGTACTGATATTTTAAATTAGTATGTAAGGAGCAGGATGCTACAAATTTCACAAGCAACCAAAGGTCAATTATGTTGCCCCCGCAGGGTGTTAAACAACATGTATAAATTAGACAACAGTTCTACAAACTAATCAACACCATTTGGTCATGTGACTAAGAGATGCTGGGGTTGAAAATCCTGCCAAATATAAACAATAAGGCGTTAACTGTACATAATGGGGTGTAAAAGTGGAATGAATTTGTAAGTATAAATAAAAGAAAGAGTACTTGGTTTCCATAAAAAAAGAATATAACACTTCAATACAGAAAACAATCCATACATTTTATTCAAGTAAATAAACAATATTTTTTACATTTTAAAAACAGGAAAATGTCACCTAAGACATAGATCGCAATGGAACATTTCCACATGCCCACACAGGTTGCCATCTCTGCCTTCCATTTTTGACAAAGCTAGATCAAGTACTGAGTACATATCTGTTTTATGCCACCCATGAAATTCCAAACCTCCGGTAACAAACCAGGAGAAAACTTATTCACTGAAAGCATAACAAACAGTTCTAATGACTCTGTCAGAAAAAAAAACATTACACACAGAGGCCATATTCTGATCTGACGTAATAAAAGCAAATACTCAGAACCAATCTGCAAAGCAATATACAGAAGGTGACCCATAACTTTATAAACACATGGAGTAAAACGCAGAAGTGAGATCATGACGTGGTCGTGTTCAATTCTTGTTGAAGGCGAATGCTGAGAGCTTTGCAGAGGTGTCTGAGGGCTTCTGCTTCTTGGCACTGTTCTCTTCGGAATCGTTCGGTCCGCTCTTTTGGCTTTCTTCCGCTCTCTTGCGTTTTTTCACATCCACAGCATCTCCCTTAGCCCGCTCTGTCCAGGACTGGAAAAAATGACAATGAAAAAATAGTTTCAAAAAACGAGACGATCTCATAAAACTAAACGTTCGTACGCACAATTCATTTTCAATCCAAATTGGGGCATGGGACATTTATCGTACACACCGTGTCAACAAACGCATGAGGACCCACGAACACACGCGAACGAACACACGCGAACGAACACACGCGAACGACAAACGCGAACGACAAACAAACGCGAACGACAAACACACGCGAACGAACGAACACACACGGTCCCCGACGCAGCCATGCAGTTTAAATTGCATCCTGTTATGTGTAATCAGTATTGACAGACGAGTCCACTTCTCATTCAGCAGCCCGGCGGGCTTTTCTCCTTGTGCTTCTCCGTGAGACAAAAGGCCCATCTATCCACGTCTAAAATCACACCCTATTCCCTACAGTCCTGGGCTCTGCTTCCAACAAATATAGGGCACATGGGTCCATTTGGGACATAAACAGAGCAATGATGAGTCATCAAGCGGAGCATGTGGCTGAGCACACTCTCACAACCTCCCACTCCTATTCTTCACCTCCCCTGCACTCCAGAAATACACAATGCAAAGCCCTAAATGTGCTCGGGTCGCCTGCTGTATGCACTGGCATATCCCACTGGCATATCACACACATACACACACACACACACTAACACACACACACACACACGATCATTAGCATAAGATCAATGCACTGTCCACATCACCCACCACCTCCAGACACACAGGGTTCCCAAGCAACAGGCCAATCAAGCCTCCTTGCCCATGGACCTCCTCCTCCCCCTTTAGCCTCACGCGGGGCTCCTCACGCGGGGCTCCTCACGCGGGGCTCCTCACGCGGGCACCTCTGCTGACTGGTTTTATGTGTACAGGGTCATGGTCCTCAACATGTGTTTGCCTGGTTACACATGTAACATAATAGTGGTATAGAACCAGCTGGGCTTTCAGAGGGCCACATTATGTGGTGGGTGGATGGGGTTTTATGGTGGCTATGAACCTCTTAGCTTTTTAACGCCACCAAATACAACCTGGTCCTGGTACACAAAAGGTGCATACCAGTTGTTAATACTTCTGGAAAATATCCTAACCATTTATAGATTTGATTACAAATCATTTAATTTGTACTTTGTAATTGAAACCATCTGTTCAACCTGAGCTGCAGGTCCCTGCAATAAAAAAGCACTTGTTCAACCATTATGAAAAGAAACAAATTCTCCTGTTTTGTATCACTGTGTGTATCACAACAAGCATAAAGAAACAACCTCATTCTCCTGTTTAGTATCACTGTGTGTATCACAACAAGCACAAAGAAACAACCTCATTCTCCTGTTTAGTATCACTGTGTGTATCACAAGAAGCAATAAAGAAATACAGAAAAAATAAATAAATCACAGAATTGTCCGAGAGAGCCTTTTTGGGGATCAAATTATCAGTCACATTCAGGTGAATTGAGCCATCAAAATGTAATATCCTTCACCTCATTCATACACAGTTGCATTTGAGATTTGTTTCAGTAGGATTATCTTTCAACGGAGAATTGAAAAAGTGTCCTTATAAATACAGTACCTGACAGACTAGGGCATATTGCTGTAAATACATTAATACCCGCTCAAGCAACAACTCATTATTACGCTGAAACAGGAGATTAATGGCAGTCACATTATTGTAATGCATTCAAGTATCTAAAATGTACTGGCTAAAAAGAACTGTCCACCAACACCCACACAGACAGACACACACACACTCCAACGCACACACACACGTTCACAATAGATCAATATGACTAACCAGGCGGTCGTCAGCAGACAGGATCCTGAAGCGGCCCATGGCCTCCTTAATGACGTCTGTCTCATCCAGATCTGGGTTGTCAGCCAGGATAAGCTTCCTGTTTTCCTCCAGCCAGAGCTGGAAACCGGTTTTGGGCCTGACACACACACACACACACACACACACACACACACACACACACACACACTTTTAGACCGTCTACTAGAATACTAGGAGCCTTCAGGCTTTTTCCACGTGTGTTTGTGTGCTCATGACTCACTTTGTGTTCTCCACGTTATCTGCTGGCGAGGCTATAGGCAGTGGCTCCTCCGTTGGTTTCAACCGATCCACGGAGGACTCACGCTCTTCTGCTGGTTTCTTACAAGGTTCTTTAGAAGCGCTCATGTGTAGCAGCGTAGACTGGGTCTGTGGAGAAGACAAAAAGCGTGTTCAAGTCAACTACATTAAATATCTGTTTATAAGACAACTGGTGCGTAGTAAAATCATTCAGTTTAACATTCTACTTGGCCAGCGTGTTGTACCTTGCTCCTGGGCCTTGGTGTCAGAGGCTTGAGGACGGCCGTTTTACTCGGTTTCCCCCCAGAGATGGAGCTGCCCATCAGGACAGTGGGCTTCCTACTGGAGGACGTCATGCTGTCCAGGACATTGGTTGTCCTGGGTTGACCCCCGATTGACGACCTGCCCGTCCCACCGCTTAGCTGAGGGCAAAACTCACATTTACTACTATATTACTATAGCGTGTTGAATAAACAGTATCAGGAGACATGCACGTAATAACCAGTGTCAGAACATATTGAAAGGACTTCTCGACATTTGTTCACAGTTAACATTGGTTAAAACTGTTCCAACGTAATAACGTACCTTGAAAGGGTTCACACGCCCTTCTTTAATTACTGTTAAGGAAGAAACAAAAGTCCATGTTTAACAAAATATACGGTGTAATTTATAAGAGCAATTATGAAGTAAATTCTTGGTGTTAAACACTTCCATTAGGTTGCATCAGGTGAGTTTAAGGGGACAGCCAAGGAACATCCGAAATATCAATCTGTTAAGCTATAAAAAAATGTTCTCATTTCAACCGCTATTTATGTATTATAGTCTTGGTAAATGTAGCTACTATAGCTATATGAACTGAATGGGTACATGATGGAGGTTAGAGGAATCCTAGTTTAAATATTATTAATAACATTTAATAGATAAACCATAGATAATGTTAATTATTTTTGCATTTCAACATCTAAACTTTGTTGAAATAAATTCATCCAGGCTGCCTTTTACACCATGTTCAAAAAGCCTCATCCAACTAGAACAGGGCTGTTGTCCAGAGATTACATTTTTAATTATTACTAAAACATCAGCTGAAATGAACACCGGTTCCCAACGTGTTTTCGACCAGTTGCTATGGTTCGGAGGAGACTTGATGACACGACAGTAGCGTGAAACTCACCAGGTTTAGGGGAAGGTTTCTCAGGTGATGCCGGAGACCCTTTAGCAAAGGGATTTAGACCTACAGGGTGAACACAGGTCAACATAACTGTTATTTAACATTTTACTAAACTAAAATCATTTGTGTTTCGACAAGTTGAGACGTGACGGGGGGGGGGGGTGGGGGTTAGAGGCAATGCAGAGGGACTCTAAACAACGTACGCTGTCTTCTGCTCTCTGCTGCATCTCCTTCATCCATCTGTATTCCGTGACCTTCATCTTCTTCCTCTTCCTCTTCTCCATGCACTTCTGTGTCTTGCGATTTTTTCTGGATCCTTTGTTGGCCAAACAACAAGCTGATATAATCACAACCATCGACATAATTCCTGATCTACAAAGGATTTAATCCCAATTCACCCAAGTCTGCTTGAATAGATTTTGGGTACTTCAATATAAACCTGTGTGTCTTGTGATTATCTTACCGGGCGTTTTAAGTTAAATAAATGTCAACCCACATGGGACAAGCAGCTAACCCAGTGGTGGCCAACACTTTAGCTAGAGGGCCACCACAGGATGTAAAGATGGTCATGTTCTCCCTCTAATCTGTACATGAAAATCCATTATGAAAGGAACTGCCAGAAAAGGGAAATTTATTTATAACTACTGCAGGCTGGTAGATTTGCCTTAGAGGCAGGGATGTCTTTTTCCAAACCTTAACTTTTTATCTTCCTTTTATACAAAATTAAATTATCTTAGCCTGCTAAGTATCATCCTTTAGAGACATGTTTATCATCTTTTAGAGACATGTGAAACATTTAAGAAAGAAATGACATTAAGAAATATACTTTCTTAAAAGAATAAGTGTACTTTTTTTACCAAGGTAAAACAAGAATATACTCATCGCAAACTTTAAGACATTAGTCGTCGTTTTCAAAACGATATATCCAATACAAACCTCATTCAGTGGATTGTAACATTCAATTAACACAGAAACCGGCCATATATTGGTTCAAACAAAGAGTAATGAACGCAGATGTTCCTCACCCTGGGTTCCGTCTTGTGTACTGGAGTGGCTCCTCCTCTTCCTCTGGCCCCTCCCCCTGCAGCTGACCGGCCTTTTCCAGGGCCAGTTCACTGAGGCGCTGGGCCAGGACCATACGTCGGGAACGCGAGGCGTAGCGGATGGCCAGCGTCACCACGTTCTGGGTCATCAGCTCAGCCAGCTCCACGCAGCGAAACTCCCGCTCCAGCTTACAGGACAACTGCAGAGGAAAACACCAGAAATGTAATAAATATGTAAGGATAATGTTCATAATACGCTTAATATGGTAAACATTCATTGAATCTATTGCAACACAAAAGTCCCAAAACCAATACCTTCTGACCTGGATTGCATTCATTTACATTTTGCGCATTTAGCAGACGCTCTTATCCAGAGCGACTTACAATAAGTGCAGGCATTTCACATATAGCTAAAATACACATCAAAAAGGCGATAAGTACATTGTTCCTGGGTGGGTGCAGCGGGAAGTGCTAGAGATAGAAGAATGATTCGGTAGTGAAGTTTCAAACAGTCGAGAGTTGTGGAGCTCCATTCATGGAGTTACTGGAGGTACAGTTTTTCATAACAGTGCACAGGACTTTAGTTTTGATGTTGGGGCTTAAATTATTTTTGATTAAGCCTTCCGGGCTCCACGACCTGTGAGGAGATCCTGCTGTACTCACGGCAAACATTTTCATCAGCAGCTCCTGCTGTTCTTTCTGGGCCTGACTCTGGCCCTCCTCATCGATCTCGTAGCCACTGGATGACAGAAAGCCAAAGTGGTTCTGGAGGAGCACGGAACGCCAATACTGCTCCTGGGGCGAGAGCAAGAGGGGGAGAAACGGTGAGCGTTTTCACCATCTACATACACTACCACTTGAACATTTGGGGTCACTTACAAATGTCATCGTTCTCTCAAACGTTGAGAGCGGCGAGAATATGGAGGAATTTGATAATTTAATTTTGCATAAAATTAGACGATAAAAAATTAAAAAAGACATCCCTGCCACTAGTAGTTATATAAAAAAAGAACAGATCACTCTAAACATAGATTGTAAGTATCATTAGTTTTCTAACTGCCCTTTTCTGGCAGTTCCTTTCATAATGGATTTTTATGTACAGATTAGAGGGAGAACATGACCATCTTTACATCCTGTGGTGGCCCTCTAGCTAAAAGTGTTGGCCACCACTGGGTTAGCTGCTTGTCCCATGTGGGTTGACATTTATTTAACTTAAAACGCCCGATAAGATAATCATAAGACACACAGGTTTATATTGAAGTACCCAAAATCTATTAAAGCAGAATTGGGCGTTTAATTAATTGGGATTTAATTCTATGTAGTTCGGGAATTCTGACAGGTGAGCGGTGGGGCATGCTGGTCACGAAGTGACATTTAAAGACACCTATAGGCAATATACAGCGACTACTACACAACACTACTTGTTGCTCAAGCAATGGCAAGCCAACCAATGGATACACTTCCAGGCTGCGGGCTTAAGAAGTGTCTATCCTAAGACTGATTAGAATAGCATGTATATCTAACCTCCATCTGGCCCTTCTCTGTGGTGGTCTGACAGAGAGGCAGTTTGAAGGGCAGCACAGCGACAGCAGGCCTGGGCAGCGTAGGTGGGTACCTGGAGCCTTTACAGGGGATGCACCTAGAGAAAGAAACAGGCAGGCAGAGCCATTTGAAATGAAAGTGAAATGAATAAATGGGAAGAAAGAGACAGTCGTTTCAGTAAACAGAGAGACACGTGGACGGACACACAAACGGGAGACAGACAGACAAGACACACAGGGGGATGGACACACAAGACATACAGACTGACAGAATAAAAGCGTGAGCAGCGTGAAACCAACAGATGACACTGGATATAAAACAAGACACTTGTCATGGATGGGAAGAGAGCGTTGTTCTACCTGAGCTGCTGGGGGTTCTCGTGCACGCCCACAACCCAGTAGTGGTCTGACTTGCCCTTGCAGTGGTCTCTGGTGTTACACGCGGGCGTCCACGTGTTACCCAGCGAGCGGTTTAGCAGGCGCACCACACCCTCAGAGTCGATGAAGCACGGCGTGCCTGGAGAAAAACACACACGCAGTGTTTAAACCAGACCCCACTACAGCACCGCCAGCCAGGAGACGGTACTAAACAACTCACCCTCAGCTGTGAAGCAAACAGTTCTTTAAACCAGATCCCACTACAGCACCGCCAGCCAGGAGTCGGTACTAAACGACTCACCCTCAGCTGTGAAGCAAACAGTTCTTTAAACCAGATCCCACTACAGTACCGCCAGCCAGGAGTCGGTACTAAACGACTCACCCTCAGCTGTGAAGCAAACAGTTCTTTAAACCAGATCCCACTACAGTACCGCCAGCCAGGAGTCGGTACTAAACGACTCACCCTCAGCTGTGAAGCAAACAGTTCTTTAAACCAGATCCCACTACAGTACCGCCAGCCAGGAGTCGGTACTAAACGACTCACCCTCAGCTGTGAAGCAAACAGTTCTTTAAACCAGATCCCACTACAGTACCGCCAGCCAGGAGTCTGCACCAAACGACTCACCCTCAGCTGTGAAGCCCAGCCATGATAGGTGGGATTTACGGGAGAGGGGGAGGGGCTCCCCGTGGATGACCTGTTGCCTCTTGCGTCCGAACTGCAGCAGCTGGACTCCCAGGGCCTGGTCACCGTCAAACCCTGTGCCTGGCAAAAAGAGCAGCCGTTAGACCTGGCATCTCCGACGTAGGACGAAATAACCCATCACTTCCATCTGTCAGAGCTTCAGCACCTGTTGTCGCACTACCAGGTAAGAGTTTGTGGTTACCATCTGACGGTTGTTTTCTGATGATGTCCAGCTTAAAGTTAGGTTATGTTTAGGGCAAGTGAGATGTTTAGGGTTAAGAAACCTACCCATAAGGACAATAAAACAAAGACGTGTGTACACACACAAACACGCACACACACACGCACGCACAGGGCCCTACCTCGATGGTAGACGATAAGGAGCTGCTCCCCATGGCCAGCCATACTGACTACAGGACCAGGCAGGCTGAAGAGCTCCCTCTGCACCCCTCCGATGGAGAAGAGGCGCAGCATGAGGGTGCTGGTGGCGACCGCTGCCCAGCCCAGACCCAGACACAACGCCCGGGCATCCTCCCCACTGGGCAGGTCCACCATCCACTCCTTACTGGTGTCCCAGGATGAGAAGTGGAGGCACTGGAGCTTACTGGGAGGGAAGAGAAAGAGACAAAAAAGAGACAGGAAGAAAGACAAGAGTGAGTGAGACAGAAAGGCATATAAATAAAAAGACGCAGACAGACAGAAAGAGACACACAGACAGACAGAGAAACACAGACAGAAAGAGAAATACACACAGATAGATAAAGACACACACACAGATAGAGAGACACACACAGACAGATAGAGAGACACAGACAGATAGAGACACACACAGACAGATAGAGAGAGAGACACAGACAGATAGATAGAGAGACACACACAGATAGATAGACACACACAAATAGATAGACACGCACAGATAAATAGAGACACACACACAGATAGATAGAGACACACACACAGATAGATAGAGAGACACACACAAATAGATAGACACGCACAGATAGATAGAGACACACACACAGATAGATAGAGAGACACACACATATAGAGAGACACAGTAAATACAAATGACTATTCAATGTCAGTGTCTTTGCTTAATAATGGTAATGAGAGAAAAAGCAGACTAAATAGTCCACAGAATGGAGTCCCGTCCAATCAGGGCACAGCATATTGTCATTGGTCGATTACAAATTTGGCAAGTCTTCCCAGGATTGTGAACGGTGTCGATATCCGCCGTGAACGTGCCAGCTAGCTACTCGTGGTGTACCTGGCGAGCTCGTCAGTGCCGGGACATGCGAGGAGTACGGCCTCATGGGAGAGGTCCGCCAGCGTGTGGCCCAGGGAGTTGGTGAGGTGCATGGCATGGTGCACGGCTGTGTCATGAAACTCCACGTCGATGGCGTTGTCCCGATCGTCGTTGTAGCCT
The DNA here is from genome assembly GCA_029465975.1 of Dallia pectoralis. NCBI lineage: Eukaryota > Metazoa > Chordata > Actinopteri > Esociformes > Umbridae > Dallia > Dallia pectoralis. The sequence continues at coordinate 5,850,129 of CM055754.1, forward strand.
CGGACAATCCCAACAGAGTTCCACATCTTTCAGGACGGGGACAGAAAACACACCTCGGTTAAACTCTTTCAGGGCTTCTGTTGACTCTGGGACTACCATTGTGATTCCAATGTCAGCTCAATAGGGCTGAGGGCTTTTTAAACAGATTAATAATAAATAGTACTCAAGAAAGAGCATAACGTTGTTATATTTGCCACACAGTTAAATTAATGGCGGAAGCAAAACCTCTAGACAAGACAAGAGTTGTTGAGCCGGATCTCACCATGAAGCGATGCATGAGGTGTGCAGGGGTGGAGCCCGACTGGAAGGCCTTCTGGGGCGTGGTGGGCATGGGGCCCTCATAGACGGGGCGGAGCGGAGGGGGAACCACAGGGGCCACTATGGCACTGCCTGCGTCATCGTCATAGTCACCAAGCTTATCCAGACCCAGCTTGAGTGAGCCCGTGTCTGTGGAAATAATCATATCAGGGAATGTGAGGCGGGGACTGGACTTCAACTATGTTGCCGGTATGAGATATTACCCTCCTGAAGTTTGACAGATTGTTAAGGTTGAAACTGACACGAAGAAATGTTCCTCTTCAGACATCATTGCACCAGATCAGAACAGTTTTTTTTGTTTTAAAGCGCCGCTTAAAACCTTTTGGGTGCTACTCTCGATTAAAAAAAATAAGAAAAGTGAACCGGACAAACATTCCCTTGAGGATTGTAAATTCCATGGCAAAGCTCTTAAGGAATTGCAAAGGCAAAACGTCATCACCTCTATACCCAATTCCTCCAACCTACAGACAATGGCTTTTTCTAGCCAATCCCAGACCTACACTGAAATGACAATGGCTTTTTCTAGCCAATCCCAGACCTACACTGAAATGACAATGGCTTTTTCTAGCCAATCCCAGACCTACATTTAAATGACAATGGCCCATTCAGTAAAATTATTACCATGAGACAAGTCATCATTATGTTACATTTTCTACATAAACACAATCAGATCAGAATTTGGAGCAGCAGAAACATGAGATACCAGTGAATACAGGTTGGTAGTGGCTAACATATATCCAAACAGTACACAGGTTGGTAGTGGCTAACATATATCCAAACAGTACACAGGTTGGTAATGGCTAACATATATCCAAACAGTACACAGGTTGGTAGTGGCTAACATATATCCAAACAGTACACAGGTTGGTAGTGGCTAACATATATCCAAACAGTACACAGGTTGGTACTGGCTAACTTATATCCAAACAGTACACAGGTTGGTACTGGCCAACATATATCCAAACAGTACACAGGTTGGTACTGGCTAACTTATATCCAAACAGTACACAGGTTGGTACTGGCTAACTTATATCCAAACAGTACACAGGTTGGTACTGGCTAACTTATATCCAAACAGTACACAGGTTGGTACTGGCTAACTTATATCCAAACAGTGCACAGGTTGGTACTGGCTAACTTATATCCAAACAGTACACAGGTTGGTACTGGCTAACTTATATCCAAACAGTGCACCCACTCACCAAGTGAGTTCTCGTCATCGAGGAAGGCACTCCTGTTTCGTGCTCTCCCAGTGGCGGGCACAAGATCGTCGTCATCTTCGTCGTCCAAGGCGTCTGGGTTCTTGGTGGGTGAGCCGGTTTCGCTGACTCCCTCATCCATGGGCCTGTCGTTGTCATTGTCATCGAAAAGGTCGTCGTAGCTCGCTGGCGCCGGCTAAAACAGTAAAAACATCTCCTGTACTAAGTTACTGGAACCGGCGAAAACAGTAAAAACATCTCCTGTACCAAGTTAATGGAACCTGCTAAAACAGTAAAAACATCTCCTGTACTAAGTTACTGGAACCTGCAAAACCAGTAAAAACATCTCCTGTACTGAGTTACTGGAACCTGCAAAAACAGTAAAAACATCTCCTGTACCAAGTTAATGGAACCGGCAAAAACAGTAAAAACATCTCCTGTACTAAGTTAATGGAACCTGCTAAAACAGTAAAAACATCTCCTGTACCAAGTTACTGGAACCTGCAAAAACAGTAAAAACATCTCCTGTACCAAGTTAATGGAACCGGCAAAAACAGTAAAAACATCTCCTGTACTAAGTTAATGGAACCTGCTAAAACAGGTCAAACATATCCTATACTAAGTTACTGGAACCTGCAAAACCAGTAAAAACATTACAGTAAAAACACTCTTGTAATAAGTTACTGGCTACCTTTCATAAATAACCAAAAGACTCACCTTAGCGCTCTTTGCGGCCACAATGGGGGAAGAGGAGGATGAGAGTCCGTCCAGCAGTCCTAGACAACCCTCTGTGTCTGTATAGGCGATCTGAGTGCCGGATGGATGCCAGGCTAGCCCACAAACAGTGTAGCCCTTCTCGTGTTTCTGCCTGTCAGTGTCAGGGTGACGAGGGAGAGTAAGTGATGGGGTGACGCGGGAGGGTGAGTGTCGAGGGGGACGGGAATGGGTGAGTGTCGGGGTGACATAGGGAAGGTGCGTGTCGGCGTGACGATGGAGGTTGAGTGACAGGGTGGGTAGGAGCGACATCACAAATGTAAATCAGGTTTGCATAATTCCACTTAAATAATTCCACCAGAGCCGCCAGAAGTCCGTCTAGTAGAAATGTTATAATGGAATGATTTAAGTAAAAGGTGTGAGTATGGTTCGGTCTTACCTTTCCACACACAGTTTGCTCTCCACATCCCAGACAGTCAACAAACCCCCGATGCTACCGGTGGCCAGGAACTTCCCACAGGGCGACCAGGCCACGACATTGATAGCCTGTGGGAAAGAGCAGGAGGTTGGAAAAGAATGGAATACGAGGCGAGAATGGTCTTGGTGGAAAAGCACTTATTTACACAGAGATATTTAACTAGCGCTGACACGATTGACTCATTTTCTATATGGTTAACTAAATACGGTAACCAAATGCAACCCTTGTGACCCTGGAACTAACCTGGGTACCGAAGTCTTCAGACAGCGTGCTCACGAGAGCCCACGAGTCTCTCTGGTAGAGTTGCACCGTCGTCTCCACGGGAACCGCCAGAAGCTACACACGCACACAATATATATCTTCATCCCAAATGTTTAAATACTTTACATAATGTCTAAATATATCCAATACATAGTATCTCACAAAGCACACCCCTCACATTTTTATAAATATTTGATCATATCTTTTCATGTGACAACAAAGTGTTAACACAAAATAAATTGAGTTTGTTAAAGGTAGCCATCCTTCGTCTTGATGACAGCGTTGCACACACGCTTGGTATTCTCTAAATGAAAACGAGGTGTTTCCAAACATTTTAATTGCTACAGTACATATATAAAGTTCAATCGCAATGAAAGTAACCAGAATAATTAATAAATTGCTCTTAAAATCAGTACTGAGTTAATTTTAAAAACAGCTGAACATATAAAAACTGTAAGACGGTTCAGCACCTTGGCGACTCTGGGCTGCCAGGCCAGCCTGCACAAGGACTTGGAGTTGACGACGTCATTGGACTTCTGCAGCAGCGGCCAGCTGATCACCTGAGTCTGGAAGAATGCAATGTTACTCAGATCGTTCCAACCCAAGAACCGGGATTGTACCGTGGGGATGGGTGGTCAATCTAAAGGTCTGCGATTGGGCTGGGTTATATGATTGGGCTGGGTTATATGATTGGGCTGGGTTATATGATTGGGCTGGGTTATATGATTGGGCTGGGTTATATGATTGGGCTGGGTTATATGATTGGGCTGGGTTATATGATTGGGCTGGGTTATATGATTGGGCTGGGTTATATGATTGGGCTGGGTTATATGATTGGGCTGGGTTATATGATTGGGCTGGGTTATATGATTGGGCTGGGTTATATGATTGGGCTGGGTTATATGATTGGGCTGGGTTATATGATTGGGCTGGGTTATATGCACAGTGCAACACATCATCTGATGTTAGTTGATTAGAACACAGGCTGCAGGATAAACGTGACAATGACCAGAACAGATGTGGAAATTAGCTGAGGTAATTGATGATTCAATTCAATCACCTGTTCCTCAATTTCCCAGACAACTACGGAGCCGTCACAGCTGGCGGAGGCCTGCAAGGAGAGCATTCACAATATGCCACCTGTTATCAACCAAGAAGAGCATTCACAATATGCCACCTGTTATCAACCAAGAAGAGCATTCACAATATGCCACATGTTACCAACCAAGCGTTCTAGTCCATTTCCAATCAACAAGAACATTAACAGCTGCAGACAACTGGGTGAAGTTGCCAGTGATTCCTACCAGTAACTCATCCTTGGGGTCAAAGGAAACACTGAGGACAGGGGCGGTGTGTCCCCGCAGAGTCTTCTGCTGGCTGCTGTCAGATACCTCAACTATCTTCACCATGAAGTCGCTGCGGGAGAGGAACACAGAGAACACAGACAAACACAGTGGCACACAGAGGAACACAGACAAACACAGAGGAACACAGAGGAACACAGAGAAACACAGAGGAACACAGAGGAACACAGAGGAACACAGAGAAACACAGAGAAACAGAGGAACACAGACAAACACAGACAAACACAGACAAACACAGACAAACACAGACAAACAGAATAGAAAAGGGAAATCAGGAAAATTATTTGAGGTAGGTGTGTCCCCGTTAAATGAATAAATGTCAGAATACCAGGACTTTTCTCATTAAATAAGTCACAATCATAGTAAGTGAGTAAATGACTAAGAAAATATGATAAAAAGGGAGGATTTTATATGTAAAGAATAATGTGAATATTAACAGTAAAACCAGGAAACACTGCTTCCAACTGGATCAGACTACGGGTATCAGACTACGGGTCTATTGCAGAGCTAGATCAGTTAGATCTGCAGTAGGAAACAAAGCAGAAACTCATTTCCTCAGATCAGCAGCGAAGGTGTCAAATAACAGTCAACGGGCCTCAGCTGCCTGTGAGAACCAAGTTAATAAACAAACAGATAGCAATCATGTAAAAATGGCCCAATCAATACAGAGATATGGTCTGTGCCTTTATTTGCACGATATACCTGCTTAGCAAACCAATTCTTACAGCCAACAGACATTGACGTATTCTAAACCATCAGTTCTCAACTGTTCTTTCCGGGAGTCACCTCACAGCACATTGATTAAAAACCAATACTTACATCAAAAACCTGGTCGGGAGCGTCTCTTACTCAGGGACAGACAAATTAAGCTCTCGTATCGTAGGTAGGGGGATTAAAACCAGTAAACGTTCAGACGCCCTAACCTTTATGCGACCTTCCACAGCCAAACAGACACGTTCTAAACGTTAATGTCAGAACCGGCAGAATGTAATTGGACTGCGCTAAATGGACTTCTCTGGCATCTCCAGTACCTGGATCCGGCGGCGACTCTAGAGCCACTGCTGTTGTAGGTGACGTGGGTGGCGTGAGTGGTGAAGCGGGTGAGGATGCCGTCCGGTTCACCCTCGGGGAACGTGTGAATCTGCACTGTGTTATTGGCCGTCGCTGTGACCAGCTTCCCATTCTGTATAACGGGGCAGACAAACAAAGAGTCGGATAAGAACCACAGGATTCACAGCAAATAGAATTCCACGGTGAACACTTCACAGTTGGTGGGGATTTGCTCCGTGTGCCATCAAAACGCATGCAACTTCTGCAGATTTCCCTCCTGGAGTTCAACCTTTCTGTGGTCCCCCATGTGACCGTCTCGGCACACACAGCTGGCTTCCAGTAGAAGCTGGTGTGCAGTACAGGAGCATGGTGCTGGGATAATTAGCAGCAAGGGAAACATCACGTAGCTAAAGACGATGCTAACCCCTACATCCCTAACAGAGCTCTTCACTCTGCTGCCTCTAGTCTTTTGACTATACCAACCCACTGTGAACAAAGACACTTACAAAGAATTTGAACTAGATGTGTGAAAAATGCTTGTGTTGGTACAAATACTTAAATGGCATTAGTTTCACCTTCAAGGCGAAGGAATACGCCTTCTCTCCAACGCTAATGGACTTGGGATCGTCGTCATCCAGACCCTCCCATATCCTCACGTCTCCATCGCTTCCACATGTGACTACATACCTGAGAGAAAGTCAGACGGGAATCATGACAGCGCCAGCCAGGCCTCCATACTTACATACGTATTACCTAGGTAATATTAATACCCAGTGCAGGAGCTTATATATTGGAAACTCACACGGTTATTTGCAAAGAACTGGCTAGTCATTAAATAATTATAATTTCGCCATTAGTTTTAAGCTCATATTTTGTCATATAAACATTACAAAGGTGGTAGTGATAATTTAACAAAATCATCACATGCCAGTTCCTTCACAGCAGTGCAACAACGACAAGAAAACATAAAGTCAATACAAACATAATAACAACACTGGTAAAAAATAATTCACATAACTAATCCATGACCTCATATACAGGAAATAGTGTAGGACGTTGGCTTAGAGGCAATGTCAGTTAGGTCTATAACATAGGTTTATAAGAACAAACTATACTCCTTTAGGGCTAGCATGAAACACAACAAATAAAGGTAAACAACCTGATTAAGTAATCCTATGACAATCAGTTGTCCTCCACGTTCCCACAGGTTCCCCAGCATACTTACTTTCCGGCGTCATCGAAGCAGACATCCGTCTGTCCCTCCGAGTGGCCGTAACGCATGGGCTTCCGTTCACAAGGCATCGTTCAACTGAAATGACAGCAATGTCAGAGATTGGCCTAATGCAAATGAAGGGGCATATTGTGCAAACAAATGAGCCGACAGACTTTGAGTGCCAGTTCACTAAAACCCATATGAATTGGATTGATGTTGAGGAATGCCTCTCCATCGTTATGTAACATCCCATTGGTCGGTCTGATTATAAACCTGGACAAGGGCGTAGATGATGAGAGTTTATGTCCAAACTATTTTTTGAGGCCCACTGGCCTATCGTATCCTATTAAAGGGTTTAGGTTCTACTGATTGAAATGTCCCACTTGAAAACATTCTAAACTATACATTTTTAAGATATTTGTCAGAGAACACTGGAGTACCGAAAACCGACCCTGTGCCAGAACCATACCCCCCTCCTCACAAACCCCCACACTCTGACCAACTTGCTTCCTTATGGACATGTTCGCCCTTCACTTTGTTTCTATTAAATGCTATGTCTAATTTTTTCAATATTTGTTTTAGTTATGTTTACATGGAGAACACCAATTTCGGGTTATCGGTACATAGTCAAAGCATTTATATGTCAAATGCATCTTATAGTGTGATTCTGACCAATACATTGTTTTGACATGGACCACAAAATCTACACTGTAATCATTTTGGATTTTTGTTTTGCAAATGTGTATTGTCTGGTTAGAGTACAGATTACCTTTGGAGATGCCCTTTGGAGATTAAACAATACAAACTAGAAGGGCCATACATAGTTAGAATATGCAATATTTAAATTTGCAATGTCTATTTAGAGTTCAGATGCCCTTTTACGAATGTAATTAGTGTACAGGTTGGCTAAACCAACATATAGCCATATGCATTTATTTAAAATTGACTTAAATGACAATCCATAGCAGTGACTGTTTGTCATAAAAAAGTATTTTACTCTAGTGTCATAACAGTTTATATAGCTAACAGTTATTTGCTAACTGACATTATAATGGTTAGCTAGCTAGTCAGGCAATAGCTGGGGTCTGGCAGAACAATATAGTTATTTAGCCTACAGTCGTTAGTTGGCCAAACGCTTCATTTCTACTAATGTAACTAATCATTAAAACGTTTTTTAAATTCTATTATTCAATATATAATAATATTTTAAGCAGCTATATGAAACCGCAATACAACACTTACATTATTAACTGTATATCCTCTTTATGTGACTGCAGAAACTCCCGCGTTGTGTTGAAAACCAAGGAGGAGCTTCCGGGCGGGACGTCACCATCGCCACTCCCCCGGGTACGTCACCATCACCACTCCCTCGACTCCTCCCCCTGACCGGGTACGTCACCACTCCCTCGACTCCTCCCCCTGTTTATTCCGACGGGCCATAACACGCGTCTGTAGGTTTACCGGAATTCTTAACATTAGGTATTAATTTGGAAATGGAAATGGTGGAGTCAGAAATGTCATACAAAGAGCAAATCGTTATTTGTAATTATACATGTTTTAGAGCATGGGTTTCCAATCCTGCTCCTGGAGAGCTATTGTCCGGGATGTTTTCTTCCCAACTCTAATTGAGAACAGTTAATTCTAATAATTAACACACTAAACAACTGAATGGGGCTGCATATACATGGCGTTGGAGGGAAAACAACTAGAACAGCATCTCTCCAGTATCAGGGTCAGAGAACCTTGTTTTAGTGTGATATCTCCAATTCATATACTTGAATATACCAGAACGGGAAAAGGCAGCTCTGCCAAAATGCATGCAGGATTGGAGACCCCTGCTCTAAAACATGAAGAATGCATGTTGGCTGGCCTATTCATGCACAAATATAAAGCAGGAGAGGGGAAAGATTTGAACAAATTCAACAACCTGGTTTGTAAGGATAGTCGATAGAGAATGAACTCATGCCTTCAGTGACAAGAAACGGTGTGGACCACACTGGTCGAAAACATTGCTAAATATGTAAAAAAAACAGAAACGGAGCCATTTATTTTCAAATATTGTAGAATACCAAAAATACAAATTATGTGGTTAAAATGTATGCATTTATAATCGTTATTATACACAAGACATGTGAAATCATGTTGAAACCAATTTTAAATCTAAAGGATTTGCACTTGTGGTCGTTAAAGAAATTCATAAGAAGAGTGTTTGTTAGTTTCACGACTCACAATGGCCGAGAACCTACATGCAGAGCACAAACAGGTAAAGGAGATGACAAAAGGTATTTATTGAAAATAGGTCCAAAGGAGAGATACCGTGCTGGTCGATGTGAAGGTGGTGAAAACTCAGAACAGGTGTAAAACAGAAACGCTACTTTCCACAACCACTAGAGGGAGACAAAAACCCGAACAAAACCCTCTCAGCCCCTATTCCCAGGTCATGACGGCGTGTTCACGTCAGTAAATTTGTGAAAACGTGTTAGATTAAGTTTTAATTGATTGAGAAAAACACATCCATGGCTTTTCATTTCATTAAAGTCTGCTATAAACGGGAATGACATTTTTTCAGAGGGAACAGAAGACACATAATTTATAGGTTCATAAAACTTCTGTCTCGAAACCTCATTAGCTCAAGCTAATATCCATAACTTTAAACTTGTGCCAATAAATAGCAGACTCCAGAAATAACCTGATTCATGAACCAAGGTGCATTGCATTTTGTAAAACATATATGATGGCTTGACAGGCATTCCTCTAGAAACACAGCCAGTCAATGGACCTGGTTTGTGGTTTGAGAATGAATGCCTCGCATGATTGATTGGTACATCATAAAATATATATTTTGTATATTTAAAAATACCTGTCCGATACTCTGCATGCCTACCATCACAATAACACTTTATGGTGTGTATAATTGTTTTGATAAATATACCTTTTCTCATTCAACCATAACCATCCATTATGATAGTGTGCTCAAGACTCAGGATAGGCTGAGCTGCTTGTATTCGTTTTCTATGATTTGTTATGATTTTCCAAAACATTGCCGAGATTTACAATGACACACGTAAGTATTATACACAAAGGACAGGGCTACACAATGAAATCAGTCACCAACAACAGCCAGGTGGGCCATGTGAGCGTTTTCATTCCAGGCCAATGTGGGCCAGACAATCTGATCTTGGTATACCTTCCCCTGGACAGCATGAAGGGTGTCTCACTGGGGTAATTCAATAACCACTACAGGAAATAGGCTGCTGCAGACAGCTGTGTCTAAATATTACTCCAATGAAATCCAATAGCCTTCCAATAAAGCCTTTGCGTCGTGTGTTTGTTTGTGTATGTTGTACGCACGTGTATTCCCGTGCGCGAGGGCGAACGCGCGTATGGAATTATGTGTGTACGCTTGTGTGTGGCCTGTGCTTGTGTGATAACTGCAACTGAGCCTTAAACCAAAAGGATTCGACCCGTTATACAGAATCGTCTGTGATTTTCACGAATCCTGTATGTAATAGGGTCCGAGATATATTGTTACAATGCTCAGGCTTGGATGGGGTCTGACTGCAATGACAACTGGATCATTTGAGACGCGGACATATTTCGGTTCTGCGGTATGGACGAATCAATAGGCATGACTCCAGCCTCTGGCCATCATTCACACACATTATCTCAATATCAGTGTTCTCCACCCTGGCGCTGGCAAACTCTCATGTCAACACATTTAAAGCGTTTTATTGGTGTTAAGAGTGTGCGATTGGAAGTCACATGATCACCACGATCAAATGGCCAGGCTCCTCTGGATACACAATGTTCTTAAAGTAAGCCCACCTGGTCTAAACGTGAGCTCACTTGGTCTCAAACTATTACCAGCAAACACAGTCAAAATGAGGTTTGAGTGTGCAGCAGGTTGTTTAGGACATTGCTCTGTTTCAACATGCTAGAATCAGTTGTGTTTCTCATTTTGTCTTCCTAACGAATCATTTGTTTGCAAGGTGGGCCCTTTGAGATGGAATTAGATTTCAGATGGATGCAAGGTGGGTCCTTTGAGATGGAATTAAACTTCAGATGGATGCAAGGTGGGCCCTTTGAGATGGAATAAGACTTCAGATGGATGCAAGGTGGGCCCTTTGAGATGGAAGGAGACTTCAGATGGATGCAAGGTGGGTCCTTTGAGATGGAATAAGACTTTAGATGGATGCAAGGTGGGTCCTTTGAGATGGAATTAGACTTCAGATGGATGCAAGGTGGGTCCTTTGAGATGAAAGGAGAATTCAGATGGATGATCATGGGACTGTTCACTCCTCAAATTCAATTTACTCATATTTTTTCTCGTATTAGTTTACTCTCCTTTGACATTTTCTCCAATGAGATGTAGGTGGGGACCCAAGGAATCAATAAAAGACACACTGGAGAAAGACACAAAATATGGAACGAAACAGGCATTAAACATTCACCTCACTTAAAATAGTTTACTACTGTTTTACCATCAAAACATCTAATAGAACAATTTGACGACGTGTAAGATAAGTTAGCAATGAATAAAAATGGGCTTTCTATGTGGGCAGTGTTCCTGAGTGGTCCACTTCTGACTTAAATTCAACCGAATATCAATGAGTCAATCACTTTCTGGGCACTCAATTACTTCTAACCAAAATGTCTGTTGTATTGAGTAATTTTTACAATAGCAAAGAACCGCATTTGCCCTAGATGTAATGCTAAGTTGCTGGAATATTATTTAAAATGATTAAAAATGATAATTTCTGGTGCGTAATTATCTATGGTGCGTAAGGACATGCACAATCAACCCATCCGGTATGTGGATGTCTATCTTTGAGAAAAATAAAAAATCAACACAATGTAGAGATGACAAGAAGCAAGTGGATTTGGATAAAATCTGAGTTTATGCTGCTATCTAGTGGCTTTAGACAAAACTGCAAACTGGAAGTAATGAGACTGAACATCTGAGGAAGACCACTTAGTCGGATATGAAACCTTTTCTCATAGTCCCGCATTGCATATAAATGTACATAGCCATAATGTTAATATATTTTCTGACTAATGACAGAAGACAAGGATATTGTATCAGGTTCCTAGAGAGTCGTCAAAAATGTGTGCACCTCCTCATAGCATTTCTTAAGGCATAAAATCAAATCCTCTCTCGCATTTGCTCTATCTCTCACACTTCCTCTTAAGCATCACACAAAATACTTTTCACCCTGTTTTACTAGTTATCCACTTAACCAGGCAAATCCATCACTGCGGATTTCGGGGCACGTCATTCCAGTCGCTCTTGTGTTCAATTAAACTTTCCCAATACAAAGTATACATATTGCGGTCTGGTACTGAAACCAATCTAAGAAACATGATTTGTGGGTAAAAGTAGTAGCCCGTTGGAACCATAAACATCTGGGTCATAGTTCTAAATTGCACACGCCCCGTTGCACTTGTAGTGGTACTGCCTTAAGTAGTCCTTCAGCGGATACGGCAGCGGAAGGATCTCAATGCCCCGGTATGTGGTGCAGCTACAGATCACTGCGCGACACAGGTGCACCAAGTTAAAGGGGAAAGTCCGGGGCAGGGGGCTGGACAGAAGGGGCTCGAAGAAAAGGCACGTGGCGGGGTCGCTGTAGTGACTCAGCAGGCCGGTCACGCTCGGGTCGCGGTACATGCACGGGTCGCGTCCGTCGAAGCTGAAGCGCTTGCCGTCCTGCTCTATGCGCGCGTGGAGAGAGCGGCTGTAGCGCCGGAAGCTGACCGAGAACAGGAACTCGTCCTGGGCAGAGTCGCGGAGAAGGAAAGTGCCTTCCGGCTGGCCCTCCAGGAGCTCCTCGGCCTGGAAACGGTCGAGCACGCCCCAGTAACATGGGCTATTGTTTATCTGAAGGAGGTCCGGCACCAGGATGTAGTCGGTATGACACGACGGGTGACAGGGTGGATGCCAGTCGTCAAGACTAAGGGGCCTGGTCGAGCAGCTACCGTCCCAGGAACGATGTGTAGAATGCATAGGCGAGGACGTTGACGGGATTAGTTCTTTGCCAGAAGCCTGGATAACTTGAACAGACTGTGCGGCCTCTAAACCCGCCGCTGCGTTAGGGTGGACTGCATGCTTCTTGATGAGATGCCAGCAGTGGGCCAGCTCTGACTTAGGCGAGAAGGGACATTTGTCTTGCATTAGCTCCGAGACGTGGATCTTGCGCTTCGACCAGAGGAGCACAGAGAAGGTTCCCTTGGAGGCCCCGCTTGGGTGGCCGTGGTGGTGATGCTGGCTGGTCGGGAGAGGGAAGCACTGGCCCACAGCATCCTGGAATTTTTGCCGGAGCGATCGCCGTGAAAATACCTTTCTACAGGCCACGTCCATGTCTATGTCCCCCAAAACGGCGCAGCTGCATTTCCTCTCCCGCCGTCGACGTGGACATGAGGTGGAACGAGTCCCCTGCTCCTCCATCTGACCCTCGCTCTCAGAACTCTGAACGGTCGCTTGGTTTCTGGAACTCCGGGAGCGCTTTTTGCTGCTCCAGACGTGGCTGTCCGCGCTCCAGCTACGGATGCCAGATTTGGGACGGGTGTCTGAACTCCGCAGTTTCTTGTCAGACATGGTGCTCACCTCTCTTCATACAGCTTTGCTACATCAATGGGAAGATACAGACATGTCAAAATATTGATCAAATGCTTAGTAATGTAATGATTGTATTGTTATCAACTAAAGCTTTGCAAAAGCTGATTGCGAAATATATCAGCAAAGGTCAGTTTGCACAAATGTAGTGTAGGATAATATTTTCAATTAACTCTTTGAATTTAAAATACATTAATCTCCGATTACGGAGTTAGATTAGGCTGAGGTCTGAAACAGAGTTCCAGTAATATATATATATATATATATATAGTATATATGGTATAAGCTTACAAATGCAGAAATCCATATTTGGCCATGGGAATTTTTAATGAGGGCCAGTCTAAGTAAGCAAATGATTTACTATATTATAGTATCAGATAACGACAAAATGCTCATCACAAATAACACTGTGTACAACTGTTTACACAATTATATCTTTAGTTGTGCAAAAACGTTTTACCAGCTTACAGTGGTTATCAGTGTTACAGGGACCCTTGAATAAACTCACTTAACTACAATGTGTGTCCTCCCAATCACACGACCTATGGCTATTAATAAGCGCATATCATAAGTCAGTTTTTTGCTTCCAAAAACAATTAGGGCTACTGACACATATTGTGATTTATTTTAAGTATAAAAACATTACAACAAGCATACATTCTTACATCTCAAAACATTACAACTCTTTAACTTTTAATGCGATTATCTAGAGACTTTTACCTTTTTGACTTGTTCAGTTAAATCCTGTGTCCATGTTGTCAAATTCGATTAATTCCATAAATGTCTCTATTTGCCCAGTAGACGAGGTGTTCTGTCTGGGATCCAGATCTCATCTCCAGTCCAGACTAGTGCCGCTCTCTTTATAGGCAGATCCTCTAGGGATCTGATCGTTTCCTCTTTGGTCTCTGATGGACGTGAAAGGGGAAACGCTAAACCCTTTGCTCTGCAAACCTTTATGCGCAAACTCGTTAAAACGCTTAACCAACATTATATTACATTGACTTTCTATTTCTTTCTATATCATGCCATCACCCCGACTATGTTTTTAGGAGATTGCATATTGTCCACACATGCATTTACCTATAAATCAGTCAGAGCTTATGCCATATTCAAAGGTGCAATCTGGGCTTATCTACAATTGTAATAGTAATTTCAGTTCATGACACCAAAAATATAGTTTCTGAATGTCCATCTGTAATTATCCACCATATTATATTTCCACATCTTTGGTGGCCTCTATTTTTGCTTTTCCAACTCAGAAATTACTGATTTTCCTTGAGAGGTTGTTTCCCCTCTAGTTACTTTATAGCTTAAATGGCATGCCATTAACATATTGTTTTAATTATTTGTCATTGTATAAAATGTTTAATAGTTAATGCATCTTTCCACCACAAAGTGTCAATAGCTCTGAACAAAAATGTGACTTTTATCAACACAACTAACTCGTATGAGTTCTGGGACCTCTAACTTCCAATCAGCATCATTAATATTTTTTGAATTTGTAAATGCATTTCCTTAAAAGGTAGAACATTTTGATACTTTTTAGCTGGATTGGTTTGGTCAGTTGGTAAAACTCTATAGCGGATGATAAAACAGTGCTGTGGTGCACCTTGCTTGAAAGAGCTGACACTAACTAACAAACACTCAAGACAGACCAAAAAACATCCACTTAGAATAAGTAAGTACAAATAGAATAATGATGTACTTTTAACATGACCCTATAACCTTTAACTGTCGTTACGTTCAATGTAACCTGTTGAGTTAATTTAAGAATGTCATAGTGGTTTGCGGTGTTCATTTAATAACTAGCCCTAAACGAGTCAGCTTTTTGTCAAGTATTGTAACTCTGAAGGAATCGCTTCATTGTTCTCTGTGGGATGGCACATGTTCACATTAGCAGCCTCCTCAAGATAATTGGACGACAACAATAGCCTCCTTCTGTTGATCCATTCAACCTTGTTAGAGAGGAAACGGCCTGGCTTTTAGATCGCGTAGAGCGCTTGATTTATTGATTGGATAATCAATAACAGGCTTCCGACAAGTTTGTCTTCTTCCGGGAATGTCCAAATGGCTCCAAGTTAAAAGATGAGTCATTTTAAAATGAAACCCTCAGGGATTCAAGTAGACCTGGGTTGAAATTGTTTTTGAAAAAATGTCATGTACTTTGAACTTTAACACAGTAAACGCTACCAAAAAGTCAAAATAAAGAAACCTTGACACTCCATATAATCTCTAAATAAACATAAGCAATAGGAAAAGAAAAACTAACAAGAATTTGCAGATTGAATCAGAGAGCAAAAGGACTCAAATAATGTATTGCAATGGATATATTCAGGTAGAGCATCTGAGAGTATAATGATTCATGAAAGTATGAGACTATAACAAATATGAGTTAGGCTGTTAGATATTATCCATGTCAATTCGTGAACAACATCATAACCCAAACATCTTGTCTGTATTACCATGAGCCTTTAAGATGTTGCTTTCTGCTGGTGGTACTGTGATCCTAGTGAGAACATGGTTGAACCCAGACTTTTATGCCAGAACACAGACGAGGAGGTCAAGACATTTGTCATGAGTCAACCGGATCACCTCAGACCCCAACAACAGAGCAAATGTGTGTGTGTGTGTGTGTGTGTGTGTGTGCGTGTGAGTTCGCTCCCTTCCTATTGTCCATAATGAACTCCTTTGTTTTGACCGTGATAAAGAGGTTGGTAGTGGGGCTTTTAATTGCTGTTTTAATTTCAGATAAGCCGTACAATTGTTGTTTCCTCAGCTAATGTAACGATTGGTTTGGAGTGGTGCATGGTGACACAATCATGGGTGAACTGGAAGTAGAGGGGCACAATCACACAGCCCTGGGGAGCACCTGTTTTAAATAGAGTGGCGTAAAGCTCAGAGGTACCTAAGCTTGATCACAAGTTTGGAGAGGATAATGGGGTTGTCTTCTGAACTATAGTCACGGAATAACTTTTTCACATAGGTGATGTTGTTTTCTAAGTGGGTAAGGGCGGTGTAAAGGGCTACAGCAATCGCATCACCGGTAGATCTATTTGGAGGTGAGGTGATCCGGAATTAATATTTAAAAATCCTCCAAATGGCTATGAAGGTGATGTTTGACAGGACTAGTACTGTATATTAAGTTGAGCGTGACCTATTGTATGTATTATTCATTAAAGTGAAACCATTACGATTTTCCAAATATTATCAATATTCAATGAGGCCTAATTAGATTTGGTTTGCATGTTCGTGTGTTAATATGAGTGTGTGAAAAAAATGTGTCAATCTATAAATCTTCAGCTAATGTAGGAGCACAAAGTCTAAGAAACCAATTTAATATTTAATGAGAGTCATTACGTGGTCCAAACAGAGTTATATTTTCTACACATAGTACAGACATCTTCTATTAACTAGACATTGGGGTAACGAGGTCTCTCGACCACCAATATCGCAAAATTACTGAATAATCGATTCATGATTTGGAAACTACTGGGAAAACTCCTTGCTTCTCTCATCTGTGTTTTCTACACATGCCAGAGGACACCCTCATTGTCTTTGTTCCTGTTTAGATTTACTGAATGCTATCCTATCTACTTTCTATTTGTAACTGCAGTTGCTTCAATCAATATGATGTCTGGGAGGTACGGGCCTTTGTAGAAATCAACAATTTAATGTCCATTCACAGCTATACGTTACTTTTTAAATGAAAGAGTGAATGAGGGTTACAAAATCTAAGGAAAGCAGATCCACAAAGTTGTGGAGGCCACCTCGAGGCCAATAGGAACGCTTAATGAGTAACAGCCTTCCACTGCTGAGCTGGGAGACACGGTGAATACTGCAATAATCTGGGTGTTAAAAATATTTATACGGCTCCCAGTACCAATCGAAGACCAATAGACCAATGACATCAAAAAGTTACATTCTAGTGAAATCAACTCACAACACTTATTGCCACGTCGCTATTTGGATTCTCTAGTGTGTACAGTTTTATCTATTGAATATACTGTTTATAGTGCATCCGGAAAGTATTCACAGCGCTTCACTTTTTCATATTTTGTCATCTTAAAACCTTATTGATAAATAAATGAAATTCATTTTTTCCTCAGGATTCTACACACAGTACGCCATAATGGTAATTATGGCGTACTGTGTGTAAAAATGATTTTTTTTAGGTATTCACAGCCTTTGCCATGACACCAAATATTGAGCTCAGATACATACTGTTTCACTGATCATCCTTGAGATGTTTCTAGAACTTGATTGGAGTCCACCTGTGGTAAATTCTGTTGATTTGACATGATTTGGAAAGGCAAACAAAAGTTCTGCATCATTGAAGATCCCACAGTGGCCTCCATCATACTTCCAGAAGGACAATTATCTCTGCAGCACTCCACCAATCACGCCTGTATGGTAGAGTGGACAGACGGAAGCCATTTCTCAGTAAAAGGCCCATGACAGCCCGTCTGGAGTTTGCAAAAAGGACTTGGAAGGAATCTCAGGCCATCACAAACAAGATTATCTGAAACAAAGATTGAACTCTTTGGCCTGAATGCCCAGCATCATGTCTGGAGGAAACCAGGCCACGCTCATCATCTTGCCAGTACGATACCTACAGTGATGCATGGATGGTGGTGGCAGCATCATGCTGTGGGGATGTTTTTCAGTGGTAGGAACTGGGAGACAAGTCAGGACTGAGGGAAAGATGAATGCAGCAATGTACAGAGAGATCCTTGATGAAAGCCTGCTCCAGAGTGCTCTGAAACTCAGACGGAGGCGTAGGTTTATTTTCCAACAGATAACAAAGGAATGGCTTCAGGACAACTCTGTGAATGTCCTAGAGTGGCCCAGCTAGAGCCCAGACTTGAACTCTATTGAGGGATCTGGAGAGATCTGAGTACACCATATTCAGGTACCTAGTGCACCATTTCCCCAAGTCCTGGATCCATAAAGCAGAAAAACCGAACAGCAACATTGCATATCCACTTTCCGCTACCTATTGGGTGTCAACATATGTGTTATTGAAATTGAATAGGCGTGTATAACATGGACTGTATCTCCTCATCTCACTAGGGGCCCAATTGCTTCGCACAGGATGTGTGTGGAAAGTGGAAACCCAGTATGCCCATTACTATGCCCATTACGATGCCCATTACGTTGTCCATTAGGGGGGCACTGTTCATCATAGCTGCACAGCATGTGGGCTTCACCGGGGGCACAGGGGCTCATGTATGTTCCATATTAAAGAAGCATTGATTTGATTCGGATGAACAACGCAACTAACAAGTCTCTTTAAATAATTGATGCGTTGGTAAATTGGTAAGGGGGGTGGGTTTAATCTTTGAGCTGTTCTCCGCTAGCTGTTGATTCTTTGAAAATCATCTCCTGACTTGTGTTATTTGTATCTTTCGAGGTGTTGATTTCTAAGACCATGTTTTCCAATGAACTTCTCGGCCAAGCCATTTTAAATATATACACCAATGAGCCAAAACATTATGACCACCAATTTAATACGCTTTTGGTTCTCTGCATGTCGTCAAAAAAACAGCGCCGACCCACTGAGTCTAGTACAGTTAACATATTGAGATGTTGTGATAGCAGCTTGACAGTTTGGTATGTGAGAATAAAAATCAATCAAACATGTGGGACGTGTTTCAAGACGTATGGGGTGAAATCTCTTTATAATCAACAAATTGACACCTAGAATCACAAAAAATTGCATATGGCTGTATTTGCTGCACATTGCCATTTCAATAAAAAAAAATATTTCTAACTTTGTGAATCACTGTGTTCCCTTAATTAATGTTGCCATATTTCCTATCCAAACTCATTTTATGTATATTTTCATGAAAAGCATGGACATAACTAAGTAAAGTGAGCCCAAACTTGGGAACCATTCCAGTGGTTCCCAACCAGGGGTACTAGGACCCGAGTGGGTACATCGCCTATCAATCAACATGGGGTATTTCAGAAAACCCCATGACACCATAGGCTTACTATACTAAAACTAACACGAGGGAGTATTTCAGGGATGCTCCAAGCAGAGCAGAATTTAGTTGATGTTACAGCAACTGAAACTGGTTATATACGGGCAAATACGTTATCAGTTGGCAGAAATCTATGTGGCGCTAGATAGAACTTAGAGTGACAGTAGGAAATGATCACTGGTGCAGGATCCTGCTTTGTGAATTTCACTGGGCTAAATTGAATCAGAGAGGAGGTCTCTGGCACCATTGATCTTCTCTCTTCTGCTCAGCTGTCTTTCTCCCTTCTCTCTCTCTCTCTCTCTTTCTGCCTCAAATTGATGATCTGTATCAGATTGCAGGCAAGAATCCGGCACTGGTGTGGCAACAGAGATGCTCTGGACAGGGTCATGGTGTAAACGGGTGGGCTTGACATACGTACAAAGTTAATTGTCATTCCAACGGAGTGGTTAGAGATGACTTGGCACAATGGGGATGTTTTTGGGTGGGCAATGTCTTGTTTTTCACTGCTGGAGTTTCTTCTAAGTGTTAGGACATGGACGCAACTTGGGCTTCTCAGTGATTTGTTAGGGAGTGGTTGGAGTCACACAATATATGGACATTTGTTTTTGTTCATAAATCCTTCATAACGTAATTGTTTGACTCACACTAGGGGGCAATTAAGTGCAAGAGCTTCTTCACATGGAATTAGTGTCCCCCGCTTTCCTAATGCCAGAAATATTTTTGGGAAATACCATTACAGTCACTGCTATAGAAACTAAAATATGATATATGTAAATATGTAAGCTGCAAGTTCTGAGTGAATGTGATTGTGGGGAGCCGGCTACAGTCAGTTTGGTTCCGGGGGGGCATGTTCCTGATGTCTACTGCTGTGGGAAAGAAACTGTTCTTGAGGCAAGATGTTTTGGTCCTGATAGACCTCAACCTTCTGCCAGAGGGGAGAGTTCTGAATAGACCATTTACAGGGTGAGAGTGACTCAATGCACTGATCTGTAGTGCTGAAATCATGAAAACCAGAGTATCAGCTTTCTGACCGGGATATTTATTCATGTCTGTAGATCCATTTCCCGCAACCTCCATTCAATACTCAGTTTCCATTGTCTCAATGGCCAACACATTAATGATTGGGACTGTTCTTCACAGGTAACTGGAGAGGGTAAGAGCTGTCACTGATTCCTGGCTACTGTCTTGTACATATGCTAGAGTATAGTGTACATATGCTGGAGTATAGAGTAAATATACTGGAATATAGAGTACATATGCTGGAGTATAGAGTACATATACTGGAGTATAGACTACATATGCTGGAGTATAGAGTACATATACTGGAGTATAGTGTACATATGCTGGAGTATAGAGTACATGTGCTGGAGTATAGAGTACATATACTGGAGTATAGAGTACATATGCTGGAGTATAGAGTACATATACTGGAGTATAGAGTACATATACTGGAATATAGAGTACATATACTGGAGTATAGAGTACATATACTGGAGTATAGAGTACATATACTGGAGTATAGAGTACATATACTGGAGTATAGAGTACATATACTGGAGTATAGAGTACATATGCTGGAGTATAGAGTACATGTGCTGGAGTATAGAGTACATGTACTGGAGTATAGAGTACATGTGCTGGAGTATAGAGTACATCTGCTGGAGTATAGAGTACATATACTGGAGTATAGAGTACATGTGCTGGAGTATAGAGTACATATACTGGAGTATAGAGTACATGTGCTGGAGTATAGAGTACATCTGCTGGAGTATAGAGTACATATGCTGGAGTATAGAGTACATATGTGCATTGTTTCCATAGAAACATAGGCTGTTGATTACTCCTGTGGAAACATTACTCCCATCGTGTTCCCCTTTGATATGAATCATCAAATCCCTGAATACAGTTTGACCACTAAGTCATAATATATATATATATATATATATATATATATATGTATTTATATTTGTATATATACATTCTCAGCATAATTGTACATCCTATTTCTTGGGTTAACATGTCCAATCCAAAGCTGTCAATACTAGCTTCAGAATCTGGAAATTACCTAGGGTCTTCTCTACCTCTTTCAACTGCCACCCCCACACATCCTGTTTTCTTTTGACCTTTAATGCATGGATGGCAAAATCATTACACAAGGCGTGTCCCTATTCATGTAAATATCCAGAAACCCCCTGAAAAAATCAATAGAATAAAAGATGAGAAATTACAGGATATCTGCCTGTGCCGCAGCATACTGAGAAGCTTACTGGAGTGCTTTTTCTGGAGTGTCTTAATTTATTGTAGATGGGTGATGTACCACAGGAATATACTCATATTCCAAGAATATACTGACAGTTGAAAAATAATTACTGCCATAGCATATGACCACATAACAATATACAATTATTACTAATGTTACTAATAATATTTCTATTTCAACTACGTCAACTCCTTTATCTGTATTAAGAAAATAGTTGCTAGAAATGTATAGTTATAATAGATCTCTGTCCAGAACCTTGATATCATTGATCCAAAAATGTTTACGTCCAATTAAATAATAAAAAAACAGTTAACGTTACATATAACTTTAGAACATACTGTGATCTCTACATTCCACATAGTGTATGAAGGCATGCAGAGTATTTGAATACAATCTACTTAAAAATGTAATTGATTGTCATTTCTAAATGTAGTTCCATAGTTTTGCCACGTGGTGGCATCAGAAACAATATGTGGACAGGCCTTCCTACTGTATAAACCTAATAGTAAGACAATTTGCCAATAGGTATTTCAAAAAGTACTTTTTTATAAAACGTTTTACCTCAGAACATCTGTTTTTGAGAAACATGTGGTCTTACAAAGGTCAAACATACACTTTGTTAGTGAAAGAGTGGCAAGATACACTATTGTTGTAGGGTTTAGTATACATGCTTTGTGGTTGATGACAGAGGGGTGAAGCACGACTGTCCCTGCCCAATAAGCCACTTGTTAAAATGTATGTCCACAGGAAAACAGCAGGGGTTTCAACCCTGGCCTCATTAATATACACAAGACATGGCAATGCACATAAAATAGCATACGTATAACTTTGGTGATATTTGTTTGTTTGACAAGTGACTATGGATTTCGTCTAGCTCTCACCTCTACTCTAGACAGTTTGTTTTGCATACGAGATTGGAGCCTGTGTGTATGGGTGTGGGGTTTCAGTGAAGCAAGTTAAGCTTGTTCCTCAATAAAGTTTAGACCGAGGAATGTACAGCCTAGACTTGTTATAGGGGTTTGAAACGTTTTACTATTCAATGTAAAACATTACAGAACAATGTACTAATAATAGTAAAGTACTCATATGTACGAATAGAACTAATACCAATGCTACTAATGCAAAACACAGGGTTCAAACAAATCAAGTAATAAAACATTAACGAATAACTTACAAATAAATATGTCTTAGGTTTTCTTTTCAACAACAAATTTGAAGCTGTCTCCTTTAGCTGAAGGTGTGTTCCAGAGAGTAGGAGCTAAAAAAGGAGATGCTGGTTTAGTAAAACAACTGTAGCACTATTAAAAAACCATGACCCCTTCCAATTGCACATACAATAATGTTTCAGAAAAAACTTTTGAACACGTTCAACAAATGATGTAGTAGTCAAAAATTTATCAAACTCTATTTATTTTTTATGTATCAAAATCTTGAATGGTCTGAGTCTTGCTGACGTCATTACACCGCGTCCCGCCTCACGTTGCCTCTGCCACGTCATACTGAATGTGCCGCTGTCAAAAGTAGGAAAAGGAAATCCGATCCATGCTGATGCTTTTGAAGTTGAATGTGAACTTGTACCAGCGCACGAATACGAAGATCTATCGAGTAGTGATTAATTCTATTCTGATATTTATTCCGATTTTCGTCTCCTTGCATTGATGTCCCCGTAAGTACAGTGACATTGTTCTCATCTTGCCACCATATAGGTTTGCTGCCAATGTAGATGTGAAGTGTAACTCGTTTTAATTGGATACGATATTCTATTTCATGATATGTTAGTACAGTACAATATACAGTACGGTAACAGTTATAATACAGTACAGTTGTAACACAGATCGGTGTTCCTTCACTAATCTAGGTCATCATACATGTTACTGTTCCCCAGCCTGTTTGAATGGATTGCCTAGGGGGACACTACATATTCTTTACTTCTTACTGTTTGTTTTTGTTTATTTGTTTTAATTTGATTGTTTAGTAGTGTGGTAACAGCTAATCTACATTTATTGTCCAGATAAATGGCTTTAAACAATTTCCATTTGCAACTAAAGGAAACCCCAGTTGTAAAGATGTCTCACTGTATGGATACGTGAGGTAACACAGCTTCTATGCCGTTTGAAAATAATGTCCAATTCATGACTGCTATGAACTACCATTCAGGTTTCCTCAAATATGCAATCATTCTGAACACTTCCAGTCCATAATCATAAACAGTTCCATATCTAAATCAGTCCATAATCATAAACCCCCCATAATCACCAGCGGTCATTGCCTTTACTTGGCGAAGTGAAAGAGAAGGTAGGCCAACGGCTTGTTCTATGAATGTTGATTGTCCACATAGTGTGGGTTGGTCTGTCTCCTGTTCAACATCCTGAATAGGTGGGGTGTGATCACGCAATGTCATTTATATTCAGTTACAGTTCATAGGAGATATGGATAATGAATACTGGACATGCCAATTGCCATGGTTAGTGGGGTTATACAATAAAACTGAATATTTTATTGAAATGTATTTATA
Organism: Dallia pectoralis; assembly: GCA_029465975.1. NCBI lineage: Eukaryota > Metazoa > Chordata > Actinopteri > Esociformes > Umbridae > Dallia > Dallia pectoralis. Next base: position 5,874,095 of record CM055754.1, read on the forward strand.
TAATCTTTAAAAAAAATGATGTTAGTCTCTCGAACTGTTTTTGTTATTTTGGAAACAGCCCAAAATGACATTGTTCTGGACCTGTCTGACACCAAAGGGTTTATTACCTTATGGCTAGCAATGCACAATAACCGCAATATAGATGAATAAAACCTGATCAAGAATATAAAGTACTTGTTGATCGTAGCTATATCGTTATCGTGTTAGTTTCATTGTTATTGCTCACTCTCAATATAGTTTGTCAATGTTGCAACATTCCAGCTAACCTGCTATGAGTGTGTAACGGTGCACGCCTCACTCAAACATGACGCTTGCTTGTAATATAACAAAAAATGACAGTTGAATCACAGAACACCATATTTGCTCAAACAAAGCCCACTGAGAACTGAACAGAGGACTACATTTGTAATGAAGAACAAAACAAATGTGGCTGTTTTTAGAGAAAGACTTTACACATGGTCAGTATTGCTTAGTTTTTATGAAGAGTAGGTGACTGATACTGACTATATGGTCTGAGCCAAGATTTAAACCCACATGTGTTTTGGAGGTATACATAACCACCATGCCATACTCATACACACTCCTGGTATTCCCAAAGCTTTTCCTCAGTTTGACAAACTGTACATGTGTGTTGTTTGTAGAGCCTGTGGGATGCTGTCGGACAAGACACCCCTGTTCGAGCCAGCTCTGCTACAGGAGCTGGACTGGAGTAGCAACACTGTGTCCTTCTCACCCCGAATTTCCCCTTCCCAGCCGGGGGAAGGCCTGGTCCTCAGGCCGCTCTGCACAGCCGACTTCAACAGGGGTAAGCAAGGAAGGGATTTGCTGATCAATTTAAAACGATTCACTAAATGTTGAGTATCTGTCAACTTTTACCTTAACATGTGACTGACTTTGTTACCTTAATAATAAGGTTGTATTAAAGAAACGATTGAATGTTGTTTTATATACATTTGTTAATAGTTTGAATGTTGTGTTTGCTGTACAGGATTCTATAAAGTACTATCCCAACTCACAACTACCGGAGATGTTACGCCTGAACAGTTTATCAGTAAGTACCAACTAAAGCCAAAGTATGGCGATGACGACATTGCCTGGTTAATAAAACAAGTATATATGATGTAATTCAGAAATGACTGTGCCTTCGGAATGCTTTTACGTCACTTCACTTTTTCCACATGTTGTTTTTTAGTAAAATTCATTAATTACTGATTCTGTATACTTTCTGACGGCATAATTTTTTTGTCTGTTCTGAATTGATGAGAAACCTATGCTTCGGTTATAAATGTGCGTCAGAGCCTTAGACTGTTGATTTGAAATGCAGCTGCATATTGTTACTCGGCGTTTAATTCCCAAAACATCTATTCTACAAATATGCTAAACATGTTGTTTTACTGCTAGCATCTGCGGAAATAATGTTCTAAGGTCCACACACTTTCGACAATGGTCCTTATTCTGTACCGTATATTTTTTCATAGAGAAATTTGAGCACATGAAGAAGACCGGGGATTACTATGTAATTGTGGTGGAGGACACAAACCTTGGACAGATCGTTGCGACGGCTACATTGATCACAGAGCACAAATTCATCCATTCATGTGCAAAGGTACACTATCCCGGGATGAAAGTAATCTACTTTGTGATAAATGTATCATGGATCATTTGACACAGGGATATTAGCTCCAAACCCCCATTTTTGTCAAATAGTATGCCCACTAAGAACTTCAATATACAGTACTGTAGTTTGACATAAGCTAATGTTTGTCTCATTTACAGAGAGGAAGGGTGGAAGAGGTGGTTGTCAGTGACGTGTGCCGAGGAAAACAGCTGGGGAAACTGTGAGTTGTCACCATGGAGATTTTAAGGGATGCTTCAGGATTTTGTCTTTCTGTTCCCCAGATTTCTATTACTTTCTGGATGCTTTTTATGTGGCTGCATGTTGTTAGATGGCATCAGATCTGGGTACAACTAGCATGCTAGCTAATTCAGTAGACATTCTTGCGCCGTCATTGGCTCCTAAACCTACATTGAACTTAATTCATAGTTGGTTTTGATACAAAAATGTCATCCACAACTGTTGGAATCTGGGAAAACAGAGTATATTTTAAAAAAAACTGATTCATTTCGATAATCCGGAAATATGCGAAGTATTAAACTGTTATAAATAGCATTTCCTTTTTCGGTGCATTGTAGATGTACCTTTTATTGAACTTGTTTCCCAGATTACTTAGCGTTTACACTGATTGATTGAAAGGGGTCTCATCTGTGCATCACTACTTCCTGCTCGGCCACAGGAAGTAGACAATGAAATTACAAGAAATTGAAGGATTTTTCCCATTGAAGTCCTCTAATCTTAATTGCATGGAAAGTGGGATATTTTTATCTGTAGTTATTTTTTTTACTAATTTTAGGTTACTGGCAACCCTCACTCTTCTCAGCAAAAAACTGGGGTGCTATAAAATAACATTGGAATGTGCCCCCAACAACGTGGCCTTCTACAACAAGTTTGGTTACTCTGCATCAAGCGAGACCTACATGCAGTGCCGCTTCAAGGATTGAGGTTCTATCTCGGATTTGACTTGGAACTTGTTCAAGAACCGCGTTGATTCAAAATCTTCCAAATAACATACAAACCGATGTTGTTTGCCCACTGTCAGTTACTGTCCCTCTGGTTAATAAGCTACCTCACCTGGGTGGGGATTTGACGCTGTGTCCATTTCTCCTCAAAAAAAGAATGTCAATCTATTGAAGAATTTGGGGCATTTTTGAAAGTCCAATAAAGTCCTTTCTGTGCCTCATATGAAACACATTAAGTTATTTTTTCAATCATGATGGTTAATGATGGATTTGCTGTATGCTATTAACATAAACTGACACATTTTTCCACCTGAAATGCTCCTCTGACATGTACACACACCGTTTCGAGAATTTGAGTAAAACCTTCCAAAAGTTATTTTTGTTAATATCACCAAATACATACGTCTTGGTGCAGACAAATACGTTTTTCAGGCTATTTTTCTGTTAAACATTTGAACAAAAGTTAAGTAAATGTACAGGAATATTATTTCATTTGTGATCAACGGTAAATGGGTTGTATTAGTCATTTTTACATTTTTGATCACAAAGATTTTCCATCGGTCTGAGGGAAGGTTCTGTCCTATAAATTATATAGCTACATTTGGTATGAAGATATGGTCAAATAATTGTCATGAATACTTTATCTGGGTTATAATGTAATTGTAGTATAAGCTTATTTCATAATATACTGTTGATTCTGGCATTCAATAAATTGTATTTTCTGTATTTGAAAATGTATAATAAATGTAAATACATTGATTTCCACTGGTTCTTAGCGTGCGTATTGGTGTAAGCGCCATTCTTTTCACAGTTGTACTTAAATCACGAATAATCAAAAAATGACAATAGTTCAAAATACATGTTAGCAGTCTGTTTATTGAGCAGTGGGTAATTAAATCTCACCAATCTTTTTTTAATCAATCCATTTCTATATTCTCCCATGTCAGCCTGACCTCCGACTAATATTCCTAATTCCCATGGGGGCCCTCACCCTTTCCTATAGGGCACCGACTTCCTATTACTTCCAACTGCCCCCTCCTGGCAAGGAATAATAATTCAAGTATCAAAAGTGCATTATTGCAATACTGTCCCGCTGCAAATGCAAAATGCTTTAAATACTATAAAACTGCAAAAAATCTTCAGTGCATACAGCTGGAGAAGAAAACAAATGACTTCTGAAAATGCACCCCTCTTCCTTTGGTCTCAGACGTCAGGAAGTGGGACCAACCCCCAAACCCCACCCCATCCCTTCCCCTTTAGAAAAGTTGAAATATCTACATTTTTAATCCCAATAAAAATGTAAAAAAAAGAGTGCACTGTATGCAATGACACAGCAATCTGCATAATACACCTATCCGTTCTGTGCAGCAGTGACCTGCATTCCTGCAAAGTCCTCATCTTCCTCCAGGCTTCGTTTCAGGCTGCCTGCAAATCAGACATGCTGAGACTCAAACATCCAGAAGTGAAAGACATGCATGGAATAAGAACGGATTGTCACTTGAGAGCATCACTTCTACGGCACTGAACATGTCACTGATAAAGTGGTTTCAGTTAATAACTGAGTCTGACGTGAAACCTACAAATGGACAATGACCCAAAGTACAGCTACAGACTATGCAATAACTATTTAGGGAAGAAGCAGTCTGCCTGTGTTCTGTCTATAATAGTGTGGCCAGCACTGTCACCAGATCTCAAATCCATTGAGCTGTTGTGGGAGCAGCTTCGCTATATGGTACATTAGAAGTGCCCATGAATTCAATCCAGGATAGGTGCTTCAGGGAGCATGCGGTGAAACCCTATTTTAACCATGTCGACCAATGTCTTTTTCTGTGTATTCTGCTACGTTCCCTATTCAAACTCATTCCATATAGGGTTTCATGGAAAACAAAGAAATTTGATTTGACCCCAGGCGATAGTGTTCATTTCTTGGTAATTTTTTCATGGTATATTGGGTAGATGAGAAACAGTGTGAAAGAGAGGAGTGCTGGATATGTGGGTCAGATATGAACCCACACAGCACAGGTCCGTATGAACCAGAGGACACAGCATAGTCACTAGGCTGGTCCAGAAGTCTATCATATTTGGGAGACATCACCCTCCCTTCACAGAAATCTGATATTGCGTTTGCAAGTGTGTTTTTGAGTTGCATAGGACTAGAGAATACAGAATACATTTTACAGTGACATTCAAACTGGCCACTTATGAACAATGGCAGCTGTTTTTTTAATTGTTGCGGTGTTGCTAGGAGACGTGGGGAAACCACTGTGTTTCTAGTACACAAGCCTCCCGAAGTACATTCCAGCCTTGTTTGTCCCCTCAAATGTACCCGCAGTGAGACCAAATACATGTATAGAAAGCGGCATACACACACCTGGCATTCCAGCATGCAGCGAGTACGATCTCCCCAGCTGTATTGGTGACATCTTGATGGTCAGTTTCGCTGAGTAAATCGCCTCATATTCCTAATATAGAACAGACACGAGGGTGGGGGCTATTTAGACAGAAATGTCTAGCTGACCAAACAATCTACCACATGTGTAGTGATGGCATCCTTTTAATATTCATATATCAGTGGTCAGTTCTGTTTGACAGGTTCAAAGATTAATACAGGGACACCTACCTGTAATTGGTGCACAAAGCCCACATTGGGGTTGATGCAAAATCTCCTCTCCTGAACGTGGCTGAAAGCATCCCTGCAGAAAGACCGTCACAGTTCAGCAGGACATAATCCAGTGCATCTAGTCAGCCGCAATAGATTACGGACTCAAACAACCTAGCGGTAGATAATCCTACTTAGTGTGTTGTGAAGGTCTTACCTGTATTTTACACCAAATGTCTCCATAAGGTAGGCAATAACTAAGGCAGCACTGAAAACAGAAGACACAATAGTAGTGGTTAAAAGTGACACTCAGCTAACTGAAATAACATCGTCAGCAAACAACCCAGCTAGCAGAGCATTTTCAAACAATGTGCGTCTGAAGAAATTATATAGATAGAAGATGTGATCAACCTTCTTGATATCCCTGCATTCCCATGAATTAGTACCTTTCCTACAGGGGAAAGACATTGACAAGTTAGGACATTTATTAGTTAGGACACTGTAGTGTGCTACATCAAGAAAATACAAGAGTCAATTATTAACCCAAAAAGAAGTCCTTGTTACCTCCACTTGCTAAAGAACCATCAATAAATTCTTTAGTCTGTGGAAAGAAAAATCTTCTTTTTAGGAATACTAACAACACCATGGTTATTCAGTACTAAATTAAATTCAGCACAATTAGCTTACCATAGGGAAATATCGAATTATGTTCTCCACCGGATTGTCGGCAATATCTAAAACAAGGTACCTGAAAACATATGATAACATGTCACAAATTAGCTAAAACTTAAACAAGCCTGCTTGATGAAAGGATGCCAGTCCTTCCAAAGAGCAGTAGATGCATGAAATAATTTTACCCAGATAGTTTACATACCAGTAAATCACTGTGACATGAACCACATGTAATAATGCATCGGCAGTCATGTACGTGCCGTCACCTCGGACATATTCATGAACATACACAACAGACAAGGCCACATTGTCAATGTTATACACTAGAATTGGCGATTTGCGGTCCAGCTGCACCAAACCAGGCTCAAGTCCGTTGTACAAACCAAAAATGGTGGTATTGGTCAACTGTTACAATTCTATGGCAAACACATAACGAATGTGATCAGAGTTAGTGTCTTACCTAAATTTATGTGGGAAGTTGGGTTTTATAAAATTGGCCTCAATATCTTGGCGAACACACACTACATGTGTAATCCCGTGTCTCTCAAGGACGGAAAGCTGCGATAAAACAAAAGAGTTAACAGCATATTATACACATGTGTTCATTTTAGGTTATCTTAATAGCCAGGACTGTAAATACTTCTGATCATACAGAGAGCCAGTGTAGAACCACGTCTGATTCTACGGGTGGGAGGTATGGAGATGGGAAACTTCATGCCAGTATGAATACCCTCCATCTTATGGGTCTGTCCATACCGTATGTGCCATGTTATTAGAATACACTGTAGATTTTGCAGTAGTAATAAAGTGCTTCATTACCACCAAAATGTCTAGAGGAGACCATAATATCAGGAGCTGTTCAGCTAGTAAATACACTCGCTGGTGTTTCTTTGTGTCTTAACGGATACAATCGCACGCACTGCATATGCTCTCTGCTAGCAAAGCTGAGTGGAGAAAACAATCAGAAATACCACCCAAAGGTGGACTTGCTTTTTTTCTCCACAGACACAAAGAACTGAGTAAGAAGGGAGCTTCTTCGTCATTCGGATATGGTTTCAATGGTTAAATGTGACAATTCAAGCAAAAACCCACCATCAACAACATGTTGGACAACAGTTTGGGTTTTAGTTGCTAGCACTGTTGTAATCTTAAAACACTGGGCATACAGTTCAGAAGAATGCACATTTAGCTGTTATAGGGATATCGTCTAGTACTCTAACAAAAAGACACAATCCAGTCATCACTGCCTGAGTAAATAAACAGAATGTCCTTATGACAAAATATTTGTGTGAACTTTGTTATTTAAAAAATCCTTTTGTGAATTGCATCATTCTATATGATTGCCATTACTTGACTTCCGGTTGAAATACTTAAATGCAAAATTATTGTGTAAGCTTAAAATGTTAGACATTGTTTTGGTTTACTATCTCACTTTTGGCCTAATACACTGCACTCCCCAAAAAAGTACTTGCCAACTTAAGTAAATATATTTAAAACAAATGTTTTTTCAATTGCAATTAAAGAAACAAATTAATTTAATGCAATGTGATTTGTAGGCCATTTCGCCCTGCCCTACCTGATTTTACAAATTAGTCAATTTGTCAGAAGGCAAGACCTTGATTAGATCCGGTGTGTCAACCTGAGTTGCTTAGAACAAGTGCCTGCACCCAAAACAGTCCTCCCCATCATTTAAATTACGTAAAACCAAATTACCTTGCTTTTCATAGCTGCCGAGTAGGGACCTAAAAACAGGCCTGGTAGAATTTCCTACAATATGTGGAGACATGATTTTGTATTAAAGCATGATCAACTGTGTTAACTGCAGTATGTATTATTAAATTTAACACATTGTTACCTGCATTTCTCTTCTCATCGGATACACCCAATCCTGAGGAAGAGAATACAAATAGGAAAATGTGTTATCTGTAGGGCAAACAGTCAAGATACCTAGTCATCTGCATTTATAACAGCGTTCACCAAACTTAAGTAACCGGTCAGTAGTTGGATATATACCGCGAGGAAATCGCGATATACATGCTTATCGGGCCGTGTCATGTCGCGAAACGATCAGCAGCCAAACCGGTTAGGCAAGGTAACCGGCGTAGGAACACTAAATACCTTTACATGGAAATATTGTAAAATATAATTTGAGTCAGGATTATTCAATCATTCTTTTTTAACTGAGACCGGTGACATGCAATATTGGGTTGTTAGTCACCTGGTGCACGGGTCTGTTTTCGCTTATGCTCGCAAACCTCTTTACCTACTCATAACCTGAGTCAGTAATGTATAATATAGCTTATTTGACAGGTTGCACCATAGCTTAGCTTGTATGTTAGCACTTACCAATAGGTCGTCCCTGGGTGCGGGAAGGGACGGGAACTGCAATGTATTCTCGTCCATACTGCGGTGTAGTCGGGCATCCGTGCCCCGAGCCCGTCGCACGGTTTCAGTGGTTTGCTAACCGTACAATTGCCGGAGTTTGTTTTGAGGTTGCACATGCATGTCCGCCATGCTGCTCCCGTTCGGAAGAATCACGTGATCCGAGACAGAAACGTCACCGCGTAATGTGTGCGTTCGTTCGGCAGCTCTGCGTGAATGAGCGACCTCTGGTGGTCAATCTTGATATTGCAGAACGTGTTAGTGGTCTAACAGTTTTCCCCCAAATCTTTTATGGACCTCTAGTGGTTTAGGTTGTTTTCTAAACAAACAGATCTGACTCAGTCAGTATATGGTTCGATCACTAGTTTTGTTATTAAATAATGTCTGTGAATTTTGGGAGAAAATAAGAATGTGATACTTTGGAAGCCTGAACCTTTTTTTGCTAATGTGGGGACCATGCTTTTAGTCTACTTTTGTGCAATAATGTGTTACTCATTTTCCTGAAAATGAGTAACACAAGAAAACTACATTTGTGAGATCAGGGGAGGTGAGAATCTTTGGTCAGTTCTGACTAACAAGATTAAGGTAAGGTCCAGAATTAGGGTTAGGTAGGTTAGGTTAACGCTTTAGCCTGTAATGGAGTTGCATATTGTGGACTTTTATACATCTCAATGATCTGTTCCTCAGCTTTAATGCGGTGCCATATGGCTTCAGTGGAGACAACTCATGTCTCATGTACCTCAACATCTGTAAATGTCCTAGATTAAATGTGCTCAGACTTAGACGAAAAGTAGTTTTTTCTTTGCGGTTTTGCAACCATCATATCTATAAAGACTCAGCAATCTAATGCTACTTTTCCACTGCAGATTGTCGCCTGTTCCTTTTGTGAAATTCACGGTTCAGCTCGATCAATACCATGTCTCAGTTTCTTGGCCAGGTTTTATACCCGGTACAGAGTAGAAACTCATAGGCTGTCGGACGTTATTCAATGATTGGCATATATCAATGTCACAGTTGTGTGCTCTCCTGCACTGCCAACCAAATTATTAGAGGTCAATACCGTAATAACATATGTTCTAGTTTTGTTTAATTATCTAAAAAATACAGAACTTGTGGGATGTGGGAATCTACTGTGTGGGAATTATTGAAGCAGTGTCTGGTATTGCTCGAAGCACTCTGTTTGAGCCTTCACGGTCAGATCAGCCTTTTGGTTTTATCTAGTAGGCAGTTCTTTCTCTTGCTTTTTTTGTGCCTCCCTTTTTGTTTGCCGACCAGCAGCACCTGCATAGTAGTGCCTCTGCATTGTGAGCTTTTGTCTTTCATCTCTCAGGCAATGTGGCGTTGTGTATTATCCTCATATAGCAGCACCATTGGGATATCTTGGAATCGGTATATAACCTACACAGTTTCAGTTGCAGAAAAGAGTGGTTTTGAAAGACAGTGAATACAGGTGTAGTTGGGTATTCATATCACAGGATGTGGGTCACCCACCTACAACACACACCCGTAGGGCCTAATCAAGCGTGATTGTACTTGTACTTCCTCTCACAGACATGCTTGTTTCCCAATTGGCACTTTGTTCCCTCTGTCAGTGAACCATGTTTGCATATTCAATTCTAGTTTCCTCTAATCCTACTCCTCTGGTAATATATTTTGGGCTGTACTTATTTTTGGGTTTACACATTTTCCTAATATGCAGTGAATATATAACACTTATCAGTGCATGTTGGTAAATGCTGCGCTTTTATATAGCGCTTTTTTACTCATTCATACACTGACGACCGCTACCATGCAAGGCGACTGGAGGCTCGCCAGGAGTGGGTCGACATTTTCTGTCGAGCAATATGACCCATACACTCTCAAGATTTCACACACAATCTCTTTCAGCCTGGAAATAATGCTATGTTCACAAATTCTTACGTCAAAAAAGGACTGTGAGATACAACAAAGAAATGAAGTGGAAAGGTTGTAGAAAGGTTCTCCCTGCTGGATAAGAAATTAAATTATACATTTAAGAACAGAGCTATTAATTCCAAGAACAACAACTAAAGTTGAAAGGAAAGAAGGCTTAATTGTATTTCAATTTAAGCAAAATAATTTAATTATAAAATCTAGCTCCAAATACATGCATTTAAAATCACTTTCTAAGTATGTGTCATTTGTATTGAGTGAAATCATTCAGGAATGAACCACACAACTACATTTTTATTTTCAATAAAAATGAAATGCTATTGTTCAGATAAAAAAAATAAGGCTAATGTTAAAGCTGTACATTTTTATACAAGCTGGTGTATGTTTCATATATAAACACCATTTATTATATTTTTTACTTTTTGAAAGAGGTTGTTGTTAAAATACTTTTTTGAGGAACCATTTAAAGCTCATTTAAAAAATAAGCATTTCATTATCTTATTGAAAAACATACAATCATTTTTCTCATTTTTAATTTGTAGAATCTCTGAGGTCGGCAATTAAAAAGACGCCACTGGATAAGATTACTTTTTTATTTTATTTTTTTATTTATTAATAATGCCATTTTTGTACATTTTGACCAAACAGGCATTTAGGCAACACTGGCACAACATACGGTAAATATTTTCTATGGTTGTGTCACAATTCCTAGACCAGGGACATCTAGTGGGTTAGGAGGGTGTTGGAACACAGGGATTTCTGTTACACCTTTTTAACATTTGGTTTATTTTAAGGGTCACGGCTGTAGGGGATTTGGTGATTATGTGTGTATTTAAGTCACTGGATCTGGGTGCACATTGTTGGTTATCGTTTCTATGTCACGTTACTTAATGGAATATTGTGGTGAGTATTTTTGAAGACAAGAGTTTCTGTGGTTTTAAATGTACTTTATAAGCGGCTGTTTAGTGCACTTTTGTTTAAACCAGTACATGTTTTCACCGTTCTCTGTTTGTTTTACGTTGTATGTAAATAAACCTGTTTTGGAATGGATATATACACGACAGGTAGTCAGTTTAGGCAGGTTCTGCAGGTCTATTTAGGATGGTATACCAAGAAGTGTGAAAAACGACAACAAATGTTCTTGTATTCTGATATCTTCAGCATGTTTCTGATGGTTATATTATGCTATTTGCATGACTCTCAGGTAGATAACTCTACCTGACCTCTAGGTAGTCTTGGGGCCTTTAGTCTGCCTTTAATATTCAATGTACATGATATTCCGGAGTAAAAACGTACAGACAATGTATTTTCCATTGACACCATTGATGAGCAAAATTATTAAAAGGCCAATGACTGCAAGAATTCCTTGTCGAAAACACTTTATTGTTATTATTATTGAGTTAAATTACGAAATGACCAAACACTGCCATACATATTGCTGTTTTTGTTTGTTTTCAACCATTTTATACAGTTAAAGCATTTGAAAAAAAAGAAGAAATAGATTTAAAAAACAGAGGACGTACAGTAGATGACAGTAGAGCTCTTAAGTTGATGGCTTTCCCACGTGTTTCTAGGGGATTCAAAAGACTCGAACAGACAAAGCACACTCCCACAACTACTTTTTGGTATCTTGGGCTGCAATTCCTCGCATTCCATGACGAGGAGATCAATGTTATCATGTGATACCGCAACGAACCAGTGACATCAACTCCAAGGCCATCCAAACAAGGGTAAATAAGCAATACGTTCTCCTTCAAGACTAGTTCAACAACAGCAGCAGCAACGTTTAGATTTTTGCACAAAGTTCTATTTGCTGCATCCAGCACAACAAACATTTTCAGCTCGTCTTCTGTCCTGTCATCACATCAATGGTCATGGCCACATCGGCCCTTTAAGGAATGTTTAAAGTAAACAATAGGTCTGAGATATTGCACTTCTATTCATTTCAGTGATCTGTACCCTTTAACCAATAAACACAGATGCAAAACGACCTAAAGAGTGTGTTTTCTTCTACCGTTATCGGCAAGATATCCATGTCAGACCAGCTGTAAAGGGCATCGGATTTGTCCCATCAGTCAAAAACTAATTGGAAAGTGCATTGGGTCTGCTGTGGCCACACAAAGGCAGGTTTCAATCCGTTAGTTGATATACAAATGTACCCGCTCACATATTGGTGATGTCAGTAATAACAGCACCAGGTAAATCAAGAGGAAATTATTACAAAATAATGCAGCCAGTGTAATCCTTAAAGTCACTGTGTTTTATATCACAGTTACATCCGAAAAGTTTACCCAAGAAATGTCACTATTTGATACACATCTAGATGTTTTTGGTCTGCCCTGACTGTGCTGATGTAAAGCAAATGCCGTGTCTGGTAAATCCTCCATTTGCATTTGTATCGGTGGTTTGAAAAGCAGGTCATTATAACCTTCTTAGAGTATGACATCATATCAGAAGTAGAAAGGTTCATTTCTCCAGCCTCCCAGTCCCAATGCTTCCTGTTTAGCATTGGCATTGATCAACAACCACACAAACGAGAGATTCCTGACATCAATGTAAATCACACAAACCGGTCATTACCGCATTAAAGAGTTCAGGTACATTACTGAGGAAAACACTACAATACAATGGCAATTGAAACTATGCTCAATATTTAGGAGTCAAGTGTTTTGAGGACCAAGACAATTCATACAAATTGGCTCATTTCCTTCTAGACAGAGGCTTCGCGGCCCACATAGAGAACAGGGTCACTGTTCCACGGGCAAATCAGGAGACAACAACATCAGAACGCAAGGGCACATGTTTGTAAAACATTAGCACAGATCATAAATACAAGTAGAGTTGAAAATAATAATGTCAGATTTTTATTAGCGCGTTGGCACATCCACACACACACTCTCTGTAATCTCCCAAAAAAGTTCTAGTTTCTGGGAGAGGGAGAACAAACGAAATAAGAAAAATATGTCTGCTTTTCAATTCTCTCCATTGCCTCTATGCCCGTCCTTCAAAACACGAGGGATGTCAAAAAATGCTGATCTCTAACTCTAAAAATATGTCTCTCGCTTTTCCGGTTTCCTCATAGGACGGCCTCTTGCTGTCATTTCTCTCCTCCATGTCGTCTGTTCATTGTCCAACAAGCAAATGGATGTGTTGGAATTAAAGGAAAAAATCAAAAGGTTGACAATGGCTGGTGCACACGCTTGCAGTATTAAAAAAATAACATCACACTGAAGCTGAGAGAAAACAAGCGGCGCTAGCCCTTGAGAGTTCCTGGAGTCGAGGAAATAGCTTGCGGGTCGGCCCGGTCCAGGCTTGAGTGTGATTTTGTCGTCCGAGCCCACTGATAACTCCCCGCCACTCAGAGGGCCAGGAGGGTGGGCGAGTCTGACGACTGGTCCCCGCTGCTGCTGCTGCGTCGGTGGGCCTTGGAGCAGGACTCGGAGGAGGACGACGGGCTCTCTGGCTCCAGCATATTGGGGTAGGTGAAGATGAGGCTGGGGGCGCTGGGGGTGGAGGCGGGGGTGGACGCGGCCACCACTGGGGTGTTGAGGCTGTCACTGTCGCAGTAGATGCCGCTGCTCCCGCCCAGACAGATGGGCTTGATGACAGAGCGCTTGCCGTCCACGTCGTCCTCGAGCGGCTCTTGCTTCACCACCACAGGGTTGACGGGCCCCCTGGGGCCCAGACTGTTGCGCATGGTCAGTGGGAGGGGAACACACTGCTGCTGCTGCTGCTGGTGGTGGTGGTGTTGGTGGTGGCCAGTCTGGTGACGGTCGTCAGGGGGCAGCTTACACACAGGGTTGTGGGCCACCAGCATGAATTCCAACTTGTCCTTCTCCTTCTGCAGTGTCTCGATCTCTTTCTGTAAATCCGCTTTCTCTTCCTCCAGCTCTTCAGTCTCCTGGAGAGAAAAAAAGAACAACAAAGAGACCATTGAAGTGTTATATTATATTCAGTACTGAAGGGTTCCCATTTTGCTCAGTTCCAATGGTGGTGTTTGGAGTTGTTTTTTTTGCATCACCTGAGAAACCAGAAGGGGGCGATGTTTACCAAACAATATTTCTCAAACTAAATGCGGCTAAGCTTCAGTTAAAACGTTTTCCCAGGAAAATAATCAACATGTAGTGAATGAGCAGTAAATTAAAATGTTGGCGAGGCTGCGTTCAAATGACCTGAAGTCAAACCTACACTTAGACTTAGACTATCTGACATTCATGTGCTACTCTCATCAGAATTTGAAAAAGAAATCTGTGCTTTCGCAACTACACAATAAAGTTAATTTTGCTCTCGATGGGAGGAATGTGATTGAACATGCAAGCACAGCTTGTTCCAAGTGATGTGTCATGTTGTGTCACAACATTAGGACACATAGACTCTTAGAAGCCTGTAGTCACTAGACGGTGTAGGCAGATAAACAGATGACTTTGTTTCTTGACGCAAAAGTATGAGGAAGTAGGGAGCAAAGTACCGAGTAGCGAAACGCTTTCCCTGCTTTCCCTTTCCCAGAATAGGCGTAGTAGAGTGAGAATAAATAAAGGAAGCGACGACCGAATGAAAGAAAGACAAACAGAGATTCAACTTCAGAAAAATATGACAAAGAGAAGTTACCTTTAATGGTTGGAATATAACACTTCCTTATTTGGTCATTGAACCTAGATTGGTGTGTGTTAGCGGAGGGAGGGATGGGCAGTTTATCTACGTAAGTAGTTTGGCAGAATCGCAAGGGTGTGTCCATAAAGTAATAAAAACCGGGTTGGCCGTGCCCCCCCCCGTTTACAGACACCACTGTTTGGGGAAAGCAGACATGCCCTAACCCTTGTTCATGTGATGTCACCTAACGTTAGCGTGCCTATGTTTTCTAAAACACCACCAAAAATATACTATAAATGGTGGTTTGTGGGATTAACTGGACAGTCTCCCCTGAAGGTTGTGGCTTTCTCTCTTTTCAAAGAGAACTATTCCTTTAAGCAACAAGGCACCAGGGTGTGTGGTATATGGCCAATATATCACAGGGCTGTTCTTATCCAACAATAATGGCTATATACCACAAACCCTGGGCAATTATAACCGATCACCCAATAAATTAATTAAATGTAAATGTTCTGGTATAAAGGCTCACAGGCAATGATTCAGCAAATCAACACATGAGGCACACACTATCGTTTTTATAATCAGAGATGATGTACGAAGCCCCGACTTTATAAAAAAATCTCCCATACATAATGACAGCTGCCTATAGCGCATTCCTTTCCATTTTTTTACGTGGGGGGTGCTGACAGTTACACCATCAGTGTAATTGAGTTAATGAGTTCAATTAGTGCAGTCTGTTTGCCTGGGAGGGCCCAGCCAAGCCCTGCATTTCTACAGCCATCTAATCCCTGAACATTTACTGTCGGTGTGACACTGTTATTAGCTAATGTCCTGCAGAAGACCTAGAAAAACAGGTCATGCAAGGTTCCTGTTTGAGGTCAACACATGCATCTTTGCGATGCTGTTTGATAAGTATTAGTGAACCTAGCTGAATGCAACTCTGTACGAGGGAACACACAATTGTACTGCATATTCCAGTTTTGTTGGTACAGCAAACACACAAAATTACAAATGAAGCAGCGAAAGTCAAAGTCTTTGGAATTTGAATTAATATAAGGTGCGTGTGCGTGCGCGTGCGCGTGTGCTAGGGGGACAACCACACACTCACCCCTTGGAGCATCTCAGTGAGCTCCCGTCTGCGATTCCGGCACTTCGCGGCCGCCAGTTTGTTTCTCTCACGCCTCACCCTTCTCTTCTCCTCTTCCTCGGGAGTAAGCTGGAGGAAAAGAACACATGACTCATGACTTGTCATTCACATATTCGCTAAAGACTTACATAAGACGACACATGGCTTTCGACACGTGTGCCATCAGTACCAGTATCCTGGTACCGTTCCTCACATCTCTGGCCACACTGATATCAAAACCAACGTTGGGAATTTGTCATCGCTCTCCCCATACACACACACACACACACACACACACATGCATGTCGCGGTGCTCACCTGCTCATCTCTTCTGCGGCGTCCCCGCGTGTCCCCGATGGAGCGTATAACGCCTGGACGGGCGAGGGCTGTGTGCCCCAGGAGCCCCGGGCCATTGGAGAGGTGGTGGCCGTAAGGGTGGGAGCGCGAGTACGGGTTTGACATGGAGGTGATGACTGTGGGCTGCACCATCCACTGCAGGTCCTGGCTTGTTGTAATGGCGTTTATTGTTGGGATGAAGGCACTACTGGAGCCAGGCATGTCGACCCGGTATTTCTAGATCCAGGAGAGGTAGCAAGGAGATAGGGAGGCGTGCACGAGGAAAAAAAGAGTGCGGCGAGGAAGAGAAATCGTTAGTGGATGTTTTCAAAATGATTACTGGGGGATATGGGTTTTGCATTGCATTTACATTTTAGTCATTTAGGACTCTCTTAGACAGAGCTCTGATCTGAAGATGGTTGATTGGGTACCCAGTCTGAACATGTTACTCACTAAAGTAGCTATGAGCAAAATCTGGGGAAAGACCCTATAAAGTGAAGGTCAAAATGGTTCATGGATATCACACCTCCACATTCAATAATACTGTATTTTTCACTTGCTGTTCATCGACTTTTATTTGAACAAATCACAACTGGAAGAACAATACTGGAACTGGACTTGTATTTTATAGTGCTAAATGTATTTCGGTCACAGAGTTGTGTACTTTAACCTGCCGTCTACACGCACACTGGCCCTTGAACTTATAATATACAGTATAACATCAGCTGATAGCCAACTTAACAGTCATCTGTGCGCACATTTGGTCATACCCATACACCGTCTGCTTCACAGCCTAGTAATGAATCACCAACTTTACACAAACACTGTCTCGATTCACCCGTTTAACCCGGGAGTTGCACAGTCAGTGACACAGTCACTGAATCACACTGGGAAAGCCCAGTTCTGCTGCTGCGGAACTCGACAACCACAATAGGAGCGCATAGCGTTTCACGGGTCAACCCGCAAGAAAATGTGGAGTGCAACATGGTACGGAATGACACGTCTCGTTGTAAAAAAATATATAATACACAATTAGGCTACATCATCTAAAGGAAAGATGTAATCACTTATTGTCAGAAAAAAGGTATAATGATGGTGGTTTGTAGCGGCGCAGATATAACGCAGAATGAACGTAGCCCACTCCTAATAGATGGGACCTCAAGTTATTTTAATGTTGTAGTACTTTCATCAACCTCATCTGCAATCAAATCACCTCACAGAGGTCAACGTCCTCGAAGAAAACACAGATGGACTTTTTTCATAGATACTGTTTAGACTAGATTAGCTGATCATGTTGGTGGTCGTGCTAGAACCGTCTTATGCGGTTACTGTTGCCCAGTTTAAGTTGTGTTTTGGGGCCTTTTATGTTGGTTTTAGTGGGTCTACCAGAATCAGTATTGTCATTTACCATCACTGCCCAGCACACACAAGCAACGACTAATGGCTTCACCATCTAAAAACACTTCAGAGAATCTTATCAGTTTAAGAATGTATTTTTTGGATGGTAAAATTGTGTATACTGGTGTAGATTAGTGCAATGATCCCGCAGACGGGATGGCTGTCAAGAAGAAGTTAAGGCAAGTATTTGACACCAGTGTCTCAAAAAGTCAATTGACACTTCATTACCAAGGGAAAAAGTGAGTGTTTTTCTTCAGTCAACCCCAGAATACTTCAGTCATAATTAAACAGTGACCATGAAGCAAGCGACTGACATCACTCTATGCAGTCCCAAGTGTGGCTATCTGCAGAGGCTCAGTGGATCCGATTTTATCCTGCGGTGTTGTTGAGTCATGTTTGGGATATGTAAAGCACGTACAAAAATGTTCAGTTCCAGTAAGCCGGGAAGCCCATGAGCTACAGAGGAACTCGGGTCTCCAGCCAATGCATTCCAGAAGTGAGGCAACAGTAAAAAAAAACATTGCATTCACACATCTCAGGGGCAGATAACTAACCATAAGTTCTAATGATGAAATAAAGAAGACAAAGGTGACGACACACTTCTTGTATGTGGCCAGTGGCACAAGAATAAAAACATATTAATTGCATGGGCGAGACAAAAATACGTCAAGGAATCTAAATTTAAATCGGAGCAAATAAACACCATTGATACTTTTATGGTGGTAAAGAGGCAAAACCCATTCCCTTAAACAAATACAATAGTTGTTTCCGGTCCGGGAAAACCAAAGGATGATGCAAACTTCCAGGAATATTTCCCTGCGTAATAGGCTCCCGTTAACCATTCCAAGGAAGAGAGCGCCAATTGGGCATCGCGTCAAATCGGGAGCTAATAAGGGAAAGTTGATCTTCATGTCCATGTAACGCATATATACCGTGTGGATTTATTTTTAATAACAACTTTGACAGAAAACGTTTGGAGAAATACCTGAGACTTTATGCATTGACAATACATGATAAGATGCTATATAGAACAATAACAGTGCCACAAAGCAGCCAATTTAATTTAAAAAAGTGATATATGGGCACAGTTTGTGAACAAAACCTCGAGGTCTGAACAGAGTCATTGTATATTAAATAAAGTGAGATTTACTAGAACATTGTATGTAACCTCTTTGTCATTTTTACCAAGTATAGGCCCTGTCCACTGTAGTTTGTAAATGTTAAAGGATACTGGCAAAATACCATTAGAATAAAAAGTAATATCTTGCTTGGATTCATAAAATGAATCAGCGCCACTTCTTAACCCAACATCGTATTTCCCAGGGATAATAGGGCTATTGCAATGGGACTGGAGTATGGTTGTGGCCCTAATAACAGGCTAGATTGCCACTATGGCAATAGGTTAAACACATACTAGGCTATGTCAGGACATCTAATGCAAAGTCCAATCCCCAAGTGTCCAACATCTCCTACACGCACAGGTCGCATTCCGAGGCGCTTCATAAACCCGACATTAACAAGTCACCCGAACATCTGCCAGGCAGGGTGACATGCCCATCTGCAGGCACGCACACAACCAGGATGCCGGGGGTCGACGTGCACCCTTCGGCGTAGCAGAATCGACTGGTCGTGTGCGTATTGTAGACTGCGCGCACCACCACTAAATGACGCTATTGGACTTGTTGCAGAACTTCCATCCAGAGCACAGCCACAGTCCAGACTCGCTGTAAACTGTTATACAGTTTTAGACTTTTAGGGGGGGGTGTCATAGACATAAACCAAGAAGGGACTATGGGAGATTGGATGGGAGATCAGTGTGTGTTTGTGGCAGTATGGGAGATTGTTACAATCGTGTGTTTGTGGCACTATGGGAGATTGTTACAATCAGTGTGTGTTTGTGGCACTATATTGGAGGTTGTTACAATCAGTGTGTGTTTGTGGCACTAAATGGGAGATTGTTACAAGCAGTGTGTGTTTGTGGCACTATGGGAGATTGTTACAATCAGTGTGTGTTTGTGGCACTATATTGGAGGTTGTTACAATCAGTGTGTGTTTGTGGCACTAAATGGGAGATTGTTACAAGCAGTGTGTGTTTGTGGCACTATGGGAGATTGTTACAAGCAGTGTGTGTTTGTGGCACTATGGGAGATTGTTACAATCATTGTGTGTTTGTGGCACTAAATGGGAGATTGTTACAAGCAGTGTGTGTTTGTGGCACTAAATGGGAGATTGTTACAAGCAGTGTGTGTTTGTGGCACTATGGGAGATTAATTGTTACAAGCAGTGTGTGTTTGTTCCCGGTCGTCGGCATGAACGAATCCCGTTTCCAGTGCGGAAGGGAAAGGTGGCATGTTTGTATACCTTCTCTGACTATTACTTGAACCCAATTCACCAAATGTCCTCATATTTAAATAGTCTATATTGTAGGAGAAATGCAGACAGCATTCAGTATCGACAAACAAATAAATATTATACGCAGTTTGGTGGATTAACCATAACCCTACTATGCCTGTAGCCTACAGTTCAGGTTATTATATTCTAAGTCTACAACATCGTTTGTGGACTACTTTTAGAAACGTTCAGAGATGTTTTTCCAGCTCTGCGTCCTCTCCAACATGACACATTTAGACAATAGTTTAAATTTACATGTTCCATGAAAATACATTATATAATACGCCTAATTCTCCTTGAAAAAAGAACGCTAGAAATGTGTTAGAAAGATATAGCCTGGAGTTAACCATAGAAAAGTGGCGAGATAATATGGGCTATTGATGCTGAAAACTGCAAATAGAGATCAGCATGTCACCATGTTTCTTAAATTACAGCTTTTGATTGAAGTGCAATATCAAAAATTAGAGGAGAGAACAGAAATTATCTGATGTAAACTATTACTTTGGTTACCTGGTAGCTTGAGGTAGAGATCGGACTGCCGATCGTGCTGCTGCCGCTTGTGAATGACTCTGGCTGGGCCGGAGAAGTGCTGCTGCCGCGGGACGAGGTGTCGTAGTTCACGGAGTAGTCCTGGTACATGATCCAGGAAGGAGTACGAGTTCACCGGACGATATGAGCGATATATGACGCTCCTCAGAAAGCCCTTGATCGTGGAATCCCTGCGTGTGTGCTGAAAGTGGACCAGGTGAGACCAGTTTCAACGCAATTACAAGCGGGTGTCCAGATTGTGTTCCTTTCAATTGCGCACTGTGGTGTCAGCAATCCGGTATCTTCGAAATAAAACACTTTAATGCAAATCTCAAGAGTGGAATTTGTTTTCTTTTTTGTGCACTCCAAAATATTTGAAAATAACTTCCGGAGAAAAAAAAATAACTTCTGCTATGGTTACAACAGCAGGTCACTGCTGTAGTCTAGTCGGGTTTGCGAAGAGCCAACCAAAAAAATTTAAAGTCAGTATGTGCACCTACTTTTGCAGTCAATCCAGGGTATAGTTGCGGGTGAATAAACCTGTTTTTGCGGGTGAGTCACGCAGAGGCTCTACATTTGCAGATTCAACAGGATCCCCTCAATGAGACACACTTTATTTTTTAGATTTCCGCACTGTTCCCCCCCACTGGAACGTTTCTAGGTAGGTTTCGTCTATCTCTCTAGTCCACCACACTTCTGACGGATGAGTCACGTCAATGGCACTAGTACGGAGATCTGCAAGCGCTTATCAACGCCAACAAGTTCTGGTGACGTCACTGTCTCTGGGCGTGGTCACCACACACACACGGGGGGAGGGGTCATCGCCACCACAGTGAATACGGTCAAATGAACCACCCCGCATCGTTAATTAGTTTTTCTGTCATTTATAAAATATAGTTCATATACTTACTTAATGCACACGTTTACACTCACGTTTTTACCGGATTGGAGCAGATATAGGGCACTCTCTATATGTACAGTGGGTCTCATTTGGTACCGGCCATTGACGCATGTTTCCTAATATGGGCAGTTGCGTCAGAGGACACACGCGTGTGTGGGTTTCCTAGGTACAGGCACGTCAGAGGCTGGAGGGATTCCCTCCCCTCCCTGCATGGCGACTCTCCATCCTCTCACTAGCCTTACTTATACATCCTCTATGAAGACAGGTAGTCTACACATTTTGTGATTCTTGTGGTTTTTCATTTCACCTCGGGATTATTCTGAGATGTGTTTTTACTGAGAAGATCAAAATAAAACAAGAGATGGAACGATTGGGAGCGAGACAGAGCTATTAGAAACGATATATTGGAGGTTAACACCTATATTTGTCTCTTGGAAACAGCTATCGCTCAGCATTGAGCTATAGGATATGAAATTGCATTAACTCCTCACATCATATCCAACTATAATGAAAAAATAACAACAGCAAAACATTCACCTGGCACATGCAAATTCGGATGGTAATTATGTGTGCTTGACTATGGTCAAGGACACATATTGTAATCTCACATATATATTATTATTATGTGTGCTTGACTATGGTCAAGGACACATATTGTAATCTCACATATATATTATTATTATTATTATGTGTGCTTGACTATGGTCAAGGACACATATTGTAATCTCACATATATATTATTATTATGTGTGCTTGACTATGGTCAAGGACACATATTGTAATCTCACATATATATTATTATTATTATTATGTGTGCTTGACTATGGTCAAGGACACATATTGTAATCTCACATATATATTATTATTATTATTATTATTATTATTATTATTATTATTATTATTATTATATCAATTTTGTCCCCGCCTACTCCTCCCACAGTTTTTGCACTAGATGGACAAAAAAGGTGTCAAAATGTGCGTCCCGAACTCTATTTAGTTGGCATTGTTTTGTAGAAGGTTTCGTTATGTAGTTTACGAAATATTAACGATAATGTCGCTAATTAATCCCCATTGAAATACATTGACGGAATCTTCAAAACTAGAGTGTGAGAGCCCATTCAGCAGAAAATGTAGAGAACATTTGTAAACTGCTACTGCTGCCTGAGTTTCAACCCTTTACACACAAATGGCATATCAAAACGTTCATCTATTTGTGCTGTCACTCAAAATGTTCAAATATAAGCTGTAACATATATATTTATTTCGTTATGTCCTTTTGTTTCCAACTTGCGCCTCCCCATAGACATCCATAGAAACGGTGATTTTCTCCACTCTAATTTGAAAGCGATTTTTGGTGTTTTTTTGTTCGTTTGTAAATTGTGATAGCGCCTACATTTCTGGGGTTACAGATACATGTTATACATCAAAATGACCGCCTGGTTCTTAGGATTCTCATGATGTAATTGTTTAAACTGTGTGAGTAAAACTCTGGTTAGTAGTGCTAAAAGTATACGACCATGTCTGAATCTTTTGAAATGATAGACAGTGAAGCAGCATTTTCTGGTTGTTGATTGGCTAAATAGTAGGAACATTCTGGAAGGGGTGGGGGGGAGGAGGCAGCGCGCTCTGATATCATGAGAACAGCTGGTCCTCCTGACAAAGGCATGGCTGGCAGGCAACAGCCACAGACACTGCAATCAACAGCCACAGACATATCCTGCAGCAAAGAAAGAATGAATGGATGGGTAAGTTCTTTCTCTGGGTCCCTGTTTACACGTTAGCATGTTAGCTAGCGTTAGCGCGCTAGCTATCGTTAGCATGTTAGCTAGCGTTAGCTCGCTAGCTAGCGTTAGCTACTACTGTAAGTTTATGCATACATTCAGACAGCCTGCAGCAATGAATGGATGGGTAACTTCTTTCTCTGGGTCTCTGTTTACACGTTAGCATGTTAGCTAGCGTTAGCGCGCTAGCTATCGTTAGCATGTTAGCTAGCGTTAGCTACTACTGTAAGTTTATGCATACATTCAGACAGCCTGCAGCCATGAATGGATAGGTAAGTTCTTTCTCTGGGTCTCTGTTTACACGTTAGCATGTTAGCTAGCGTTAGCGCGCTAGCTATCGTTAGCATGTTAGCTAGCGTTAGCTCGCTAGCTAGCGTTAGCTACTACTGTAAGTTTATGCATACATTCAGACAGCCTGCAGCAATGAATGGATGGGTAACTTCTTTCTCTGGGTCTCTGTTTACACGTTAGCATGTTAGCTAGCGTTAGCGCGTTAGCGCGTTAGCTATCGTTAGCATGTTAGCTAGCGTTAGCTACTACTGTAAGTTTATGCATACATTCAGACAGCCTGCAGCCATGAATGGATAGGTAAGATATTTCTCTGGGTCTCTGTTTACACGTTAGCATGTTAGCTAGCGTTAGCTCGCTAGCTAGCGTTAGCTACTACTGTAAGTTTATGCATACATTCAGACAGCCTGCATCAATGAATGGATGGGTAACTTCTTTCTCTGGGTCTCTGTTTACACGTTAGCATGTTAGCTAGCGTTAGCGCGTTAGCTATCGTTAGCATGTTAGCTAGCGTTAGCTACTACTGTAAGTTTATGCATACATTCAGACAGCCTGCAGCCATGAATGGATAGGTAAGATATTTCTCTGGGTCTCTGTTTACACGTTAGCATGTTAGCTAGCGTTAGCGCGCTAGCTAGCGTTAGCATGTTAGCTAGCGTTAGCGCGCTAGCTAGCGTTAGCTACTACTGTAGTAATGAGTAATGACTGATAGGTTTAACACATTGTATACTATGGTGCATGTAGCAGCAGTGTGTATTCATGAGTAATGACTGATAGGTTTAACACATTGCATACTATCTTGCATGCAGCAGCAGTGTGTATTCATGAGTATTGACTGATAGGTTTAACCCATTGCATACTATGGTGCATGTTGCAGCAGTGTGTATTCATGAGTAATGACTGATAGGTTTAACACATTGCATACTATTGTGCATGCAGCAGTACTGTGTATTCATGAGTAATGACTGATAGGTTTAACACATTGTATACTATGGTGCTTGCAGCAGTAGTGTGTATTCATGAGTAATGACTGATAGGTTTAACACATTGCATACTATGGCGCAGCAGCAGCAGTGTCACCTCAGTCTGGCAGTTGATATCAGTACACAGTCGACTACGGGTGGCCGCAAGCACACATCATCACAATTTCTGCAGAAATTGTACGCTATCTAGTTATTATTATTATTATATCACTTTTGTCCCCGCCTACTCCTCCCACAGTTTTTGCACTAGATGGACAAAAAAGGTGTCAAAATGTGCGTCCCGAACTCTATTTAGTTGGCATTGTTTTGTAGAAGGTTTCGTTATGTAGTTTACGAAATATTAACGATAATGTCGCTAATTAATCCCCATTGAAATACATTGACGGAATCTTCAAAACTAGAGTGTGAGAGCCCATTCAGCAGAAAATGTAGAGAACATTTGTAAACTGCTACTGCTGCCTGAGTTTCAACCCTTTACACACAAATGGCATATCAAAACGTTCATCTATTTGTGCTGTCACTCAAAATGTTCAAATATAAGCTGTAACATATATATTTATTTCGTTATGTCCTTTTGTTTCCAACTTGCGCCTCCCCATAGACATCCATAGAAACGGTGATTTCCTCCACTCTAATTTGAAAGCGATTTTTGGTGTTTTTTTGTTCGTTTGTAAATTGTCATAGCGCCTACATTTCTGGGGTTACAGATACATGTTATACATCAAAATGTCCGCCTGGTTCTTAGGATTCTCATGATGTAATTGTTTAAACTGTGTGAGTAAAACTCTGGTTAGTAGAGCTAAAAGTATACGACCATGTCTGAATCTTTTGAAATGATAGACAGTGAAGCAGCATTTTCTGGTTGTTGATTGGCTAAATAGTAGGAACATTCTGGAAGGGGCGGGGGGAAGGAGGCAGCGCGCTCTGATATCGATGAGAACAGCTGGTCCTCCTGACAAAGGCATGGCTGCCAGGCAACAGCCACAGACACTGCAATTAACAGCCACAGACATATCCTGCAGCGATGAAAGAATGAATGGGTAAGTTCTTTCTCTGGGTCTCTGTTTACACGTTAGCATGTTAGCTAGCGTTAGCGCGCTAGCTAGCGTTAGCGCGCTAGCTAACGTTAGCATGTTAGCTAACGTTAGCATGTTAGCTAGCGTTAGCGCGCTAGCTAGCGTTAGCTACAGCTGCAGCATGAATGAATTGGTAAGTTCTTTCTCTGGGTCTCTGTTTACACGTTAGCATGTTACCTAGCGTTAGCGCGCTAGCTAGCGTTAGCAGTTTATAATGCTGTTTCATATGCTACTATGGTGCATGCAGCAGTAGTGTGTATTCATGAGTAATGACTGATATGTTTAACACATTGTATACTATGGTGCATGTAGCAGCAGTGTGCATTCATGATTAATGACTGATAGGTTTAACACATTGTATACTATGGTGCATGTAGCAGCAGTGTGTATTCATGAGTAATGACTGATAGGTTTAACCCATTGCATACTATGGTGCATGTAGCTGTAGTGTGTATTCATGAGTAATGACTGATAGGTTTAACACATTGCATACTATGGTGCTTGCAGCAGTTGTGTGTATTCATGAGTAATGACTGATAGGTTTAACACATTGTATACTATGGTGGTTTAACACATTGTATACTATGGTGCATGTAGCAGCAGTGTGTATTCATGAGAAATGACTGATAGGTTTTTATACATTGTATACTTGACAGGGAGGTATGAACCAGTCAATAAAAATAAGTACATATTAACTGAGAAGATTTAAACATGTGCTAAACTCCTGTCCATTGTACTGTCTTCTTTTTTCACAGAGGTCACGGTGATAGGATAGGATGCAAAGGCCCAGGAAAAACATTTGAAGCCGGTGTGAAGCAAACCTTGCCCCCCCCACCAATGAACTATTACTGGTAATTTCATGTAAACTGTTGAGGGTTTCCCTTCTTTAAAGAAGGCTACCTGATGAGTCCATGTTTATTCTATAACAAATCAAAAGTCACTGCGTCAGGGCTGGCAGGAAAGTGATATGAGACAGGGGGCCTGTATGGTAACTTCCTGTTGAGCTTGACTGCCAGGTTAATACTAACTACGTTTATACAATACTAAAGCATGTGAATTGTTGCTGCTTGCTCTCCCTCCCTTTAGGCATCCCCCATTGCATACTATGGTGCTTGCAGCAGTAGTGTGTATTCATGAGTAATGACTGATAGGTTTAACACATTGCATACTAT
The DNA here is from genome assembly GCA_029465975.1 of Dallia pectoralis. Classification (NCBI taxonomy): domain Eukaryota; kingdom Metazoa; phylum Chordata; class Actinopteri; order Esociformes; family Umbridae; genus Dallia; species Dallia pectoralis. Next base: position 5,900,806 of record CM055754.1, read on the forward strand.
GGTGGTTTAACACATTGTATACTATGGTGCATGTAGCAGCAGTGTGTATTCATGAGTAATGACTGATATGTTTAACACATTTGTATACTATGGTGGTTTAACACATTGTATACTATGGTGCTTGCAGCAGCAGTGTGTATTTATGAGTAATGACTGATAGGTTTAACACATTGTATACTATGGTGCATATAGCAGCAGTGTGTATTCATGAGTAATGACTGATAGGTTTAACACATTGTATACTATGGTCCTTGCAGCATCAGTGTGTATTCATGAGTAATGACTGATAGGTTTAACACATTGTATACTATGGTGCATGCAGCAGCAGTAGTGTCACCTCAGTTTGGCAGTTGATATCAGTACACAGTCGACTACGGGTGGCCGCAAGCACACATCATCACAATTTCAGCAGAAATTGTACGCTATCTAGTTCAGTTATTGTTAATTGAGTATGCCTATATGTGTTATATTGGATATTTTAGCATTTAGCAACAGTAAACAATTCTAGATAATTTATGCATGTTGAGGAAAAAAAATACAGGCTATGGTAATGCGACATGAAATTATAGTGGTGTTTTGGACGCTGTTTCAAGAGGGCATAGTGCCCAGAATATGCCAGGCAGAACCTGCTAAATGTCGAATTAACTGCAATCCGATTTTATATGGTCCCGATTTATGCATCACAACTGGCAAATAATGAGTGCTATAAGAGTGTTATACGCGCATTATTGCCAATTCAGTAAGCTATATATTTAAGAGATTAAATACTGCAATCACCGAATAACAATGCAACTATATTAAACACGTTCAAAACAAGAATAAGAGTGTTCCTCAAATAATGATAGATTAGGAAACTGAAAAATATTGGGAGATTTTTCAAGGCGATCTCTAAGTGACCTCTGATCTATAGTTAGATCTGTTTGAGCAATATGGCACATCAGTTGTCACTGTTTCCAGAGTGGTCGAGAATAATCTGTCCCTTATTCAGTAGTCAAATGAATCCTCTGTCGAAATATGTGGAAAGTAACGAATACAATGCGACCAACGTTTATTAGATAATGGAAAGTTTTTATGTTTTCTGAGTTTTCATTTCACATTATAGAGCCACCATCCAACTTAGATATAGACTAGATAAAGTGCCCAAATTTAAACCATTTTGGGATTTTGGAGTGATGTACAATAACCTTCCTCTCAAAATCAAACATGTGTTTTATTATCCAAGAAACTGTGTGCAAAATAAATTTCTATTGAACAAAAGCTACGTATGAGTAATATACCTTATATATGACTGATATACAAAGGTCTGCTCTGATTAGAGTAGATGACCTGACCTGCAGTTATGTAAAAAAGACCAGAAACATCAGTCTCTATTCAGTGTAGGAGTTCCATTTAGACACGTATTAATCAACTGCAATGTAAGGAATACTTGGTATGATAAGAACCTCAAGGAACATAAAACCAATAAGATCATGTTGACTTAGACTTGCCTTCAATTCAGATGTTATCATCACCTTGAGAAAATCTGTAGCACAGATGGCTGTATAGCCGAGTTGCAAGAGACACACATATATAGGACATAAAGGAGAAAGGGCATGGAACATATATGGTGCTGTAAAGAACCGTCTTCTAAAGATATATAAAGAGCAAATAAAATAACTTATAGCAAAAAGGGGTTTTTCAAACGGTGATGGAGAACTGTTCTACAAATCTCTTTTTAAATGAGCACGGTTTTGTTATTCAGATTTCCCAGGTTGTATTGATATTTCAGTGTTATACCGTTGTAATTGACACGTTATATTCAGTAAGATACCCCTGAAACTGTGTGTCGTCCATGAAAAGTGTCAGAGGAGAACATATTAAGTAAGGCAACCGTATCATCCCAGAGCTGAAATGCTTCTTTAGGTCTGAATCCTCACCCTCGTCGAACTACGTGCGTGAGGGCCACCATCATGTCGTGCGTGAGTGATCAGTCCCGATCCTTTCAATGATCAAGCAAACGATTTGCCATAACTACAATCTATTAGAGCCAGGTATTGCAACGTGGAAGAAGCAGTAGTCAACTTTTGATAACCATAACCTATAAACTTTTCCATGTCATTATCCTATCAGACGATAGGATAATAACCGAGAGCTGCACACAGCTTGTAGTCTAGTTGGTCCATAAGTGCAGGTGCTTTGGTGACGTCAGGCGACCCCGAAGGAGAGAGGATTAAGCGAGAGATGTCCTCTATCCAATTCCTTATAACCATTCACATTTATACATTCACATGGGAGGATTCAGTGGAGTGAAAACCACCGCAAGTTACACAAAAAAAAACATTTTAAAAATTAGCACATTGCACAGCAGTAGCAATAGCACAAACATTAGCAGTTGTGGGTCCCTGAGAAATGTCTCATATTTTTCTGATAACATTCATGAGTTTGAAGAAGCAATATAGTCGTTGACAAGATTAGAAATACATATTTTTATTTGTGATAATAATATTATCTTCAAATTCGTGCTTTCATCAAAAGATGCCTATACATTCGCAGCAATAACATCCTTTCAGACCACTCGTTGCTTCATCCCCAAACAGTTCTTGTATAGTTTGGTGTTGTGTTTTGTGCTTCGTAGGAGGAAATTGGTTCCAATTCCACGCACTCACTGGGTATTGTATGGCATCGAAAAATGGAGTGAAAGCCTTACAAATGTTCTCCTTTGTGTCCGGAACACGTCACACTTAGACGTGTCTATCCGTAACACTTGTATCCAATCTTCCTCTGTCCGGTGTCTGTGTTCTTCTGCCCATCTTAATCTTTCATTTTTTGTATTGGCCTGTCTGTTTATTGCGGCTACTATTTAATAAAGCTGGCAGTTGAAGACCTGTGAGGAGTTTGTATGTATTGGTCCTCATGCTTAGTGCATCGGGGCCTCCCACTCCCGTTTCTTCCAATCTGCCAAACACTCAACCCTTCCAGTCTTCCATTTCGGACTGTATTGGACCTGGATTATTCTGTTTTACAAAACTCTCTGCAGTTAAAAAATGCATTTAATATTTTTTTTACCGAAACTATTATAAGTTCATCCAGCACACCAGTAGAGGACTGGCCACCCCTCAGAGCCTGGTTCCTCTCTAGGTTTCTTTCTAAATTTGACCCAAATTCAGGGAGTTTTTCCTAGCCGTCGTGTATCAACTTGTATCAACTTGTTGATGTGTGCTCTGTCAGGTTCAGCCTTGGTTCTTTGTGGTTTCATCTCCACCAACAGACGACAAACAAGGAAAACAAAGCTAAGGTTTAAATCCATTCAGGGTCAAATGTTCACCGTACACATCTATATTCATCCCTATGTGTGTGTGGCTTTGTTGTGCGTATGTACATTTCATTTTCATGACATCATGACTATTATAACAATAACAGCACACCAGATGAATATCAATTGGGATAATATTAGAACTTGAATACAGAGTGGTCATTTAACTGTCAAAGTTAAACTATGTTTTGGGATCCTTGCAGGCACAGTAAATCCTGACTGGCTTTTCGTTTTGCATTTGAATTTTACTTGGTTATATGGAAACGAATTGAAAGGTGAGAAACACTGTAATTATGAGGACAAAACTGGAAGTTAGGGACAAGAAATGTGTACTTGACCAAACAGCAAACTAAAATGAGTACACAAGCAACAGATTTTTAAGTCAATATGCAGCAGCTAATGTAATTTGTGGATGATTTCACAATTTAATGTCAAAACCGATTCGCTTTTCTTCCTCTGCGTCACCGCGCCCTGCCTTTCCCACTTCAACAAGTGTTGTTTTGATAGCTGTAATTAACACTCTAACCTGAATAATCGCTCACGTGACCGGCTAATCTAATCACTTCAAATGCCGTCCATGCGCGCGCGCGTGTTAAAGTGGTGACTCTGAGGTCAAAGGACCAGTTAGGGAAATAGGCAGTGTGAGCTGTTATTATGGTCATCCACGTGTCGTGTTTTTAAAACGTCTCATGATGTCAGCATAGCAGCCTGACATGTTTTACGCATGCAAATCAATAGCCTAGTTGTACCACCCTATTTATGGCATAGATTTTTTAACATGTAACCCCTAATACAATGGTTGTTCAGTACAATCCTCTAACCTACCAGAATTTAGGCATGAGGACATCACTGTACAACCTATTGTAATCAGCCCAATTAAGCCCATTACGCACATCTGTTGGTGATATCAACCATGATCTTAATACCCGTTATTAGGCTACACTACATTGACCATCACATAGAGCCAGTGTTCGATATGACCGCTCAATCGCGTCAGGAAATTTGCACAGATTCCAAACCAGATTGTCAGACAATGACATTCATCAATTGTATTCGCCGTTACCTTGGCGACTAATGTAAAGCAGCGAGAAACGGGGAAACAGAGCAGCACAATGCGGTGTTCGTGACCAAAAGGGAATGTGCGATACTGACGAGAGAAACACAAATCTATTCATTCTGTTGCACATCCTCCCATAAGACCAATCACATACAAGTGAGCAGAACACAAAAGGATAGTGTCAATGTCAAATAATGTATCCCATCCGGTTGTTCGCCTGACGCTGGAATAACTGCAGATTTAGAGAGCTCGAGGTAGACACCCGAAGTGTCGTTCTAACACTCTGGTTTACATCCCGACAGCTGTTATGATATGAATTTATTAGGATATGAACTAATTAGAGGTTCAGGGAGAGGGCCAATCAGAATGCCTGCATGGTATTTTGGGGAACCCTCAAAACCAGGAACTTCTATTGGCTGATCGAAGCATGACAAGGATTGGAGACTTCACTTGAGATATTTATCTAGAGTCATAGATCATAACACCTTTGACATGGTACTCATGGCTGAAATGTTGCTAGACCTACCTCTGTACCTATTTAAATTGCATTTTTGCAGTGGTCAATAAACTCTGTATTCCTTATTCTCCCAGTAACATCAGTATGTCATAAAGTCTCCAATTGGACACTAGAGAAGTGAATAGCCTTATGGAAAATCCTCTGGAGAGGACACTTTGGACTGGCCTAAAGTGGCAGATTGCGGGGCAACCACTGAATGTTCGTTTTTTTGAGGGCGGGGAAATCCACCTGGTGACCGGAGGGGACTCCATTTGGCAATGGAATGTTATTGTTAAACACATTCTCTGTATTTGTTGCTAATTTCAAGTAGTGTCGTAATAAAGGCATTCCACTGTAGGAAAAAAGTGGGTCCTATGAAGAACCGAATAATGAAATTGTACCACTTGGAAAACAACAAGCCCACCGTGGGCAAAAGAGGCCATGAGCGAGTTAAGAAACCATACGCTTTAGTTTGAATCTCCAATCTCTTGACTTTTTTTTTACTGTAACTTTACAAACAGAGAGCATCAGTTCTTCCTGGTACAATGGAAGGAAGTGCGTCACACGCGCGGAGTACCTCGAAACAAAGAAGAACGGAACGCGCCTGAGACGAGGTGAAAAACAGAAGAGGGGAAATGTTTGGAGTGTGTGGTGGAAGAAGTGAACAAATAGCCGGGGCTTGGAGAAGAAAATAGTGTGGTCGGGGGACTTCTGCGTTTCACAACAGAAGAGTCAAACCACCATCTACGGCAAACGGATAAACAAGACCCCCGCAAATCTCTCACATCTCTCAACGTTTCACTTGTTTTGTCGGCCTCGAACAAAGACTAATCCAAACAAACACTTACTAGAAACCGACTAAGGAACATGTTGGCTGGCCGCCTGACAACGAGTGCTTTCGGTCAAGTTCGTATGCTGCCAGTACTCGTATTTGTTTTCACTTCGTACCGCTCCGAGGCAGGTCGACTTGTATTTTCGGCGGCGCTTTTCAACAGACTTGTAACACAATGGGGAAGTTTATCTCTGACTGTCAACAAGGTCGTCTGGGGCAATTTGGGAGAATGTTGGTCGGAGGAGGGAGACCAGGTCAGACTGCCAGGAATGTTAATGGCTTCTGGTCAGAGTTGTGCTCCGGCTATTTGACTTCACCAACCGATAACCTTTCTTATGATGCTGTCTGCATTCCTGTCTCTCGGTGACACCCACCCGCAAAGTGGTAAAGTGCAGTGACTTAAATCAAGGGTGATCTACGGCAGATTGTAGACGACCGGCAGATTGTAGACTTTGGTTGTCAGTCACGACCTGCGAGGGAAAAAAGGTGTTAGCGATGACTGTCTGGCAATCGGGTGTGGCAAAACAAACATCGCATAGAGCAACATGAGGTAGCGAGATAGAGAATGACAGCATTGAAGGGGAATAGCGTGTGACACCAAGGCAATGCCCTTATACGCCACTGGATATTCACACTCAAATGAGCATCGTTCTGATGGAATACTCATCTCATAGTCACATTAATTCATGCCGGGAATATGAATAGTAATTATAATAAAAAAATAACTGTTTACATCACGGGATTCGCATTCAATGCTTTTAACACGTATTTCGGTTTAGGCTTGCGTTTCTCAATCTGAAAGAACTGAATCATGGGTTACACGGTACGTGCGCCAGTAACTGCCTCCACCTAATGTGACCTGTATGGATGGTCCTCACTGTTTTCTCATGTTATATCTGTCCTTTTGATCGCGTTCCCCCATGTACATTTTAAACGGAAGCAAATGAGCAGGCGTCTCTGTAACGACTGATGAGTATTCCCACAAGGACTTTGTGTAGGTGCTAAGAGACAGTCAGCTGGTGAAGGCGGAGCGACTGACTTCTCCTGATTGCCCCCACCGTCTCCTAGACAACAGACTCTCGCCTGTTTTCATGCCACAGCGCGAATTCAAGGGGAGGAAAGAGAGGAGAGATGTTCCTAAGAGAAGGAGAGGGAGGGGTGCGACGGGGACGGGGGGGGATGGTGGGGACGGGGGGGGGTTAGAGTCCTTTCCCGAGGTCTACTCTGGTGCGTTCATTCCTTCTGGCTGGATGGAGGCTTAATGCGAGTGTGGAAAAGTGGAAAATGTAATTAGGCTGCCATGGGGGGTTTGTGTCATTTGGCCCCCCCGACCGCTACACTCACCACCCACGTACCCTCCAATCTCATTGCCGTATACTGGGTTCGCTGCAGTCTAACCCCGACCTCCAACTGTCATTGGCGGCATTACCAACAGGGCCGGACTGAGGTCAACAGTTTACAGCTGTGCCGTGGCACCGGAGAGGGCATTTTAATGAGGGTCATTAAGGGTCAGTGTGGTCTGAGGGGGCCATGCCTGTGCATTGGGTTGCCCTTCCTTTATAGGTGAGAAAAAAACATGGAAAATAAGCTCACAATAAGAGATGTGTTACATCATGCAAACAAACAGTAAACATACACTGTAAAAAATTTCACTGTAAATTTTACAGTAAATTACTGGCAGCTGTGTTCCCTGGCAGTTACTGTAATTTTTACAGCTCTTGCTGTAATTAGAATTTACAGACCTTTACTGTATTAAATAAATACAAGCTCTTACTGTATTTATTTGAATTTACAGTATATTACTGGCAGCTGTGTTCCCTGGCAGTTACTGTAATTTTTACAGCTCTTGCTGTAATTAGAATTTACAGACCTTTACTGTAATAAATAAATACAAGCTCTTACTGTATTTATTTGATTTTACAGTATATTACTGGCAGCTGTGTTCCCTGGCAGTTACTGTAATTTTTACAGCTTTTGCTGCAATTAGAACTAACAGACTTTTACTGTAATAAAACAGCATACTGTTCATAACTGGATTTACAGCAAATTACTGGCAGATGTGTTCCTGGCAATCACTACTGGTGGAATCTTACAAAATCAATTGCATCAAAGAATAAGATTGAGAATTTTACAAGAACATCATCACTTAATAATCAGGAAAGAAAAACATAACCAAGAATATCATCAAAATTACTTGTTTATTTTGTACAATTGTTGTCAAAAAGATGTCATGATATAACAGATTTATTGGCCTGTTTGAAAAAAAAATACACAATGTGTGTATGCACTCATCAATTAGTCCAACCTGCGTCTTCTGGATTGGTCTTCTAGTCTTGCTGGATGCCACTTTTTTGCTGCTGGCTTTGGATCCATGCTCAGGATTTATGTCAATGAATTGCCTGAAAGACACAAAGAAACAAGCACCAATCAGCTATAGCAGTGCACCTTGTGCCCACAATAGATGAGGATGTTTTTGTGGACCAACCAAAAGAGCTACTGATCACAGCAATCACAATAGCCAAAGACACAGCAGACATTTGCCCCTCTTACCTTTGGATGAACTCAAGTGTACACGCAGCCTCTTCATATTCGATGTTGAAGTAACTTGCAAAGACAGTGGTGAATGATGTTTACCAGCCACCTGTTATTCTATTCTGACCATCCACTGCTCAGCTTCACCTGAAACCAAACAATATTTAAATAGATCAAAGAAAGGCACAAAGACATTGTTTCAGACTTGAGCATTAAGCAGACATGGGACTACAGAAACTCACAGGATATCACCAAAGGACCCCTGCTATAATATATACCGAAGCCTAAATGTAAAATTAATGGTGGAAGTATGTTTCATTGGAAAAATGTATTGGTCTAACTTACATCTGCTTGAAAGATAAAAGAGTATCTCTTTGTTGCATTGCCTGAATGGACAAGTAACTGCTGTGTCTTCAGTAATATGGATTTTCAAATGAAAGAACAAACTCTTCACATCATTACACCAAACACTGCAGAAATCCACATGGCATACTAAACTTAGATCAGCACGACACAATCTAGGATCAACAACAGGGATTTATTCTACATGGTGTCTTAATTGGTGCGTTTTAAAAGCTGCACATTTGGTGTAAGTGCAACTTTGAATGTTTCTGGGGATTCGCATGTGCCTGGTGTATGAATATGTAGTTGACAGGGAAACATTGTGAATATAAATGCACAGAATAAGTGAGTTAAAGTCCTTACAATTTTTACCACAGGACATGCAGTGACGCGCGTGGATAACTCACTTGTTAGTTTGAGCCTCAGGTTCCAGCATCAATATGTTTCTGTTTTAACATACTGTTGAATAAAAGAAAACAAACTATTTAAAACCGGCACACGAGTACAGTGAAACCAACAGGCATTATATAAAACCGGCACACGAGTACAGTGAAACCAACAAGCATTATATGAAACCGGCACACGAGTACAGTGAAACCAACAAGCATTATATAAAACCGGCACACGAGTACAGTGAAACCAACAAGCATTATATAAAACCGGCACACGAGTACAGTGAAACCAACAAGCATTATATGAAACCGGCACACGAGTACAGTGAAACCAACAAGCATTATATAAAACCAGCCCACGAGTACAGTGAAACCAACAAGCATTATATAAAACCGGCACACGAGTACAGTGAAACCAACAACCATTATATAAAACCGGCACACGAGTACAGTGAAACCAACAAGCATTATATAAAACCGGCACACGAGTACAGTGAAACCAACAAGCATTATATAAAACCGGCACACGAGTACAGTGAAACCAACAAGCATTATATGAAACCGGCACACGAGTACAGTGAAACCAACAAGCATTATATGAAACCGGCACACGAGTACAGTGAAACCAACAAGCATTATATGAAACCGGCACACGTGTACAGTGAAACCAACATGCATTATATAAAACCGGCACACGAGTACAGTGAAACCAACAAGCATTATATGAAACCGGCACACGAGTACAGTGAAACCAACATGCCTTATATAAAACCGGCACACGAGTACAGTGAAACCAACAAGCATTATATAAAACCGGCACACGAGTACAGTGAAACCAACAAGCATTATATAAAACCGGCACACGAGTACAGTGAAACCAACAAGCATTATATAAAACCGGCACACGAGTACAGTGAAACCAACAAGCATTATATAAAACCGGCACACGAGTACAGTGAAACCAACATGCATTATATAAAACCGGCACACGAGTACAGTGAAACCAACAAGCATTATATAAAACCGGCACACGAGTACAGTGAAACCAACAAGCATTATATAAAACCGGCACACGAGTACAGTGAAACCAACAAGCATTATATAAAACCGGCACACGAGTACAGTGAACCCAACAAGCATTATATAAAACCGGCACACGAGTACAGTGAAACCAACAAGCATTATATAAAACCGGCACACGAGTACAGTGAAACCAACAAGCATTAGCTGTCAGGAAAATATCCAATTTATCTGCGTGACTTACCAAATGTTGAGACGGAATCAGTGGTCGAAAAAATGGCGCAATCTTTCGTGGACGTTCCGCGAGATGTCGCCAATAATTACGTCGAATTAGAATCAGCTGCATTCAAATAAAAAACGCCAACCAGTCAAGTTAAAAAGTAAACGACATAATACCATTTCTGGCTTTCTTAATACTTGTGTTGCCCCCTCTAAAGTTAGTTAGCTTGTTAGTTAGACACACCACCACTCGAGAGAAACATGCCTGCTAATGTCGTCAAAACAATCTGCAAACATTTATCCATATAGTGAAGCCAAAGTAAGATGCATGGGATTTAGGTTGCTGTAAAAAAGTGTTAAAATTATAATAGTACAGCCACCGCAATAATTAATTAGCATCTTACAACGATTCAAATCACAAAAGGCGCTCTGCCCTCACATATTTTAATCTCCCGTGATGCAAAGCAAATTACAGTAAAATACTGTTGACGCATGAGTAGACGCAAGACCCGATCATATTTCCCACAATGCATTTATATATACAGTAATTGCCTGTATTACCAAGACACAGTAAATTACTGTTGGAAATAGGCTGTAAATTTACAGCAATTTTTTACAGTGTACGTATAAGGCAAAATACTGACTTAATCATTGGTCTTGTTGTCCTGTCAGAAATGTAATCAGATTTTATACATTGCCATTCCAAGAGCATAGATGTTTTAAGGAAATGTGTAATTAAGTATAAGTATAAAAGCAAGTCAAAACAGAGCAATCTTCATGGCAATTTTTTTATATTCTGGATCATCACATCATCATCACATCACATCTTCAACCGCTTATCCGGGGTCGGGTCGCGGGGGTATCAGCTCTAGCGGGGGTATAGTCCGCATATATCAATAATAATCAAGAGACTTATTTCATTAAATGTAGAGAATATAACAATTAAAAAAAATCAAAGTTTACCTAATTTCATTGCAAAACGAATTCAACATGGTAAAAGAAACAATGCTGTTTTGATATGCGGATACAATTTACTTATCCCACGTCCACAAAGGGCTACTAAACATTTGTTTGGCTTCAGCTAAAGTTGTCCAAGTTGCGGTGAGGCCTGTCCATACAGTACGAATGGTTACCAACATGCTCATATTTACATGTATTTATTTCTGAGGCCTTGTCACATTACGTGTACCTGGCTGCCTGCCCGTTCAAGTCCCGGCTGTCACTCCACCTGACAGGTCTATCAGCGTACAAGGCCAGTCGAGATGTGTCCCTCAGTCCGTGTGACAGGCTGGGACATCAGAATCGCAATCCAGAGTGACAGCATTTCAGGTAGTAGGCATGCCATGAGGAAAATATAGGGAAGATGGGGAGAGAGAGAGAGAGAGAGGGGGAGAGAGAGAGAGAGAGGGAGGGAGGGAGAGAGGGAGGGAGAAAAGGAAAAATGGATCACTGCAAAAGTGACTGACAGGCAACAAAAGTTACAAGGAAGAGTGAGATGAAGCAGGTTGTTCCTCTTTTCGGAAATGCGTAAAAAAAGATTAACTCAAAGTCAAAGTAAGTGACTTTTTATTATTTTTATTATCTTCGAACTTACCCTAAACCCCGTGTCAAAGCTGTTCGCCAAAAACACAGTGTTGAGAACTGCCAAATAGGCCTATCCGGCAGATTGAGATAAATCTTCCATGCTGATTGAGCACGTAAAGCCCCTCACCAAATTCCCTGCTAAATAGCAGAGAACCAAACGCCGCATTCCAGACACAAACCACCTGAGGGATGTGCTTCGGAAAATCCATGACACCATAAAATTGAATATTTGTGATCGCAGCCAAGAGGAAAGCAGGGCATAATAAAACACAGACATATCTGCCATCCAGCCCATCCAGAACGCCCATGTGAGGGAGAACTGAAAACCGACAAGCTATGGAGCAAAGAGTCCTTTGATCGGCTTAGCCACGCTCTCCTGGCGTCTCATGTTTCGCCTAGGACGAGAGTAATTAGCAATTAACAATCAGGGTTTAATGAGATCCCGTTATTATCTACGCCGAGAGAGAAAAATCTGCTGCTTTGACAGTGAATGCGTTAGAACATCCCAGCGACTTCAGGATAAAAAATAACAGAAAAAAGATCCCGAAATCAGTAATTCTCCCAATTCCGCGACATCTTTGGGCCATTCCTCCCTCCTCCCTCTCAAAAACACTCCCTCAGATCAAACGGGCCGTAACAAAAGGACCTAAATCCCCCCACAGTCCTCTCTCTCTCTCTTTCCCAAATTAGCAAAGCCACTGAGCTCCATCATCTTCAGCATGGATTGTATCAATAACAACGCTGCCACTGCTGGAGAGAAGAAAATACTCACCCGTGTGTGATTCTGAACCCGCTGAAAAAAAGTACCTCAGAGAGATGTTTTTTACTCCTCATTTAAGAGTTTTAACTTTTACCCTGTTGCTTTAGAGGAATGTGTTCAGTAAAACGTGACAGGAAAAAGAAAAGAAAACAGCGGCGTATCTGACAGCTTGGTCGCCGAGGACGCGCTCAGGGAGAAGGGAGTAAACAAACAAGCCAAGGCAGACATCCCTTGCTTCTCTGTGACACATTCGGGCCTTTCAGATGTTCCCCGATTCTCCCTCCGATTGCCTCTCCGTGTTCATCGCTGTCCTGCCTGTTCATCGTCTATAGAGATGAGGTGCTGATTCAGGACGGCAACAAAGATTCTCAATATCCCCTCTTGCTTTGGCGACTTGACTGCATTTCTAGAATTATTAATAATAAAGTGATGTACTGTATGAAAGGCACCACTGCAGAGTGTGTTGTAAACATAAATGTGCTTACGAATGATCAGGTGTCTTGGGTGTTATTAAGGTTTATTAAGGCCTTGTTGACGCGGTTGGGCGTTAGGAACGTTTGAAAGTTGTAGGTGGAGCTCGGTCCTAACAGGGTGGCCCTGCATTTGCTGTATTACCCCCCCGGTGTTTCAAATGAGATACTTCTACCAGGTAAGTTGACTAAGAACAGGAGGAATTAGGGTTAAATTCCTAGCGCAGGATTAAAAAATATTTTTCAGATTTGGAGATTCATTGGAGCAACCTGTCAGTTACTTGGCAGATGCTATAACTGACGGGGTTTTTACCATCCAAGGCCTGGGTCTCTGCATTCAAAACATCTAGTAACAAATAGTGCTGGTGTCAATTAAAACAAGCCCAGGGTAATCTAACAAGGAACAGACTACTGAGCTGAAGTGATCCTGTTTCACAATACCTATCGTTAGCTGAGAGAAATCGGCAGATCCAAGACAGTCTAGGAACCGCTAACAGGGCGTTTATCAAGAGTAGAATGCCAGTATAATGCTGAAGGAGACGGCTAGCCAAATTCCTTGATCCGAGAAAAGTGGGACATATCTTAAGAAATGCGAAAGAGCGATGTAGATCAGACCTTTGGCTTGAACTCAGAAATATTAACAAACTCCAGGGACTACAAAGGCCAATCCTGCTTCTCCAAAATCCAAATAGGGAGACAATCTATTTCAGAGTTCAGCTAAGGCTAAACTGGCTTTGAATGGTATAAAGATCTAGAGCATCACTTTAAACATCTCTTCAGAGATCCAGAGCTAATTATTCCTTCCTTTAATGATCCCAGCCGACTGCCATTGCAACTCATGAGTAAGGCTGGATTAGTGGATTTGGAGTCTTAGCAACCAAGTTGGCAGACAGGAGACCTCTGTGCCGTGAGTCAGAGGGTAAAAAAACATAGCTTCAAAAGGTACCTCGGGCAGCACCTTTGTCAGATCATCACGAAGGCCATATCCCCATTAACAGGTTTAAGGCACACCGAAGAGAGCCGAGCTCCATGCGAGCAGTGGTACTTAGGGAGTGAAGCCGTCACGTGATGTGACACCATAGAGCAATAGTTTCAGTTGAAAAAGTTGTTCAGCCCCAACGTATTTTGTTTGTTTACCGTACTTTAAAGTGCATCACTTTATTCCCAATGAGGAAAATTAATTAATTAAAGATTAATTAAAAAACATTCTAAACTAGTGTCAATAGTTTAGCACACCGCCTGGAAAGAGGTGTTCTTTTTTTCTTTGAACACATTATTGAGCTAAATACCAAGAATGTTCGTTAATTAAAGTCACCCAATTAGAAAAATAACACACAAAAACAACAACTTTAAAACCATTTATGCAATCACATGTCCTTACGCGGAAATCATTTGTACACCCTTACCTTTACCACAACATACAACGGCTAAAACGTACCATAATATACAATGGCCCAATGAAGGAAGATTATTGATCCCCATCAGTCTGACAGGGGTTACAGCCATTTCCATGTATTTCAACGTGCATAATTTCACTCTCCGACAGTTCATCTCCAAATTGAGAAAATTACTGGCAATCTAAATTGGACAGGGCGTCCTACCAAATTCAGCCCAAGAGACGATAGAAATGATGCTCTGGCCAATTTGCCATAATTGGAATCCAGAAATGAATTCCATAGTGCGAGAGAATTCTTGTAGACAACGTGGGGCCATTTGTCAAAAAGTAGATACCCAACTAGTCATGGATCTTGCAACTAAACACACAAGCAAAGCTGCAACAGAATGTCTCAAAATGAAGCATTGGAGTATTATAGAAATTCTTTGGGGACTTGAAGCTGTCCATGCATAAAAAGCCCTTCAACATGACACAGTCGAGAAGAATTGAACTGTAGATGAATGGGCCAGCACTCATTTAAGAGTCTGATAGTTACAAATGACCATATCTATATAAAGTAGTTTTCCCCTAAGGGGGCATCATCAGATATTGACCTAGAGGTGTACAAATTATACAGCATATTTTAAATATGTTTTGTTGAATTCTGATGGAACAATTATAAGTTTAATAACCTCAGTGTCATTTGTTACAGTAGGTTACCTTTATCTGGCAATAGTTTTATAGTTAAGTTGACATATCTACTATTTCAATGGGTGTATCTAACATGCCTACAAAAACATATTAGAGCCAGTAAAAACATTACAGTAAAATATCAAATTACCAAATTAATCATCAATAATCTAAGCATCTGTAGATTCCTCACTCCAATCCGCATGAATATGTTCAATATTCCAAAAAATCCTATTCTTTAACTTGATTTAATGTGTCACGGGTGTTGAGCTTGGTTGCACACGGTAGGTTGAATGGGTGCACTTCCTGTTAATTGTAAACGCTCACAGCTGGGGTGAATTAGCGATTAGCGATGTTAAGTGACACCACTGTCAGTTATTATTTGAATGTCACGGATGTATATAGGTGAATGTTGTGTAGTTTGTATAAATCGCTTTGTGTAAGCACATTTTATTTTCATTACAGTGGACAGTTCGTTTTCCGTTCGTTGTCATGTTTGTTTTTAACCACTTTGCGCCTGGCTCACTTATAAACTACACCTAGGAAATGCGTGACATAATACTGACCATTCATTAGAGAACTTGTTACAAGTCAAAGCATAGACGTCTGCTAAAACATTAAGTTAGGATGCCGAGGATTTGCTTAGCTGCCAACATCAATGCATTTCCAATGTGAAGGCATTCGTTTGCAGGGAAATAAAAACCCTGACTGTCCTCAAGAAGCTTTTTTCGTTAGAGACGCTGTCACCACATATCCTTCCCACTTTTCTCATGCCTGCCTCCCTCCCTCGACCGTTCCCCCCCAAAAAAGAGAGCAGTTCGTCCCCAGGGTGACGAGAGAGACAATTTGAAAGCAGACCGGCAAAGGTTACCGCAGGAACCATAGAGCACAGCAAAAAAAAAAAGACAAAAATAATCTTGCTTTTAATTATTTTTTATTGAGAGACTTGATGCTATTAAATGCCCCAGATACATTCACAGTACAGTTCCCAATTTGACTTGACAGTTGCTGCTTTACCAACAATAAATATAGCAAAAGGCTGGCCCCGGGGCCAAGCAAGACCCCTGACAATGACCCCACTAGTTTAATGATGAACACACACACACACACACACACACACACACACACAACTTCCCATTGCTCCCAGCCTGCTCGTCTCTCTCTCTCTCCCTATCATTCAAAGCTACATTTAGCACAGGCAGGAATTCCATCACAGTGCTTATCAGTGATATAATAAACCAATAAAAATTATAACATTGACACAATAGTGACTGTCTGTCTGGGCAATAAAGGATAGAGGGTTTTATTGGAGTACAAGAATTTGAGATGGTGGTACAATAAAATAAAACAAACAAATCCATAAATGTGCGATCACAGGTATTTAAAGAAAATGGCACATACTTTACCCCAATTTACACAGACGAGGATTACGACTCCTCCCGAAAAAAGGAATAAGACCACAGTAGAATGAATAGGTAATGATACCACCCTAGAAAGACACCCCCCCACCACCAAGTACAACAGTATTACCTGACATTCTTAATGTTCATGACAGAAAATCTTTACCACGTCCAACTCCAGTCTAAGAGTTCAGGGCCCCGGTTCCAGTTCTCAGACAACCAATCAGACGATCAGAAGTGACATTTTGTTGGAATTTGTAGCACCATTGCTGGACAAGCTCCACATCTGTCTGTGGACCTCATAAGCGGCTCAGAACAACTGAGCTTAACCTTTCTAATGACATTTCTCTTACGTTTTAAGAAAAGATAAAACATAATAATGATTGAAAAAGAAGGTTTGGAAAAAGAAAAACACAAAACAAATGGCTGAACATAGAGTTTGACAGAGTCAGTGTATGTCCTTTGTCACAGTTGTGCTGTGAACACAAATACACACAGACAAACGCGCGCGCGCACACACAAACACAAACACACTCACACTCACACTCCTAGAGTTTTCCGGTGGCAAAAGCCCCTTCTTGAAATTGAGGAATGAAGCTCTTAAAGTATGCTCTGTGAAGAGACAGAGAAAGAAATAGCAATTACAAGTAATATATATAAATAAACTCTCATTGACCATAAAAGCCCTGCACCAGATTTCTCATTCAGCAGTAGAATCTTCTCTTCTGACATGCAGACTTTAATCTAAACAGTGTTGAAATGAAGACCATGACAAAAGGCTATTTCTGTTTATCGTTACGTCTGATCTGCCTAACAGACAAATGTCAATGCTAAAGAAAAGCAAACAAAACTCAACAAGAAAAACTGCGTTTTTCCCCATCGGTGTGTTTTTGTGTTATATATCGGCCGTGAACACATATCGAATGTGTTTCTAAGGGTAGGGCTGACCCGAGGTCAGGTTGCTAAGAATATCCACTCTTCTCAGTAATAAACCAGTAGCTGATAGTAGGAATCCCAGGCATTTGGGATGTTTGCATATTTGAAGCCTTCCACAGTGGCTAACGAGGAAACAAAACAACCTTTTAGCAAAACAGAGCTAAGTGTTATTTTTTTCAGAGACCAAAGATGCGTACTCTCAAAAAGAAAGTAATACATTTGCCATGTAACTGTGAACTTTATGACCGAAAGGCGACAGTTACAGCCAGGCAATCAATTCTATAACACAAACACCATCAAAGCTAGACATGAAGCCACCATTCACAAACAGGGTTTACAGGTTAACCGTAGAGAAACGGTTAAGCAGGTTACATTTGTGAGAGCCATACAGCTGAACATTATGGATTGGCATTAACCATAGGAATGCTTACTAGGCTTGAGTAAACAGTATTGTTATTATTAGCATGGCAGTGATTTAACATTGTTTTCATGTTACCAATGCGACCATTATTTACCCCCAGATACAGGCAATAAAGATCAGCGCTGTTCTGTTAGGAGGAAGTGGTCAGAAGATGGAAACAGGTTCAACGGTTGTTCGTGTTAGCGTGCTCATTTGATTACACGCCCTAAACAAAAGCCATGTGTGGTGGCAGAGAATTGTGGTCTGTGCTCATATTAACATTTGGGAGTGTTAAAGTCCACTTGAGGGTGCAGAACAACGAATGAATGGCAACGTGGGCGGAGCTAATCCCTGCTTGGCCCTGGCCCTGGCTCTGGCCCTGTTCCCATTGGCTATACTGCAACCGATGTTTCTACCTAGGTTGTGACCTTCCCAGAGTATTCCCTAGCGAATGTGTGCCATGTTATTGCTTGCTTGCTGGGGTTGGGGATTTGTTGGATGAGATTTGAATCATATAGCGTCTTATCTTACTTGGCTCTTTTGGCCATCTCGTTGCCGTCCCAACGTGGGCTGTAAGGGTAGGACTTCTGCACCTGGGAGTAGAGCTGGCCGCTGTTGGTGAAGTGGTACACAGACTGGAACGTCAGGGTTGGCTGGTCACGGGGAAAGTACAGAGGGAGGTCCACTGGACGAGGAGGAGGTGGAGGGAGGAGAGAGAGAGATGTGAGGTGGGGTTGAAAGAAACTTGTGAGAAAGGAGTGTGTGTGTGTGTGTGTGTGTGTAAAACTCACCATGGACAAGGAAACAGAAGTCCTTCCACATGAGGAGAAGTGTGAGCTTGGTGAACCCTTCTGCATCGTACTCCACCACCCCCCTGGAAAACATTTGCCCAACACACAAGAACACATTGGCCAAGACCCTGTATCTTCGTATTCATTTATTGTTTGGTTACCACACTCAGAGTGATTTTATAGGCACCAAAGCTTATAAAGCAAGACAATGAAGTATCTATCGCCTTGAATAGGTTGGCGTACACACACACACGCACGCACGCAAACACACCTTCCACACTGACACTAACATGTGCACATATCGCGGCCCTTCCCTATGTTCTCATACACTGGGAGCAGACAGACACACCCATGAAGAACAAACTGCCCCGGACTTACATTCCAAAGTGACTGAGAAAGGCAGCAATGTACTCTCTCCTCTTGTGGTAACCCTGAATGACATACTGCACCTGAGACAGAGGGGAGATAATATGTTAGATAATGTTAGATCACCGGCCAAACAAAACAGAACTAAAAGAACGTTCCGGGTCGGCTTCTTGAAAAGTTTTGCAAGCCTGAAAAATCGAAATGGAGAAAACGGACACAATCGTAAAGAGACCACGTAAGCAGAACGCGAGTTGATACCTGATACTTGTGGACGTCAGTGTTTAATACAAGGACAGATATCAAATGCTGAGATGGTCAAACAGAGTGTGAAGCCTATCAGAGGTACCTCATGCACAATTACACGTGGGGTCACTCCCCGCAACCACGATGCCTGCTTTTGATGGCAGTTTTAAGACCCAATAACTCAATGCCCGGAAAACCTCCCACAGGACTGTTGCAGTGGGTTTTACTGACGGTAGAGGAAAAAAGAGAATTGCGACTGTTCGGTATAATGGGTGTTGGAGCCATATTCAGAACCACTTATGTTGTTAGAAACACGAACCTGAAAGATTATTACATTTTGCTCTGTTTGCATTTCAAGTTGATATGATTTAAATGTCTAGCCAGACTAAGTTTAATCATTAATGTGTGGACTAACCGGATTGAGTCTATGTGTTAGCTCCTCCTCCTGGAGGCGTGTTCTGCTTGAAATCAGGTGTTAATAATGTAGTAGAATGGTTTGGCAGGCAGGTTAGAGGGTGGAGCGCAACAGTTTTCTTCAATCGCATTAATCATGCTATGTTTTGATGCTCACGGCAGTATATTTGTTTGCGTGAAAAGTTCGTTTAACTGTTTTGATTGAAAGTAAACCGGAGATTGTGCTGAATAAACCAAGACCTTTTGATATGACCACTTCTCCGTGCGTGCTTACTGGAAATGTGTATGGGAGAAACTCTTCCTCTAACCTCAGGAGCTGAAACCAAAAGCCCAGAAGGATTTTAGCCCGAACAATGGGATTCATTCACGTACACACAGACACAGACACATTTTACAATCCTCCTGAAGACCCCAAAACACTACTCGAATATAAAACTGTATTTTCACTATTCACAAGCCCATTATTCTGAAGTTAAAGCTAACAGCATTTCTTTTCTTAGGAACTTTTCAACCTTCACCCTAAACGTACGTTTTACAATCTGAAAATATCATTTCTTGCCGGTGGATATCTACCAAAGGTTAAACACATACAGATGATTGTGGTGCTAATTTCTCTCCGCTGCTGTTGCGCATGTGTATGTGCACATCTTGCAGGGACACTTGAGACTTGAGGGCCACATTATTGACCGTTCCAGGAATCTGAGAGGGCACCAAAATTGCCCCCACTACCAAATCAACACAAGACGGCAGTCCCGTAAACATGGCTATTCTGCGTTCAGTTTTCGGGTGGCCACAATGTACGAACGGGGAAACAGGACTTCATTATTCATCAAGAAGTATTGTCTTTTTTCCGTCGCGACCGTGTGTTCCAATATTAGATGACTTGGCTCATGACATCACCGATGGTTTTGGTTACTCATATCAAATACACACGGAATTTTCAGAGAGGTTTTCTGAAAAAGCATAAAGGTCTGATTCCCTTGATTCATTGCGGGTCTCGTCTCAGCAGCAACAGGTCACCCACATGGGTTCACACACACACTTCATACTGGGCGACACGACGTGCACAGTGACTCACATATCCCTATCGAAGTCTTTGCAACAAAGCCACTTGGCCTGTAAAGTAAACCTGTGTGTGTTAAGTCACAACAGGGAGTCTGTGTGTGTGTGTGTGTGTGTGGAGCAGTGCATCACTGAACCGAATCTAGAGCTTTCAAATATACTCTCCCTGGCATGACAACAGGAAATCCAGTGCTCCTATTGGCGCGTGCCGGAGGTGAAATCATGCTGCAGGTATTTTTTGGCCGTGTACACGCCCAGGACACACTGGCTCCTCCTCCATGTGGGTGTGTACACGCCCAGGACACACTGGCTCCTCCTCCATTTGGGTGTGTACACGCCCATGACACACTGGCTCCTCCTCCATTTGGGTGTGTACACGCCCAGGACACACTGGCTCCTCCTCCATTTGGGTGTGTACACACCCAGGACACACTGGCTCCTCCTCCATTTGGGTGTGTACACGCCCAGGACACACTGGCTCCTCCTCCATTTGGGTGTGTACACTCCCGTTGGGGGCATGATGCAATGGTGGCCGGAAGTGTTCTGTGTAGTAACGTGGAACTGAATGACTCAGACATATTCTGCATTGCATCAGCAAAAGTGAGATATGCCAGTTGTGCTGAAACTTCCACAGAAATATGGTGACAGAAGTGACATAATATCCTGCTATGATATTTGTGAGTTGAGAATGATTCAAGTCACACAGGCCACCTGGGTTGCTTCAGTCGCTGATTGGGAATTCTTCACGTACGTTCAGGTTCAATTGTTTGTCTTGTGATACTAAAGACACGGTTCTTCCTTTTGAAACAAATTAGTTGGCATTTAATTGAACATAATTGAGAAGAAATGTGTCACCACACCCAGTGTTCATGGGCCTGTGTAGCTGCAGAGCGGTCAGAGTGATGACACCTAAATAACCCCTGATGACCCCATGATGACCCTGGTACACACTCAAAAGTGCCTATAATGGGCGTGTGAGCCTCAGACCTGGTGCTTGGAAGAAGGTTGCCTGGGCCAACGTGTCCTGTTATCCTTTACATCACGTGTGTACGTGTGCGCTTTGTACACCAGGATGCACAGTGGAAGACGACAAGCCAGTAGAGGAAGAGTGACTCTCAGGACGATGTTCAGAGAAACATCGGCTCCACCTCACAACTTACAGACTTAAAGGATCTGCTGCTAATGTCTTGGTACCAGATACCACAGGACACCTTCAGGGATCTGCTGCTAATGTCTTGGTACCAGATACCACTAGACACCTTCAGGGATCTGCTGCTAATGTCTTGGTGCCAGATACCACAGGATACCTTCAGGTATCTGCTGCTAATGTCTTGGTACCAGATACCACTAGACACTTTCAGGGATTTGCTGCTAATGTCTTGGTACCAGATACCACAGGACACCTTCATGGATCTGCTGCTAATGTCTTGGTACCAGATACCACAAGACACCTTCAGGGATTTGCTGCTAATGTCTTGGTGCCGGATACCACAGGACACCTTCAGGGGTTCTTGTAGATTTCAAGCCGTGACAAGTTACTGCAGCACGCGGAGTACCAACAGCATATCAGGCATATCTGGTCATAATGTTTTGGCTCATCAGTGTACATTTAGACTTTCTTCAATGATTTTTATTATTTTTTTGATTTTACATTTATTTAACCACAATATGACATTAAGCAAACAGCAAGTCTGAAACAAACCAGTAAAAAGTCGCTCCACAGCTGTGGAGGATGCTGGGACATTCTGCAGCACAGTGATTGGGCGTGTGACTGTGCAGTGTGTGGTAAGAGGTGATTGAGATGAGGTAATCCTCCTATTCGTTGTTAGTACATGCAGGTGTGGTTGAGTGTTTTGTGAAACCGAACAGCGTGTCCAATACACTTGTCTAAGCCGGAGGGAGTCAAGGATTCCTCCCCACTGCTTTGACATACTTCCACAGGCTGTGGCACAGCCAAATCAGAATTTACATAATTATGGGAGTCCACCTTTGTGCTCCGTTTCTGAAGGGCAGCACAGTATTTCAGAGCGGATACCCCAACCAATGCACAATGAAGACCAGGGAGCAGGCTCAAACTGTCAGGCAAATAGGAGGAAGTTCAGACGGAATTTCAGTCGAGGTTGGGTAATAAAACTGTTCACGTACCAGCGATATTCTGTGCGCTCCACGAAGAAGAGGCTATATGAAGTCAGAGCTAAGACGAGGCAAAAGGGCTAACTGTTTGAATTAAACAACTGTTTGTTCTAAATGCAAAACAGTGTGTGTGTGTGTGTGTGTGTGTGTTGTGGCAACCTGAAATGGGGTTGGGACGTCCACAACACGGCCGACGACAGACCTATTGTGTACAGATATATTGTTGACAAACAGGATGTAAAGACTCTTTTCATCAACATGGAGAACTGGATAGAATCATTTATTGTTCAGTTTCACCTTGTGATGGAGACAATTGTGTCATTGAAGGACAAATGTTCCCTTTAAGATCACGTGCAAATGTTGACTCGTGATAGTCGGAAACGATACGAGAGGCTTTGGAAACAGCTCTGTTGAGCTATTGTGCCCTCTTTAAAAGGAAATTATTAAACATTTACTTAAATATAAATTATTCAATTGTATAGATACCTGTGGCTTTTTTTGCACAACTTTAGGAACATTCAAAGCATATACAATTATTTGTGGTGAATATATATATATGTGTGTGTGTTCAATTTATTTCCCCAAAAAGATTATGTTTTGTTACTTTTTACAAATAACCACTCCAATACATAAAATCAATAATGCAATGAATTTGACAATACTCAAATAATAAAATATTCGTTTCCTGGAGTAAGTACTCGAGCAAGCAGTGTAATTAGAACCAGAACAGTATCAGAAGTCGTTTGGACGTATGACTCAAAATTGATCGCCTTATGTCTGGTAGGAGATGCTTTGATCAAGTAGGCCTAATGGGAGCAGCAGGTATTGGTGGCCACAATATTACAGGGAACCTTGGGAGAAGGATGATCTCCACAGACAGTGACACTAAGATGAAAACACACAGAAGTCTGCTACTGTGCATGTCAACTAATGCGAGCAAACCCACAACTGATCCAATTGGTTGGCAGATGGATTATTTGAAAATTACACATGGACACAGTGCTTTTGGAGATCTAAATTGTAATATCGAAGCATACCTTCTATGCATTCTACAGAATGAAGAGATTGATTTTTACCCCAGTTTTCTAGCAAAAACACGTGCGGCCATGGCCTTGCCCTGATAACGTTGTGACAACTTCATTCCAAGCTCATCTTGCCATATCACTGTTACATACATGCTGAAAAGAACACGCAGTTTCGTTATTGTTAGGAGACACTAAATATACCACAAGGAGTCATTCCAGTTGGATGAGACAAGGCAGGCCAGTCTGACATTGCCTCATCCACCTGTGCCTAGCCTAGCCTAGCATAATCTAGCATTCCCTAGCCTAGCATAATGTAGCATTACCTAGCCTAGCCAATTGGTGCCGCCCTTTGGTACCACTAGCATTTGCTTAGTGTTAGCTCAAGTATAATAACGAAAGCAATAAAAGTATGGGAAATGTACAGAGTGAAAGAAAAAATACTGGCCCAAAATGCCTAGCTGATTTACAAAAATATTCTCCCCAGTCTTAAACATTACAACAACACAATGCAATGCAAAATTTGCTTGTGGTTTTTTCAAGGAGTACAAAACCAACGACTACACCATAACAGCAAATATCAACATACCCATCTGTGCAGTGCATTTCTTTAGTAATTGTTAAACCTGTGTTAAATGTTTATTGACATTCTTTACTGTTTCAGCAAGATAAAATGTCTCGCCGTCCGTAGTAGAACCATGTAGACTTTTCTCTCATCCTTATTGAACATAAATGAAGCCGAGAAATGGCATACCTTGTTGGTGAGAAGCTGGCACACCTGAGGCACATAGTCAATGAGACAGCCTCCGCTAGGGAATGCTGGGATATGTAGTGCAGAGGAACCTCCTAGGGCGCTGATGGACAAAAGGAAAAACAGACTGTTACAGAAATGTACGACCCCCCACATCAAATGTACGACCCCCCCATCAAATGTACGACCCACCCATCAAATGTACGACCCACCCATCAAATGTACGACCCACCCATCAAATGTACGACCCCCCATCAAATGTACGAACCCCTCCATCAAATGTACGACCCACCCATCAAAAGTACGACCCCCCATCAAATGTACGACCCACCCATCAAATGTACGACCCCCCATCAAATGTACGACCCCCATCAAATGTACGACCCCCCATCAAATGTACGATCCACCCATCAAATGTACAACCCCCCCCATCAAACACATTCTGTAAGGAGAACCAGTAGCTTTTGAGTGAATCGCACAATCAGCCATGTAACCCAGAGTCAAATAATGGATCGATGTTAAACCACCTGTGATCAATAAACGGGAACATTTGAGTGTCTCCTCTACATCCAAACATCACACTAGCCTATTTAAAATGTCAGGAAGCACGAGTTGCAAAGAGGCAAATTATGGAACCTGTCAAACTTCGATGTGCATTTTCCACAAACAGTTTACTCAAAAGTCTTTCGTGTCAAGCAAATATGTAAACTTTAGCCACCCACACCATGCTGTGCCACAGAGTACAAAAGCTCTACCGACTCCGGCGTGTCCTTGGGTTCAGCCCCACCCTGTGAGTGTTCTCAGGCATGACTGACAGGGGTGGCGGTTCCAGTTCTTACAAACCCATGCACGAATGCACACACACACACACACACACACACACCCTTTCCTTTTCTGCAGGGAAAGATCAACAAAAGCGAGACGGCTTATGAAGAAAATCTGGTGGAGGTAGAGAAGGAAAAAGAGTTGCACGCGCACGCGCACGCGCACACGCACACGCACACACAGTTCTACTGTGAGAGTCAGAGGTCAGGGAAAAAGCTCCAAACACAGCACTGGTGTCTACAATCCACACACGGTTGGGGTGTGTGCATGTCTTCAAATGTGTGCATGTATTTCTAGTGCAGGCACATTAGCACAACATAACAAATCCCCCTACTAAAAGGCGTGACCACAAACAACTGTCCGTTTCACCAGACCTTCTCCAGACGCAGTCTGAACAGGGGATAAATGTATGAACCTGCTAAAAGAGGAGGACATGGGTTTCTGGGTAAAAAAAGCCACCGGATCAGAAGAAAACGTGACTTGACGGAGGGGGTCACGGTTCGACCCGAACGACTGCACTAGACCTGGAGGAGACCTCGGGAGGCATCACGTCCCGCCTCATGAGGACCTCCGTGTCCTTGAGCCGTGGGGACACCGGGGTCGGCTGGACGGACAGAATCTCATACGCTCAGCACGTTCGTAGCCATCCGCCGTAGCGTTCGGTGGAGGGTGAGCGTTGTGACTCATCCCCCCCTCGGCTTTTCCCCGTCCTTCTCCTCTGTTTATTAGGTTGTTTCGCGCGTCGACGGCGTCCTCCGCTCTGGTCCTGCGGCGTCGCTCCGCCGGTGATTAGCGCACGCCTGTTTAATCAGCAGGACCGAACGTCAGCTCGATCCGGTGGTGACTAACCCGGCAACGGTTGTCATGTCGCAACCCAATCGCCCCCCCCCCCCGCTTTACTGTCCCTGGTTGTGGTACTGCAGCACGGCATGCTGGGTAAGATTTGAAACCGTGCTACAACAGTTGTGTGTACCTAAGGCAGTGGCCTAGAGCA
This sequence comes from Dallia pectoralis, assembly GCA_029465975.1. Classification (NCBI taxonomy): domain Eukaryota; kingdom Metazoa; phylum Chordata; class Actinopteri; order Esociformes; family Umbridae; genus Dallia; species Dallia pectoralis. Next base: position 5,927,204 of record CM055754.1, read on the forward strand.
ATTGATCAAGTGCACAACAAAACCTTTCTAACTAAGTCAATATTGTTAGTTAGCGCAGATTCCATCACAGTCCAACAGACGACTTGAGAGCGTGACATTTTCTCTAGAGACCTGAACTGCCTTCTAGGAGATCTATTTCTCTGCGTACAGATCGTACAGTGCATTTTAGCCAGGAAACTGAAACAGATCAAACTGAACGGTAGTGGATGTGATTGGCTGGTATTTCAAAAGATTACGACAGCCGACTCTAGCTGGCTATATGAGACAAGACGAGTTACATAGATAAAGTGGATTGGAAATATTCCATGTTTGACTTTTGTCTAGACGCATCCGAGTTAAGTTATGATGTTCTATTTGCCTAGTGAGTGTGTACAGAACATGATATGACTTGTCAACTCTGGTCTCTGTTTCAAGCGTGTTAGGAGCCAGTTCAACTACAGTTCTGTGTTCACGATTTATACTTTCCAGAATAGTTAATTAAAAGAGCTCCATCTCCCTGTTTTTCTTATATACGTGGTATACAGTAGCATATACCACAGATATCAGTGAAACAGAATTCAGGATTCAAACCAGCCGGTTTATACATTTGCATATGTAATATGAAGGCTTGCTGTACGTTCACTCTGCTAAACAGTATTATAATGAAGAATGTTCAGCTTTTCAGAATGATATGTTCTTTAGACAATGTTTCCCCTCCATCAACTACAGCTCACATATGTCAGCTCTATATTCACTAAACAATAGGAGTCGCTTGTGACTCCATATTCACTAAACAATAGGAGTCGCTTGTTACTCCATATTCACTAAACAATAGGAGTTGCCTGTGACTCCATATTCACTAAACAATAGGAGTCGCTTTTGACTCCATATTCACTAAACAATAGGTGTCGCTTGTGACTCCATAATCACTAAACAAGGAGACACAACTGAGATGTCGGCGGTGCTGTAACTGACCAACTGAGATGTCAGCGGTGCTGTAACTGACCAACTGAGATGTCAGCGGTGCTGTAACTGACCAACTGATATGTCAGCGGTGCTGTAACTGACCAACTGATATGTCAGCGGTGCTGTAACTGACCGACTGAAATGTCAGCGGTGCTGTAACTGACCGACTGAAATGTCAGCGGTGCTGTAACTGACCGACTGAAATGTCAGCGGTGCTGTAACTGACCAACTGAAATGTCAGCCGTGCTGTAATTGACCAACTGAGGTTTCAGCGGTGCTGTAACTGACCAACTGAAATGACAGACAGATCATGTTTGTTTTCAAGGCTCTTCGGAGATGATGATGAAACGATCAGGATGATTAAATCGTACGGGTCAGACACTGGTCGTAACCGGGCGACTCCCATAGCGTTTCTCAGCGATCGCCAGAACACATTGTGGGAGGCGGTTCCGAGGAAACCGTGGAAGCTCATCATCAGATTCATCACGTCCGACAATCTCTTACTGGCAGGCCTTGTTTATAAACTGAGCACTGTGTGGTTGCTTTACGCAACATGTCGGCTGTGACCGCTTCCCTGCACAGATGTTCTGCAACTTAACCAATTGTGGTGTAGCTGCGATCTAATGTCCCTCATGATATATAAGGAACACTCCCAACTGTCCACTATGGGCGCTCTGATGTCCCTTCATGTCACGTAGTCTCAATAAGATGCAACTTTAAACCAACACCACTGATGCCACAGTCCTGCCAACATAGACATCTGATTTAATAAAAACAAGGCCGTCGGATGCATTTGGCGCATTCGATTAATGCCATGATCCCCCAGCTCTCTGTGTTGAGAGGTGCCTTTCTAAGAGCTCCCGCTAGTATTGTGGAAGCCCTAGAGCAACCACGCCGAGTATTATCGGCGTGCTCCTGTAATCTACACGCGACAATGACCGCTACAAAGCGGCTCGCGATAACGAGGACAAAATGCTCGGGCTGTAAAAAGTCCGTCCGCCCACACAGCCGACTAAGAATAACCTCGCGCCATTCAAATGGAAATGCAGACGGGGGGGTGGGGTTGGACGCAGAACGGCGAACGCACCAGTAGATTAGCGGATTCGTCACTCACGCTCGTTGATTGAGCCCGTGAACAAAGGGGCTTGTGATTGCCATTGTGACGGCACACGCCTCAAACCGCACATTAAACGGCGGCTGATTAGTCACTAGCCTCCGACGCCGCTACGTGAACCCGGCACAAATGGAATAAAGACGTCTCTTGTCAGGACGCCTGTCGACGCACGTCCTGTCCGTTCGACCCGAAACGCCAGCAGCTCTAGGTCACTGAAGAATTTGCTGTGGTACTAAATGTTTGTATCTGGATTCCGTGCGAGTTTTTGAATGCGAAAACAGTGGGATTAATTGTGGCAAACAGCTGCAAAAAAAGGTTACACACATAAAGGTCTGACTGCCAAGGGCATACGAGTTGGGGGGTATGCCTTCTCCCTTATCCCACAAAATGCAAGAAATATAAAACCTCTTCCGATCAGTATCACAAACCCTCCTACGCCCTTAGTGACTGCAAGATCCAGTGAGAGCTTTTAAAGGTGAATTAAAAAATAGAACTCCCTTTCCATTGAATTGGCAAGCTTGCGTCACGGCAACAGAGAAAGCAGCAAGAGGAAATGAGCAGTCCAACTCGCACTGAATTGAGAAGTGATGTTGTTGAATTAAGTTCATATCGAGGGTAAGACACACAGGCTTCATATCACCACCCACCTGAAGCCCCAATAACATGTGACGTTGTTGAAGTCACAGACTCTCCAGTCATTGTGTGTGTGTTGGGGGGTGGGGGGTGGCAGGTGGTGTAGTGAGTGTGTTGGTAACCCTTCCTTAGGGATCGGGTCGGTAATTTCTCCAATAGACGTCATGCGTGTCATTATCATTCCAAGGCAGTGAGCGGTCTTCACCATATGTGACGTGTACAGTATCTCCTTGTGTTTAGATCACATGGTCTATATGAGGGATCTCTGACTGTGACTCGCTAACTCATTACGTGGTCTCAATATGCCTGATATTAACCATTTAAGTTAGCATTGACGTGGCTGTTTGGAGTTCAGGGGGTGGCAACATTCATGACAGAGAGATAAACAGAACCCTGGTACGGAACCCATGGTACGGAACCCATGGTACGGAACCCTGGTACGGAACCCATGGTACGGAACCCATGGTACGGAACCCTGGTACGGAACCCTGGTACGGAACCCTGGTACGGAAACCTGGAAAGAACCCCTGGTGAAAACCTCTGGTGCAAACCCCTGGTGAGAACCCCTGGTACCGAAACCCTGGTACCAAAACCCTGGTACCGAAACCCTGGTGTAGTGGCAACAACCAACCCTCCCACAACTAAAATGTGTCACCAGTTCCCATTAGTATAACCACAGCCCTGCTTTTAGACCACCAGCACAGCACTTTTGCCCTTTTCCTCAGGCTACGTTTTGGCACTTGTGACACACCCCTGGCCTGACAAACACCCTCATTACGTGTTCATTGGTTTGTCAGTTCCATTCCAATTTATCCCAGCGAACTGTTACAGTGCGCTAGCAGTACCCTGGTGGAACGGGGCGGTGGTGAGACCGGTGTCTCATTAAGAGCTGAAAGAAAAGGTCAAAAATGAATTGGGAATTAGGAAGAATGTGACATTCTGATCTCTCCTCATCACTTCTGGGGATCAGAAACGAGGCAGAATTCACACAGACAAAACTCTGTGTTTATAAAATTTCAACAGTTTTGGGTTCGGGTTACACTGAGCCATTCAGAAAATGTACAGGGACAAAATCACAGAATCAAGAGACTTAAATAGGTTTATTTTGTTGATTAAACTTTGTAGGGAATTCTTGGGTAAATCCATTAATTTACACATGTTCATCATCACAAAATGCGTGAAACAGAAACTGTATTTTTTTAATGGTATTATTAACTATTATATATACCTTTTTACTTCCTGAAACTGCAATGGCCCTCTGTGTGTGTGTGTGTCCTTCTGTTTTTGCACATGTGTGTTTGAGGTGCATGAGTACTGTATGTTTACACTGTGTGCAGCCGTTAGCACTTACGGTTATGATAACAGTACGGTGGAGAGACGGGCATACACAAAAACCTTGAAGAAATGTTAACTACAAAGTAGCCTTTATACCAGTCTTTTACAAACTGAATTCTGATCTCTTCCATGAAGCTCCTAAATTGTGAAAAGCCAGAAGGTCACATCTCGTAAAATACTCCTGAGAACTTTGTGGGAATTGTGGCTATTGTACTCACGCTAAAGTTGATTTGTCAAAGCTTCACACAGAGCAAAGACCTGCTTGGTCCACCAGGGACCTTAATTCCATGTCGATGGTGAGGTTGCGGTCAGGGATAGAATTACCTCCTCCACATTGGGGAACTCACACAACTGTTTGGAGGGTGGACAAAAAAAGAATAATATCAACACCTAACTGTGCACTAAGATCAAGGAGCAAACAAGGAGTAGGGTGAAAATGTGCCTTCAGACCAGCTCCAATCACTCTAAAATTCCTGAATTGGGTGTAGTGAGATACGGTATTCTTTTTGTAGAAGACAAGCAGTTCTTTAAGAAATGGAGGCGGAAATCTAGTTTGCGCTCCAGAACTTCTCCCTAAGGTCCAACTTCTCATGCAGGTCCAATGTCATTAACGTCCTGGAATACTGGAACATCATAACAGATTTTGTTTTGCACCTTTAGTGTACCTTGCATATAAAAACAGCCCTATTTTTCTTGGCCGTTAGATGACAACGCAGAGCAATCATCGGACCCAATCACACTCACACAAGTAAAGCATTTTTGTGCATTGGCCTTAGATACAAGTTATTTCCAAATGGCAACCTTGCCATATGTTTTTGCTTTGCAAGAATCACGACATTGACTTTTTGTTGTCATTTAGCAATATCCGCGACGCAACCACAGTATTGCCCTTGACCACTTCGCCTTCTTGGAGTTGTTTTGAAAACGAAAAATATCTATTAGTCGTATTATAAGTGCTAATTGTCAGAGACCTCTTTATTTCGCTCACACATATGTACGGCTAAATGGCGCTCAACTAAACGTGACCTCTGCAGCCTGTAATTAAAATGTCCTTTTTGGTGTTTCCGTCATTTCGCCCAGCCTCTCTACGTGTTCAGTGTGTTCAGTGTGCCTCTGGCCATGCTAAGTAGGCAGCTGCCTCATCATATGAGCCCAGGCACATCACTGGGGCTCGTAACTACGGCTACGAGAGACTACAACAAAAGACTGCGAAGAACCGGAAGCTTTTACATTGCCTCAAGAGCACAAACACAATAATGCTACCTGATGTGACGCAGACAAAAATCCATATCCCAGATAAATGCCATAGTTGATGCGATAACGCTAATTATATCCGTAACATTAAGGTGATGCATACCATTAACTATTTACCTCAGCCCTCCTTAAATGTCACTCATCACCTGGTAAAGTATAAACCTGGAACTAGTCAAATGTAACACCTCTACTAGTGAAGGATCAGCCCTGCCTTAGTCAATAGCATCAAACTGAGCCATTATTGGTTGTCTGCATAGCATGTATTTATACAGCGAAAATCATATTTTTCCTGTTTTTTTTCTGTGTGTTTTAATACATTATTGAAATCATTATGACATTACAGAGGTGGTATAGAACAGTGGATGACAGAATGAAGGGTGGGAGCGGGGTAGATGTGTATAGCCAGTAGACGTGTGTAGCCAGTAGACGTGTGTAGCCAGTAGACGTGTGTAGCCAGCAGACGTGTGTAGCCAGCAGACGTGTGTAGCCAGCAGACGTGTGTAGCCAGCAGACGTGTGTAGCCAGTAGACGTGTGTAGCCAGCAGACGTGTGTAGCCAGTAGACGTGTGTAGCCAGCAGACGTGTGTAGCCAGCAGACGTGTGTAGCCAGCAGACGTGTGTAGCCAGTAGACGTGTGTAGCCAGTAGACGTGTGTAGCCAGCAGACGTGTGTAGCCAGTAGACGTGTGTAGCCAGTAGACGTGTGTAGCCAGCAGACGTGTGTAGCCAGCAGACGTGTGTAGCCAGCAGACGTGTGTAGCCAGCAGACGTGTGTAGCCAGCAGACGTGTGTAGCCAGTAGACGCGTGTAGCCAGTAGACGCGTGTAGCCAGTAGACGTGTGTAGCCAGTAGACGTGTATAGCTAGAACGACGAGGACCGTATAATTTTCTGCCTGCTTTTAAACCTGATTAATTTCATTCCACTCGGGGAGACTACATCCAAAAAATCAATCACAATACTGCAATTGCGATTTTGTCATTAAAGCTATACCCTGTTGTTTTTAAACAGCGCCTTACACGGAAACTACACATAAAATGGATTGAACAGTTGATTGGGCTTGCTGTTTCCTATTGTTGAGACAACAGCATGCAGGTTCATGTAAAAACATCCACTTTTATGCTTTGGAAATTCATATATCTGATGGGACTGAGTAAAAGGCGGATGGACCATGTCTGTGACTCTGGCTCTCATTGTTAGCTCATACTGCTAGCCAAACATTCTGTTCATGTTTACACTTCCTGTTATAAAGGCAGTGCACACAGCATTATGGGTAACCGTACATTAGTTCAGGATTGATACCTGACTAGGGAAAGATTGAGAAGGTGACATTTCACTAGTGAATGGCTGATACTTGACCAGAAGATGGATGTATTGATAAGAACGGGTGATATTTGACCAGGTAAAGACTGGGCAACAAGTGACTAAGGCAGGATTGGGAGTTGACCAAGAAAGAGGGGAAAGCCAGAGACGAGAAATACAGTTCCTACTAGGTTGACAAACACGTGCAACTCTGACTGACTGTTTTAGGGTGAAATATAATGCGGCAGGTTTAAGCAAATATAACTGCTCCCTGACCTACCATATATAGTAAGAATATCAATATATTATCATGTTACGCAGACGCACGAGAGGAGGGCAGAATACACATGTTCTGCCAATCCATAATTTGTTCAATGGCTGAAATAACCATCTCCCTTTTCACTATAAATGACTGCATGCTGTGAATATGTAAAAAGAGCATATTCCAGCATGTACGTTTACTGTGTATCTATAAAAGGCACGTCTGAATAACAACAATGGACGATTCAAGTTCTTCCTGTAGCGCACGTCAAAATCCCAAGGACTTCTCCTCGCCGTCAATTAAAGAGGCACAACAGAAAGCCCATCCGCAGCATGTGACTGGCAGTGTCGACGTAAAGTGAACACAGACACATAGGAGTAGCCAGCTTAAAGAACGAGTTTTGGGAGTTTGACAACGGAACGCAAAGGGGTTAATTGAAACAGAGACTTGCGGGTGCCGTTTGGTATGCATCTGCAGCAAACATGAAAAAAGTTAAAGGCAGTTACGCAAGTCAAGGCTGACTGGATGTTTGTTACAATCGACTTCCTGTCATTGCGCAAAAGCTAGTTATCAATTACACAATTGCTAGGTGGCGACATCCGTGCAAACTAATGTACAAATGAGGGTACCGTAGCTATGCATCTACAGTGGATATTAAAGTGGAGAAAGTACTGACATGATTCATCTGTCTCTCATTCTTTCACATCACAAAACCTGGCATATTAACAGGGGTGTGTAGACATTGTATGTCCACTGTATGTATAGGCAAATACGTGGGAGTCAGTAGAGTAGCTATGATATTTCACTGGAACCGCTGGTTTGTTAGAGGAGAGAGAGACAGAGACAGAGACAGAGACAGAGACAGAGACAGAGACAGAGACAGAGACAGAGAGAGAGAGAGAGAGAGAGAGAGAGAGAGGTAAAACATCATAGCTGTGAGGGGGCTAGGCATTCCTAGGTTGGCGCGGATTAACTTAGATCCTAGAGCTACAGTGGCCAACTGTGCTGAGAGAGAGAGAGAGAGAGAGAGAGAAAGAAAAGGAAGAGGTAGAAAAGAGCGATATCAAACATTTTAGGAGATGGAAGAGAAGAAACAAGCTGAGAGGAAAGCTGAGGAGGAGAGGAAAGAAGAGCCCTACTATGTCATTTTCCTTCACTCTTTCTCTCTCTCCGTCTCTTTCTCTCTCAGAGCGACCTTGCTTGTTTATAGTAGCGGCTCTCGGCTCTTCTTTTAAGACCCACTCACTTTCTCTGTCCCTTTGAGGCTTTGCCAGTAAGACTGACTGGAAGGTGATAGAGAGAATAAGGCAGGGAGAAGGAAGAGGAGTAAGGGAGGAGGTTTAGGACAAATGGAGACCGGAATGAAAGGGAAAGGTGAAACATGGGTTCTCAACACGACATAGAACCCTAACACCTCACTATTAACCCAACACAAAATACCTAACCTTTACCCAAACTTCTAACAACTACCCTGAACCTACTTTAACCATAATTCTAACACCCAATCCAAAAGCAGCCTTTCTAGATTGGCAAAAAGATAGGACTATAGATAGGTCAGCACATAGATAGGACTATAGATAGGTCAGCACATAGATAGGACTATAGATAGGTCAGCACATAGATAGGTCAGCACATAGATAGGACTATAGATAGGTCAGCACATAGATAGGACTATAGATAGGTCAGCACATAGATAGGTCAGCAAACACTCCCCTGTTCCTCCCATTAATGCCTTTAGCCTCCTTCTGTCCAATCTCCTCACTGAACTGTCTGAGAAGAGGCCCCAACACCACTATGCCTGGTCTCACACACGGTCAAGGTCAAAACCCACACACACATATAAAAGCACAGACGACCTGACACACACACACACACACACACACACACACACATATATATAAAAGCACAGACAACCTGACACACACACACACACACACACACACACATATATATATAAAAGCACAGACAACCTGACACACACACACACACACACACACACACACACACACACACACACACACACACACACACACACACACACACACACACACACACACACACACACACACACACACACACACACACACACACACACACACACACACACACACACACACACACACACAAACACAAACACTGAGACAACCTGACACACACACACACACGACCTGACACACACTTAGCATGCTCATCCTAGTCAAAGACACACCGCATTCTCATTTTGTATTTGTTTTCCATACAATTTTAATCCATCCAATTGTAATCCAACCATGTGTAATCCATCCAAGAGTAATCCCATCCAATTGTAATCCAACCATGTGTAATCCATTCAAGAGTAATCCCATCCAAGTGTAATCCACACTTCCAGAATCTAACGGCGGAAAATCAACTGACCAATGACAGCGACGCAGGAGCTTCTCTGCCTAATCAGACAGCCGTTCAACATGAACAGTAGGGTCTCACTGTTGGTCTCACTAGGTGCCCTGATTAAAGTGTGTGGTGTTGGGCTATTCTCATGTGTCATTACTATGGAGTGCGGAGGAGAGAGAACCTGTGGGATGAGGAGAAGAGGTAACCTGTCACAGTATATCCGACACACAGAAGTAGAGAGTAAGAGCGAGACAGCGGGAGAAAGATAGAGAGGAAGAGAAAGGGGGAGACTGGGGGGAATACAGTATTTTTGCATAATAGAGAGAGAGAGCAGAGAGAGAGAGAGCAGAGGTCTCTGTGGGAATGAGGAAAACTGGACCACCTGTTGAGGGACAATTCTGCAACCCTTGACATGAGAGAGATGCATTTTCAGACAAAATGTCAAAAATATATTTCAGAAAAAAATGTAATGCCCAAAAGTTGGAGACCATAATTCCAGTTTTCTAAGAACCCTCTGAGACCAGTGGATTTATCAGCACACCACATTCTAACAGACACTAGGATCTGACAAACCTAAAAACCTACATATGTCTTATGCATTTCTAATCTTTAAATGGGCATCAAGTTACATCAAGTTATTTCATTGGTTTGAGAGAATCAGAAATAGAAATAGCAGGAGAGCTAGAGGCAAAATAGAAACAGAGATATAAATTAAATAGCATTGGCCAGGTCCTTAAATACATGGGATTTGTTTCAATAGGAAATATAGCAAAATGAATAAGAAATATAGTTATTGATCAGGTTAGAAATAATGATTTTTAAATAAAATAATTATTGTGTCCGTCAAACTTTTTTCAAATAATTCCCATTTTCAAGCAATACAACCTTGCTAACCATTGACATTCTAGTTGTCAATATGTTGAGGTAATCAGAAAGAGATCTCAACCAATGCAAGCGTTGTCCACATGTTATGGCATGGCTGTGTAACATTAAGTGATAGGTAATAAAACCCACAACTGCTGATGCTCCAGATACTAAAATATAATGACATTTTTATTGCTTCTTTAATCAGCACAACTGTTTTCAGAACCGGAAAGTGTTTTATTTTCGGCAAGTTCACGTTCGCAAACAAGGAATTTGTCTTCACCCATTTCTGAAACATTATATCACACATTGAAGGACAAATCCGAACCATACGAGCAAATTCTGCTAACATAATTTCAATGGAGTTATCTCCTGATTATTTTGCCTTTTAAAGTGATAACCTTGGATTCGCAAAAACAACGTGCCATTGGACCTCAGGAGTGATGGTTGCTGATAACGGGCCTCTGAACACCAATAGATACTATTGAAAACCAGCCATTTTCAGCCTCAGTCGTCATTTACAACACTAACAATGTCTACACCTTTTCAGAGCAGCTTGATGTCATTTTAATAGACAAAACAGTTGATTTTCTTTTGAAAACCACAAAGTTCGGGATGAAAGTGTAAATAATTAATGAAATAAAATGCTGCTCATATTCACTCTGAAATCTGAGGATAAGTTCAATAATGAAATATGACAGATGAATAGTTTTTTTTGATAACACCAAATCAACTATAAGCCCATTGCTAAATATGCAATTTGTTCCACAGACCAAATGCATTAATTAGCTAATAAAAGGCAGGACAAGATGTAAAATCTACTCCTACAATGCTAATTATGACTATTCTTAGCCTATTGTCCCCTCAGAGAAAACATAATTATGTAGAGTTCACAGTCTGTTTGACAAATTATTTTCATAATTACAAATCTGTTGCCCATATTGCTGCAAATGTCGGCCGCGGTCTCATCTCCACCCCCTTCAGATCAGCCAATCACCAAACGCAGACTAATGTGTGGATTAAATGGACTTAAGTGCACACTGCCAAAGTCAGCATTCTACAATAGGAATGCTATTAACAGCTAACACATTCGTTGACAACACGGTGACCTACAAGAAAACACAGTGGGGTGTCGAGTGGGAGAGAGAGAGAGAGAGTGGGAGAGAGAGTGGGAGAGTGGGAGAGAGAGAGAGAGGGAGAGAGAGAGAGGGAGAGAGAGAGTGGGAGAGAGAGAGTGGGAGAGAGAGAGTGGGAGAGAGAGAGGGGGAGAGAGAGAGTGGGAGAGAGAGAGTGGGAGAGAGAGAGTGGGAGAGAGAGAGTGGGAGAGAGAGTGGGAGAGAGAGAGTGGGAGAGTGGTAGAGAGAGAGACAGTGGGAGAGTTTGGAGAGAGAGAGAGGGAGAGAGAGGGAGAGAAAGGGAGAGAGAGAGAGAGAGAGAGAGAGAGAGAGGGAGAGAGTGGAAGAGAGTGGAAGAGAGTGGGAGAGTGGGAGAGTGGGAGAGAGTGGGAGAGAGAGAGAGAGAGAGAGAAGGAGAAAGGGAGAGAGAAAGGGAGAAATGGAGAGAGACAGGGAGAGAGAGAAAGGGAGAGAGAGAGAGAGGGGTGACGAGGGGTTAGAGAGAGAGAGAGAGAGAGAGAGAGGGGGGTGATGAGGGGTTAGAGAGAGAGAGAGAGAGAGAGAGGGGGGTGATGAGGGGGTTAGAGAGAGAGAGAGAGAGAGAGAGAGGTGACGAGGAAGGTTAGAGAGAGACAGACACAGAGAAAAGGGGGAGACCCGGCAAGAAAGAGAGAGGGAGACAAGGTGCAGAAGGAGGGGTAAAAGAAGAGGTGGGAGACCGATCGGGGAGAGAACTACAGAAAAAGAGGAGACGGAGTGTTGATGGTAGACATCAGGGGGGAGGGGGTGGGCTGATACTGTAGAAGGATAGAGAGAGCGGAGTGCTCTTAACCTGGTGCGACGATGCATGTGCTCGTAAATAAACATCTCCAGAGATTATTCTGAGCACGAAAGGCCAGACCTGGCCAGCTGCAGCGGGAGCCTGAGGTTAGGAGATGGGATGTACACTCAACTGACACTCTGACACACACACACAACCCCCCAAAACGTATGTATATATACAGTACATGCACACTATGC